>MNCI01009519.1:1276707-1358123 GCA_015680685.1 Gnetum montanum | reverse complement strand
TAAAAGTGTTAGGCCAAAATTAGTGGTGTTTCATTGGCCCCTCTTTGTTGACGTCTAGAGAAATCCACCCGAGAGGCGTCAACAAAGAAGTGCAAAGCACCATGAGCAATAAAGCATCAAACATTAACCGTCGGCCCTTGGCTGGGTATCATCGCACCATTTTCAAAAGTACATGGGATTGAGGGAATGTGGTTCAAGATGCAAGGGAATTGGTTGTAACCAGGGAAGCTAGGAGGTTAAGGGCGATGATTGCTATTAGGATTTGTGGGAGAGGAATGCTCTCTTGTGTAAAAGTTATGTCATTGGTCCTTATCAACAGTCCGGTTTCTAGCAGACTCGGAACCAATACATAGGAGGTTCGTTCTTTGGAGAAATGGGACTCTTATAGAGTATTTGTAGGGCCCGTTGTAAACAGCCAAAGCCACGCGATGATGTGTAACATGGTCTCTTTGAGACACGAGTGTAACTTTTTTTTTTCAAGACAACTGCCTTCTCGCCTGGGGCTTGTATGAGAATGGCCAATAGTCTTTTTGTTTATGATGTCAACGGGGTCTTGAAGACCTTTTCCATGCATTTTGCACTTTGACCCTTTTTTTTTCTTTGTTTTTGTGTTTAGTCTTTTTGAAAGAGCTTGCTTTTTGTGCCGTGCTCATGTCTGAGCATTTGTATTTTGCATCATGTACTGTGTATCATGTTTTGCATCACAATTGCTTAGAGAGTTACAGTGTGCAACAATGTATCAAAAGTTTTGAGGTGAGCAGAATGTATCAGTGGGGTGTAATTGAATAAGCTAAGGGAAGCATGATGGGGAAATAGGGGATGCATCAGGAGTCGGGAATGTACTTATAAATGGATTGATTAACCTAGTCATGTGCGTCAGGAAAAACATGATACCTTGTCGTCATGATGAAGTGCATCTATGCACGAACTCCTCAGAAGTGTCATCCTGCAAACACAACTCCAAGAAGATAAGAAAACCACAAATGAAATAGTCAACTAAACACTTTAAATAAGGAGATGGAGTCACCATGTGCAAATCATGAACAACATCAGTTTCATTAGGCCCCATGAGATGAATCATGCAACAAGCCTTTGTGGAACAGGCACAACCAACTGCAACAACAGATCTTTTCAAATTTTTCCTGGTCGTCGATGATGTCACTTGTTTATTGTCTTAGCAGACTATTGTAGATTAGTTTCACGTCATAACCCCTTGGACTATGCTAGTTTAGCGTCATGGCAGACGGTGCATTGCTAGTTTATAGTCATAGTAGACTGTGAAGAGGCAAACTAGTTTATAGTCTTAGTGGACTCTGGATGCTAGTTTCATGTCATGGCGGATGGACGTAGCAGTTTAGTGTCATATGGGACATGTCTCTGTGGTATCAGTTTTAAGTCATGATCCAGGACTATTCTGTGGTATCAGTTTTAATTCATGATCCAGGACTATTCTGTGGTAATAGTTTTAAGTCATGATCTAGGACTATTCTGTGGTATCAGTTTTAAATCATGATGCCAGGACTATTCTATGGTATTAGTTTTAAGTCATGATCTAGGACTATTCTGTGGTATCAGTTGAAGTCATGATGCCAGAACTACTCTATGGTATCAGTTTTAAGTCATGATGCCAGGACTACTTTGTGGTATCAGTTTTAAGTCATGATCCAGGACTATTCTATGCCAGTTTATAATCATAGCAGACTGATACTTACCTTGCTTGTGTAAAGTGTGATGCTGCATGCATGGTCATGCTACGTGCTTGCGAGATCCTACAAAAAATCAACTAGGAAGAAAAACAATATCAAGTGACAGCTATTGTACATAGATTTGGAATATATGAATGAAAGAAAAGCAATGTAAAAAGTGATAGTTTTATGCTGTTATGGGCCATATGCTAGTTTAAGGCCTTTTCAGGCCATGTATTTTTGTAGTTTTATGTTTTCTATTATTTTTCTTTGTTTTCTAGAGTATATGTGTGCAACTAAATGTAAGTTTGAAAAAGAAGGCAACAACCATGCATGAATCTAAATTGTAACTTGTAACTTGTATGCGGAAATTCAATGTAAGACGACAAGAATTTGTAAATATGTAATTTGTTGGATCTAGTTTAAAGCCATTTTGGGCTTGGTACATCAGTTTAAAGTCTTGATGGACTGTTGCATCTATTGTTAAAGAAAGGATTACCAGTTTTATGCCATGGTGGGCCAAAGGTAGTAACATTTTCAAAAAGTTTTTTAAATGAAACTGGCCATTTCTAACTGTGGCTAGTTTAATGTCATTGTAGATGTTTGTTAGCAATTTTAAACATCATACCGGACGTGTCGTAGTTAAATGTCATTTCGGACAGTTTGTAGTTTAANATGGATTGGTGAAGATACAGCTTTAAGTTGAGCTAGCCAAGGACATCCTAGGATCAGATTAAACCCTAGCATTTCATCAACCACTATGAATTCAGCTGATGTAGGGAATTGGTCTCCAGCTATGAAATCTAAGGTAACCATGCCTTTCACTCCCACACGAGAATCACTGAAAGACCTCAAGAAAGAGGTTGTTGTAGGCTGTACTTGTTCAGTGAGTCCCAAATTTTTGGTGATGGAAAAAGGTATTACATTTGTTGCTGCACCATCATCAACATGCACCCTACGTATTTTGAAATGATTAACCTATATTGTTATGAACATAGGGGCCGTGGTAATTTCCCCTGTTTTCTCATCTAGCTTAATGTCCTTAATGCGGAACTCTAAGGATGTGGTCTTTGATTCTTGAAGTTGTGGGGATAATACTGCATAAATGGATGGTTCATCTGCAGGAAGATCCTTACTAACAGGAATTGAAGTTAGCATCCGTACGAGAGCCTCTCGATGTACTGGTGAAGTCATTACTAGGTCATACAAACTTAAAGAAGTATTCTTTTGTTTTAAGGCTTGTGTGACCTGGGTCAACACATTTGCTAGGTCATTACCATTTGGGACATTCTTATCTATAGAGATTTGGTCCATTTGATCTAGCATTCGTATTTCTCATGGAGGGGTTTTTACGTTAGTAGTTGAGAATGTTGGGTTTGGGATATGACTTGTGACTTCATCTTTGTTTTGCTAACTTGTACTAGGCTCATTAATGGATGAACTCATGGGAACAATGCTTAGCGGTGTAGGCTTTGGTAGTCCTAATTCAAGTTCATGGTTTTCTCTCTCCATGCGCTCTCTTTTTTCTCTTTATAAGCACTCTCTTATTAGCCTATCGACAAGATGTTCTTGCAAAGGTCTTCGAGAAGTGGAGGTGGGTTGTGTGCTAGGGTGTTTTGGCACCCGGACCACAAAGGAAATGGGTCGGTTTTTAGATGGTTTGTTTGTTGTGGTGGCAACCGAAGGAGGTATGTGGAAGATGAATGGTTTTGATGGTATGGGGGACATGCATGTGGTAAAAGGGGTTTTAGGAGATGTTGGGGTAGGTGTGTTTTCTGAAGGCCTCCAAATCAAAAAAGCTCTTCACGGAACGTCTTTTCTGTTTTCCATATGGATAGTATTAATCAAATATGGGGCATCATTGGTTTTCGTATTGAGAGGATCATTGTAGACCCCCATGGATTGGTTTTGGGGCCTTACTGGGTTTGTCTCGTTGAATACTACTTCACCCCCATCTATCATGCGTTGTATGTCTTGTTTCAATGCATGATATTCAGTCTGACGACCACACCATTGATGATATTCACAAAACCTATCCAACCTAAAGCCTTTTGGAATGGGAGGTTCATTGGCTATTGCTAAGATTGGATTTTTGGCCAATTCACAAAAGTGATCATGTCTTTGTAAGGCCGCAGGAGACATTTGTTTATGTTGAATTAGCCTAGCCTTTAGAAGTTGATCAAGTAGTTGTGAAGGCTTCATAGGCAATGGTGTGTATTGAGCAGGGTCTTTCCTTTCGAAGGTACGGGCATGACTTGTGTTGTTGTTTCTTTTTGAGGAATTTTCAGGTATATGAGTGGGTGTGGTTCTTTCATGGTTGCTTGGGATAGTAGGTTGTTTTCCCTCAGTCACTGCTGCTACTGTTGTTTTGGATTTATCTTTCCTCATATGTTGGCTCCTAAAAGCTGAGTAGGCTGGGTCATTACTTTTTTGTGCTGCTTCTTCTATGTCTTTGATTTGTACGAATGCTTGGCTCAATGTGCGGGCTTTTAGGTAGTAAATTTTTAACTTAATAAAGTCATTCACGGCTGACTTAAGGATGGTGAGTAAATATGTTTCAGGGATAGGTTCGTGAAGTTCATTTAAGGCTGCACTCCACCTTTGGATAAATTTCTGTGCTGGCTCTAAAGGCACTTGTTTAATTTAAATCAAGCTATCCAATGTGGCTTCAGGTTTCAAATTGTACTTGAAATGGGTGACAAACTGATGCAGCAAATTCTCTAAAGAAGATATGGAGCTACAGGGTAAAGATCGGTACCAGTCTAAGGCTTTTCCGGTTAAGGACATTGCAAACACTCGCAAAATTACATGAGGCCATGCTTAAAGTAAAAGGCTTTCAGTTCTAAATGTCACTAGGTGGGCATTTGGGTCCCCTTCTCCATTGTACTTGGTCAGTTGAGGTAATGAGACTCCTTTTGGCAAGGTCAAGGATGGAACTGAGGGGTCAATTGGGTTATCTTGATAGAAATCTGGTACCATGACTTCCTCATTGTTGAAAGTTTTAAGGTGTTTTAATTCTTCTGCCAATGAGTGCATCATTTTTTGTCCGTCTTCCCATTTTGGATGGTAGGCAAACCAATGGATTGAGTTGATTGTGCATGATAATGGTTTAATTATTGCATTTGTTGTGGTGGGATGGTATTCGGGACTGAGACTACTGGTGGAACCCATTGCCCAGCCATAGGTTGTGAGGTAACACCTTGAACATGTTGGGTAGGAGTAATCAATGGTGCCCTATGAATTTGCATCTGGGGTATGTAATGGGTGGATGTGGAAGCTAGTATGATTGACGGTATTCCAATTACTTGAGGTTGGAGGTTGGTTTGAGTGAGTTGTTGGGACTGTACTGGTGGAGAAATTATGAAAGTGGATGCATTAGAGTGAATGTTATTGAGCACGGAGAAGATAGGAATGGAATGGGGAACAGGTCCTCGAGTGTTTGTGGACGAAGAAGGAAACACAGTTTCTTCCAGGAAAGGATGGAATAATGGGTTTGTGTGGGAATGCGGGCTAACAGTATGGTATGATTCTCCATGTTCAGATTGGGCTGCAAAGTCATCTTCTTCATCTTGAGGCTCTATGGGAGGTAGTTGTAAGGCTTGACTTCTAGCCATAAGAAGTTGGGATATGAGTTTATGATGGTTTTTAGACAGTGGGATTATGTCAAAAGCTGAAGGGATAAACTCACGTCCTCCTTTATGGATGAACTCATATTCTCTCTTAGCTTCCCTCTCTATACGATCAATGGGTAGGTTGGCTTGGATTTTGACATAGATAAAATCATACTGTTCAGGTGTAAGAGTTGCATGAATGGGGCCTTTGCCTTGTAGCCTGAGGGATTGGCGTGTAGGGCCTTAAGGATTTACACGTTCAATAACGATTATGGATTCTGTAGCAGTCACAGGGTTTGAAACTTCGGCCCCAAAGTCAGCAATTGGTAGTGTTACTGGGTTGATTTGGGAAGATTCTATGATAAACATGAATGGACTGTGGTAGATGAATGGAGTTGGATCACAAGCAATTTTAGCGTTGGGTGACAGAAGCTCAGTGTAATCAACAGGGACGAGGAGACTCAAATAGGTAAGGTAGATGAGTTTTGATAGGTAGTGACGTTTTACTAATAACAAGAAAATGGCCCTCCTTCTAGCACCAAAAAATGTACTGACCTAAATCATCGGTGTAAGGCTAGAAAGGAAATAGACACCAAGAGATTGTCTGGCAGCCACAGCTAACCCTGCCTTCGCCCGAGGGCAAGCTGGAAAAGTAAATGAAGGCAAAGTGCCTTGGATGGTTTGCACGCAAATCAACCAAGGACTTTCCCGAGTGTAAGCTACGACTAGTGCTGGGGTTATCGTAAATGGGATGTAAACAGAATGTAAACAACGATACGAAATGTAAATAAAGCTTACTGAGTTATGAATAAAGTTTGGTCACGCTGTACTCATGTTGGGCAGCAGCATGACCTGGCTTGATTCTTGTCTAAAAGTGCTAGGCCAAAATTAGTGGTGTTTCAATCCTTTATGGGGATCACTCCCCTGTAGTACACTATTAATCTCTAATCTAATGAATTAACTCTTTTCTTCTACTCATGGTTTTCATCCCAATTTTGATTTTCATGTAAATTCTATGTGTTCTCTGTGTGCTTGTTTTCCCTATTCTTATTTATTTTTTGCTTGATTTGTTTCCTAACATTAATGCATCCATTTGAATGACAAAAAATCAAGAACTTGACACATGTAATACTTATGTGCATGGTTTTCAATAAAATTAACTTTTTATCATCAGTAACATTTCCCTCTTCAATTTAATTTTTTTTTTTGAAAATCGATTCAACAATCACTTAAAACAAGCATCAAACAATTTGTACATAAGATATATTTTTCATACAACCATATATCCTCTTCTCTTTTGTAAATGACGATTTCAGGTTTTTATATGCAACAAATAGTTTAGATCTTATTTGTAGTAGTCACCTAGAAGAAGCATTGAAGTAGAAAAGAATGGTATCCTCTCCCATTATGTAAAGAGTGAAGATGCCACATCATCTTGATCAAGTTTACTAAAAGTATTTTTAAATTAAAGGTAAAAAAATATTAATTTTAATTCTTTAGTATTCATGTACTATGACTTGGGAAAAAAGAAACATAACCATGTAAATTTTAATTGTAATATCTCATATGAAATAAACTACACTAGGATCACAAGATAAATGTGCCTATAGTAACTTTTCACTTATTTTATGCAATATAAATTCGCATGTTGCATTTTTAAAATTATGATTGCATTTATTTTATCTTATAGAGATTTTCAAATAGGCATTGGTTTCTCTTAAGGTTTTTTTTTATCGTCAATGGGTTCATATGAAGATGCCAAAGAAAATCACATTAAAGCAAAGGCCAAAGAAGGTGAGTTCATTTGATTTTTTCTTCTAAAAGCTTTATTTCTAGATTTTCTACCTTATTTTGATTTGAAAGTTTGCTAATATCACCTCTATGTTACCTCTTACTTTCTATGGCACATACAAATGAAGTTTTTGCTTTTTCTTCTTAAGTTTATTATAGGAAATTTTTTATTTTTATTTTTATTTTCAAATTGCTATTATGATGCTCAAAATCTATTGAGGCCTATGTTCCAAAAGGGCATGTTCAAAAGATATTTCTTGATATTCTAAGATGGTTTTCTTATTTATAGTGTTATGAGATTGGAATATTTTATAGGCTTCATTTAATTTATAGTGCCACCATAATTTTAGTTGCAAGCATTAGGTATCTATTCACCATAAGCATTGCATCCATAGAGTAGAAATAATGTAGTCGAAAGTAGGAAGGAAGAGATTGATTCACATTGAGCTAGAATTACACTTAAATTGTTAAAATAAAAAATATTATTGAAAACTTTTTAGAGCTATTTGCAGTTATTTAGTATACTATAATATATCTTTACGTGCTTCTCATTTTAACTACATTTTCTAGCACTTTTGTTTCTTTCATTTGAACATGGAAATACATGACTTTTTTACTTCTAAAAGCTAAATTTCAAGTTACTTGAGGATTCACTTGGGATCTCATATAGCAGCATTAATTGAAAAAATGTATACCATTATTAATCATGTCAGGTTAATGTTTGTTAGGCATGCAATAGAAACATATTTTGGGGTCTTTTTAAAAATGTTTTGTTAACCAATAAATTGGGGGTTTGAGTTATAGTTAAGGCCCTTATAAATATATATATATATATATATATATATAGATATTCTACCTATTTGGGAGTTCATGAGGTTAGTTGATAATAGTTAATACAAAATTTATTGTGCCACAGGGTAAGTTTATTTTGTCATTCTTAAGATTTAGCTATTTGAAGTAAGAAAAACTTCTTTGAAATTGCTTTCTATCAATAGTATAACTTTATTATTGATAATTGAAGTCTTTAATGCTTAAGAAAATTGAAGTTTTTGGTCAGCATCGAAATTTATAATAAATAATATATTAAACTTAAAAATCACTAAATATATAATATTATTCATTTAATTAAATCTTGGATTCAAATTTGAATTGGCTTCAATGTTGCCTTGTGATTTATCATAGATCTCACAATGAATGTTAAATTTCACAAAGTATAGAAAATAAAACAAAAATAAAATATATTGTCTAGGTTATCTTGTGTTATACTTAGTTTAAAGAAAGAAAATTGGTTATAAGAATAAATTAGAAGAGCTATGCATGAATAAAAATGCAAAGTTAGGTTTTTTTTCTCCTTCTAAAGTTTCAAACTATAAGGTGTAGCATGGTTGATAATGCTTATTAAGGAAGAACTATACTAAATTGCATTTTAAATAGATGAAATATATTCACAAAGATAAAAAAATGAACATGAAGAATAAAGAGAACTCATAAAATTATGAAATTGCCTAATTATTTTTAGAAGAATGTATAGATACAAAAATTTCAAACAGACTTTTCTTATCAAAGCAACATGATTAACTATAGTATCTTTATAATTAAATATATAAATAGTCATCATAATAGTAATCCATTTTCATTCTTACAAAGAGAGATAGCAATAATGAGAAAAAAACTATAAGGAATATCTTGGACATCGTTGCTATTGTACAAAAATGGACAAAATATATGAAATATATCTATTTTATAAATCATTAACTATTGAATTATTTAATGCTTGCTTTCATTTATATGTATATAAAATTATACAATGTATAAGTTGTTGACATGTTGAGATTAATTATTATTTAATGTTAGTATTAATTATGATAATTAGAAAAATGAAGATTTCATCAATTTCATTACCATATTTACTTGTTACTAACCAAATGTTTTACATGAAGACAAGCTTGAGTACAAGGAAATGCAAAACCAATTAGTAGTTCTCGATAAATAGTTCATGAAATTATGAAAATAGCATTGTAAGAAATTTAATTGCCACATGATCTTATATAAGACCAAAATACTAGTTTCTAAGTATGGAAATTATAGATTTCTTGGATTTGTTGCAAAAGGAAGGAATAGAATCTGAAGTTTGGTCTTTTGAAAATAATAAAAATGTAACTCTTATATGCAATGAGATTTTCAAAGGTATAAGCTCTTAGTCAAAGTTTATTTTTATACAAGAAGATTAATTGATGATTGAACAAAAAATAAGGTTGCTCAAGAGCTATAGCTATAAGACATTCACAACCTCTATTCTAGAAACCATTGACAAAAGAACATGAAAGATATAGAGATCAATATAAAAAACATAATATCATTATAGTATATGATAGTTCTAAAAAATGTTGTAAGAGGACATCCTTAATTTTCTAAATGTAGTTACACA
Organism: Gnetum montanum; assembly: GCA_015680685.1. Taxonomy (NCBI): domain Eukaryota; kingdom Viridiplantae; phylum Streptophyta; class Gnetopsida; order Gnetales; family Gnetaceae; genus Gnetum; species Gnetum montanum. The sequence continues at coordinate 1,348,608 of MNCI01009519.1, read as the reverse complement.
TGATTCAAATCTTGTAGACAATAACCATCTTAGGTTTTCACTGATATATTCAATATTTCTTAACTTGCATTAAATTATTTTGGCCTCAATGATTACTTAAATCTATGTTTATGAGGAGCTCCCATGGATTTCAAAATCCAAGATCTCTCTAAGTTAGAAAACATCAAATTTGAAAAGAAAAGGAAAATGAAAGCTTTATTCTTGCTCAAATGAAGAATTTACCTATGAAAGGAAGCACAATTCCTAAGGATAGACAAGAGATTCAATCAAACTCTCACACACTCAATCAAAGAAAACACACACTCATATAGATGATGATCAAGGCACATTGCTAAGACTCTATCTCTCTCTACTCTTCTCTCAACTTACCTCTTTTTCCCTAGACTCTCTTTCTTCTTTCTATGCTCTCTTGATCAAATTGAAGGCCCAAGAGACCTATTTATATCTTTTCCTTCCCCCTTATATCTTTATCTTTTCTCCAATTTACCATTTAATTGGATGTTGATGAGTGGCTAGGTACCCCTACACTTAACCATACGAATACAAGCATGCATGCATGATCCGTTTGAACTCCGTAGATGGACTAGTTGTGGTATCTAGATAGTTACACGTTGATTACAGTTTTTTGTGTTTCCACTTGGACTATTATTTGCTTTGTCATGTATGGTTTAGTCCAAAGTGAGGTGAATGATGGAATCCTAAACTAATGCTACTCCTAAAAATGATAGGGGACAATCTTAATTAAGCTAATGGACAATAAAAAGAGAAATCTAAACTAGCCTAAGTGCAATGAGCATCCATCCTTAATCATTTTTGTACATCTTGGACCTCGTGTACTACTTCTGGGATTACCAAGTGCACATTACTTGAGCACTCATAGATACGCTACTTGGTTACCACGTAGTGACACTTAAATGTTTGTGATTAAGTGATACTCATTTCGCATTTAACAACAAGAATAGTAAATGACAGGAAAGAAATATTAATTAAGAAAACAATATATAACAATAACAATTAAAAAATTGAAAATTAAGTGAATGCTGCAATGATGGAGTAATCTCAATCTTTATTGCTGATCATGTGCATGTCCAAGTACATCACACTCGAATAAAGGTTCCATATAATTATAATCATCACACTACGGGCATACACTGGTGATGAGTGGTGAGGTACCCCTACACTCAACCATACGAATATGAGCGTTCATGCATGATCTGGTTAAACTCCGTAGATAAACTAGTTGTGATAATTAGATAGTTACAAGTTGATCGTAGTTTGTTGTCTTCCCACCTGGACTAGTATTTACTTTGTCACATATGGTTTAGTCTACAATGAGGTATATGATGTGGTCCTAACTAATGCTACTCCTAGAGACAATGGAAGTAACCTTGTTTAAGCTAATAGGAAATGGGGGAAGAGAATCTAAGCTAGCCTAAGTGCAATGAGCATCCGTACATATCTTGGACCTTGTGTACTAATTCTGGGATTACCATGTGCATGTTACTTAAGCACTCCTAAATACGCTACTGGGATACCAAGTAGTCACACTTAAATGCTCATGATTAACTTGTGCTCATTCTACATTTAATAACAGGGATAATAAAGGAAGGTAATGAAATATTAGTTAAGAAAGTGATAAATAAAAATAACAGTTAAGTAATTAAAACTAAGTGAATGCTGCAATGATGAAGTAATCTCGATCTTTATTGTTAGTTAGGTGTGTGTCTAACTACGTCACACTTGAATAAAGATTTCGTACAATTACAATCATCACATTATGGGCATGCATTGCGGAAAAAATTGAAATGAACTAAAAATGAACAAAAGGACTCTACACTTACACCTACTAACTTCTCCCTTATTGTGTGCCTAAACTTGGTATTTATAGGCTTACACAAGAACCACAATATTGTGTAATCAATATCATTATCTAGGCTATGACATTGTGTACCCGATATCAAGGGTTCGATATCAGTAGCTAGTTATCAAGGGTTTGATATCAACACCTGACAAACCACGATTCATCATACCCCCACGACTAAATAACAAATTTTCCTCAAGTAAAAGAAAGTGAGGAACAAGATCATTCAATTAAACATAGGGGATAGGTATGAGATTATTGAATGACTAAGGATTTTTGCATGCCACAATATGGGACTAAACAAAATTTGGACATAGACACAAAAGACAAAACTTGTGGAACTCATGGGGTTCCTGGTGGTGGTGGCTCCTCCATGGGTGTCTTTCCTTTGTTTAATGCTCTAGGCTTCTAAGATTGATACCATTTGAAGAAGCACCTAACATTTCTCCTCTTCTACCCCATGATTATGAGTCATCCATACTAATGTTCCAATTCTTGATGGAGTTGGCACTTCCCATAGACATAGCAACTGCAAGAACACTTGATTGGCCTTAATATGTCATGTTGCAAATAGTTGTCATTCCTCTTCATAGGCTCAGGTCTTAACCTCTCCACCTTTTCTTTGGCCAAATTGTGCAATGACAGGAGCTCCTTGATGGATGCTGAATGATTGTGCCTCCTGCTCTGCATGTTCTGCATGAGGTCCTTGGCCTCTACCTCCCTCTAGGCATTTAGTTGCACCTTGAGAAGGTCCTCCTTATTGTCCTCTTTTAAGGGTCATCTATAATCACACAAAGATCCATTGTTAGTAAGGTTATTGAAATAAGTTCAATTATTTCATACCTTACTCATTACCTTTAATAAATGTTGAATTCTTTACTTAGTGTGATTTTATAGTTAGAAATTTTTTCAAGGAAGTTGCCCTACAAATTTAATGTTGGACTTGATTTGTTTAGGTGATACATAAAAGGACATGTAATGGTTTTGAGAAATGTTTGATAAAATGATTAAAAATAAAAGAATAGATTTGACAATGAAGTACTCAGAGGGTATAAAATGATGTGGTGATGTGCAAAGAGTACAAATTACAAAAGTTACGCAAGTGGGTCCTCCCCAAAGCAGGTTCCTACCTATCATGCCCTTATGTAACCACACTTGAAAATGTCCGTAGGAACTAAAAGGGTTAAATGTAATCCACACCAGTTCCAAAAAACCCACACATGTTAAATACCATCACGATGAGGTATGAATTCTATCCCACACAAGACACAAGTTAGAAATACTTAGATAGTGAGATGAAATGAATCATAGAAGGGATTGCAGAGATTAGGATGTGAGATAACTGACCTAGGATACAATGAATCCTAAGTGTAGGGTGTGATTAATGTGTCATTAGCCCGTCACTCCAAAATCAAGATCAAGTCCATTCCTCTGATCGATGACATCACATTGTTTCATCCAATGATGGGCAACCATAAGAGCACTACAATAGCAAGTCATACAATCACTTGGAATTTTATCCAAGGAAGGAGTGATTTGGAATCTACGACATAAACACACATTTTTTCTCCTTTTTATCTTTTCATGTGTTGTTCGTCTTCTTTTATTTTCTTTTCTTTCTTTCTAGCTGCTTTGGCACTTTGTCCTTTCCAACAGTGAACCAGAGAAGCCACTAACCTTCAGGCATGGATGCATGTCTTTCTAGTGGGACCCCCATAATAGCATTGAGTGCCTTTATTACTTTTACTCCCACTTTTCATTAGATCTACAGGGATCTTAGTACAACCAGGCTTCATGATAGCAGTTTACAGATGTCACCAAAGAGAATCCACAAGTTTCCTTGATGTCACACCCTGACCATTCCCTTCTGGTCCATCATTTTTCGCTCTAGGTATAATGAGCACAAAATTACTTTTAAGTTTTCATGATGACAAGGATATCATCGTACCCAGAGTAGAACCTCTTATTAGTAGAATGGTGGGGTGGATGTGGTGAGCTCATTATCCAAATAATTAGCTACCTAAGACTTGATAGCATAGAACAACACCTGAACCAACGAGACACATGAGTGTTTTATTCATAGATGAGATCACCCATAAAAAGTTAAAAAGATAAAATAATAAATAAAAATATAAACCAACCAATAAAAAGATAAAATAACAAATTAAAAGATGAAAAACTAGAAAACAAAAAATTGTAAAATTAAAGAAAAGGAAAAAAATTTATTAATTCTGCTTGTTAGAATGGAGGATATCCCCCATAACTAAACCTTTGATCATGGTAAGAATAAATAAATGAAAGATTTGGATCCAAGAATTTTGAAAATATTGGGACCTGATCATATCTAAACCACTGGGTATCTTTTGATGTGGTGGTTGGAATGTATGCAAATTGGGGTGCACACACTCTATTAAAGTTGACATAGTGGGGCAAGTTAGAAGATGTGGTTAATTGATACAGAGTTGACCCACTATGACACACTTAACCATAAGATGGTATGCAAGGATCAATATGTCTCCCTACATGGTTATATTCATTGGGCCACATGGTTGTTGGAGTATTACTTGGTGGCCATGATAAGGTAACAAGAGGCATTGTGTTCGAGGAGACAGATGCATCATAGCATTGAGCTTGCACTTGGTTGGAGGGTGCAGTGGTTTCAGAACCATGATGTCTCTTTCTTTGATCATGCCTAAAGAAAGAATGCTTTTGATGTTGTGGAGGGTCGCCATTGCTAGTGACTGTAGTAGCACAAGTAATGTTTATGGGTTGGTGCTATGGTGCAGAACCTACTAGTACTATTGATGGAAATGTAGAAGGAGGTGAAGGATGAGAATATTGAATTTGAGGACAAGTGTAAGGCACATGAGGGGGTGATTTTTTTAGAGAGGACATGGTTTGATAGTACTTAGGAGAATGATAATAATGTGGTGAGATAGAGGATGTGGACCTAGTAGGGGAAACAAGATGCTGAACTTGATAAGCGCTTGGGTTTGGATGATATTAAGGGTATGACCAGTTTGGGGGTGGCCTCCACCATGATTGGGATTTTTGCCATTGTGATTGAACACAATATTTTTATACGAACTCTGGATGTAACATTCTTCCCTAATGCTCATGTAAATATGACAAGATTGGCCATTAACCTTTGGAATGATCGTACAGGAAAATGTTACATTGATACGTATGATTAGTAGTTGAGTTCTTATTCTCTTCAACCCTTCTTTTTGATTGTCTAAGGGTGTTTTTTCCTGCTTCTTGGTTCATCATGGTTCTACCTCTAATAGTGTTGGTATATTCTCCACATTTTTCATGCATCTATTCCATCATCCTATTGATCTTTGCCTTAATTTTTCCTAGTGATCGTAGTACTAGAAAAGATGATTCCACCTCCTTGAGGTGAGTTGATTTATCCTCCTCATGATTATGAACCTTTGCTAATTCAAGATTATGGTTCCATTGAGAGCTTTTAACATTCTCTCATTTAGCCATTTCTCCTTCTTTGTTTTCTACTCACGTAATAATCTCTTAAAATTAATGGGTTTGTAACTCATATAGTTGACCTTGGGCATACATCCCTAGGGTCTCCCTTGTTTCATTACAGAACTCATCTATGATGTGGTACATTAGCCTTTTCTTGAAGAACCCATGGCTTGGGTAGTTGTTTAACAATGCATAATATCTCTCTAAGGCCATGTCCAAGGGTTCATGTTGCACTTGTTTCCATTCTTGGATTTGTTTCCTCAAGGATGACACTCTTTCATAGGTTTGATATCTTTCATTGAAGAGTTCTACCATTATCAACCAATGTTGAATTGATTTTGGTCATAAGGACCTGTACTATAATTTTTCTTGTCCAACGAGTGTTGTAGGAAAGAGCTTAAGTTTTTACAACCCATTAATAATATTGTTCCATACATAGGCATCATGGAAGGCTTGTAGATGATGTTGCAAATCTAAATCATAGCCTCCTGAAAATTTGGAAAAGATGTTTAAATCAAGCTTAGGTAAATGCCTTGAAGTACGATGCCTGCAGGATATTTGAATAGCCTCTTGTATATGCATTAGGCTCTTAGTGGCCAGCAGGGGTTCAGCATCACTAGGTAGGTTATGAATTTATGAGTCAGAATGATGTTGTCTTCGTTTATGTACATAGGAGGTCCCTGCAGAAGATTGAGTACTCCAAACATTGTCTTCATCTCCATATAATTTGTTGGTTCTCTGAGGAATTACCTTACTTGTTGTTGCATTATCATAGTCTTTTGAGAGACATTTTTGAAAATTTGTGTGTGATTTCATTGCAATTATTCTTTTTGAAAGATATATCGTTAAAGATTCGTTACAACAATCTTGAATGATGTAACTAATTTAAATAACTAGCACCATCCGTGGCAACGATGCCAATGATGAGTGGTGAGGTGCCCCTACACTCAACCATATGAATATGAGCGTTCACGCATGATCCGGTTGAACTCTGTAGATGGACTAGTTATGGTAATTAGATAGTTACAAGTTCATTGTAGTTCATTCTCTTTCCACTTGGACTAGTATTTTATTTTTCACATATGGTTTAGTCTAGAGTGAGGTGTATGATGTGGTCCTAACTAGTGCTACTCCTAGAGACAATGGAAGTAACCTTGTTTAAGCTAATAGGGAATGGGAGAAGATAATCTAAGCTAGCCTAAGTGCGATATACATCTGTCCTTAATCATCTGTGCACATCTTGGACTTCATGTACTACTTTTGGGATTACCAAGTGCATGTTACTTAAGCACTCCTAGATACACTACTAGGATACCAAGTAGTCACACTTAAATGCTCATGATTAAGTTGTACTCATTCTGCATTTAATAATAGGGATAGTAAAGGAAGGTAAAGAAATATTAATTAAGAATGTGATAAATAACAATAATAGTTAAGTAATTAAAACTAAGTGAATGCTGCAATGATGAAGTAATCTCAATCTTTATTGCTGGTCATGTGCATGTCCAAGTACATCACACTCGAATAAAGGTTCTGTACAATTACAATATTCACACTATGGGCATGCATTGGGGAAAGAATTGAAATGAACTAAAAATGAAAAAAAAAAAGACTCTACACTTACACCTACTAACTCCTCCCTTCCTGTGCACCTAAATGTTGTATTTATAGGCTTACACAGGAACGATGATATCGTGTATTTGATATCATTATCTAGGCTACAATATCATGTACTTGATATCAAGGGTCCGATATTAGCACCTAGTTATCAAGGGTTTGATATCAGCACCTGACAAACCATGATTCATCAACTGGGGAAAGAATTGAGATGAATTGAAGATTGACAAAAAATACTCTACACTTACACTTACTGACTTTCCTTTTTTGTGCACCCAAATGTGGTATTTATAAGCCTACATAGGAATCATGATATCATGTATTCAATATCATTATCCAAGTTGCAATATCGTGTAGTCAATATTGAGGATCCGATATTGGGACTTAGAAAAACACAATTCATCATACCTCCATGACTAAATAACAACTTGTCCTCGAGTTAGAAAAAATGAGAACAAGTTTGATTGATTACATAGTGGATAGGTATGGGATTATTGACTAACTAGGAATTACTCATGCCATAGTGTGGAATTGAAAAAAATAAAATTGAGACATAGACAAAAAATTTACAAAAAATAAAATTTGCTGGAACTCATGTGATTCCTTGCAGTGGTGGCTCCTCCATGGGTCTCTTCCCCTTATCTTGTGCTCCAGGTTTTGGAAATGGATGTCTCTAAAGGAGTGCTTAGAGCTTTTCTTCTTTGGTTTGGGGATCCTATGTTGTCTATGTTGATGCTCCAATGTTTGATAAAATTGGCACCTCCCATGGGCATGGTAGTTGTGGAAACATCTAATTGGCCTTGACATACCAAGGTGAAAATAGTCATCGTTCCTCTTCAGAGGCTCTAGCTTTGTCTTTGTATTCTTAGTAGTTCGTGAGTTATCGAACCAAATCTACCACAACATTATTTTGTCCTTGGTAGCTGATTTTGACCACCTCTAATTCAGAATTTGCTACTTCCAATTTCTGCAATGTCTTCTTGTGTTCAAAAAATTTTATTTCATATTTAGCATAAGTCGTTGCTACCTACTTCTCTAATTCTATTCTTGGGTGTCTTACTATTAACATGGATAAGTTGGTATACTATAGGTTTGCCAATTTCATGTACTCCATGAGATCTTCTATTTGCAGGTTCCAGATTTTCAGTTCAGCTTGGTGGGCAAAGGCATAAGTATCCAATATAGCCTACCAATCAGTGTTCTAAGCACTGAGTGTGTTAATATAAGCTTTGGTCATATGGATTTCTTTCTTAATCACCTACTTGTACATCCCAAATAAATATCTGAAATGTTCTTTAAGTTTTCCATGTTGCTTGGCCTCGTTCTACCACATGCTTATTTCAATCACCATATTTTGATGGATCATGCCTACCTCCTCCATTGAGAGGGTTCTGTTTTCTCTGGCCAAGTGATTCATATCTTGATTGACCCATATCAATTATTCTTGTAATTGTTGAAAATTTTCCTCAAGAAAATTCTTTTTTTTTCTACCAGAGTCAACTAGTTATTTTTTATGGTGAGGCATTTATTTTCTTCTTGTGAGGCCTTGAGTGCTTTGGTGTGTGCATACGTTTAAGCTTATGCCTTAGAAGCATCCCAATCATTCTTCTTTTTTTTTTCTTAGCCACTTTTTTATTCTCTTCTATCAATTTATTCAACTACTTTATCCAAAAGGATTCTAGCTGGTCTGCAAGGATGAATTGGGATGGATCTTACTATGTAGCTTACAAGGTGCTGAGCTTTTTTTGGAGTCTTTCTAACTCCTTTGAATGCTCAGCCCTAACCTTTGCCATTACTAGCTTCCCTTTTGTGGAGATGAGGTTTAACTAAGTTTTTGTGACATCCTGAGGGATGTCAAATAGGGATGTCATCACTTTTCCTATCTACAGCAACTGATCTAGAACATCCTCATGCTCCACAGGAGTCATTGAGGGACCGGCCAAAGTTTGAGCATCACGTGCTCCTGTAAAATTTTCCGGTGGCACAAAAAAGACATTAAATGATTCTTTTATGTGGTCTGTGATGACTTTTGTGGCTCCTGTTGCATCTTGGTGTCGCATGACCACTACTATGGTGTCTTCACGAGTGTCTAATTACACCTAAAAAGATGCAGTGTTCCCAGAGATTAGTTGTGACCAGTGTGACTTCCCTCCTCCTGTTTGAATAGACACCTCACCCTATGTGTGATCAATTGAGATCATTGGTTGTATGACATCATCGATGAACCTAAAGATATTGGCTTCATCATGGCTTCCCCAACTGACCATTGTAATGATGGCCCTGAGATGGCTCATCAATAGTCAATAGTCCTGTGGTAGTAGTGTTGGCTGGTCTTGTTGTCTTGTAAGTTGTGTGTTGGGCCCTCCTTCCTATTCCTTCTTAGGCTCCAATGTCTTACCAGCACTTTTCCTTGGGGCTAGTGGTTTTAGTAATTCAGCTAATGAAGCATTTTAGGCCTTTCTAGGGATGTTATTAGTGTACCCTAGAATTCTAGCACATCAGCATAGCTTCCTAATGAGATAAGGGAAGGGCAATGCGAACTTCTCCATCTTACGTTCTTTAAATTACCTCAAAATTTTTGTAAGATATAGATGGGATAGGCTGGCATTAACCTTGCCCATTAAGATGGAACTTTCTCTAGCTGCATATGTGGAAATTCTATTTAAACCTTTTGTTGGGAAAATGTGATACATGCTAATTTTCAAGTAGATTCTCTATTCAAGTGTAAGCTCTCCATATGCTATATCTTCCTTGCCATGCACCCTTTTCAACCATATCTTTCATGCATCAGCATTAGAGCGAGTGGACAAGTGAGCAATATTTGACCCTATATTTGGAAGATTTGGAACTTCCGAAATGGCTTTGGCAAAGAAATCAACAGAAATACCACCAATATCAATTGTGGTGCCTTCTTATTTGTTGTACCAAAATTGGTATGTCTCTCCCAAGTACCAATCACCACTCTCAGAGAGAATGGGCCATAGTGGAGATCATCTAAGTTGGTCCCTAACTACTTCAGGAGCAAACTCAAAGAAAGGTCCAACGTTGAGTTCCACAATCACAGTTGCTAATGTGGACCTTTCATGAGTTGCCTAAATACATTCTGGAGACAATGTGAGGTGTTGTCCCTATTCAGGTGCTCCATCATCTCCACCTTTAGCATGTCTTGATTGCATAGTAATAGGAGGTTCTTGATGGATGTTGAATGATTGTGCCTCTTGATTTGTATGTTCCTTGAGAGATGCCTAGCCTCTGCCTCTCCTTGGCCATTTGGATGCACCCTGAGAGGATCCTCCTTGCTGTCCTTTTTTAGGGGCCATCTGCAATCACACGAGACTAACTATTAGTAAGGCTATTTACAAAAATTGATTTATACCTTCTTGTTTTTAATAAATTCATTTCTTATCTAGTGTGATTCAGAGTTAGAAAATTTTATGAAAATTTCCCCTGAAAGTTTTGATATTGAGCCTAACTTGATTAGGTGACTCCAAAAAAGAATTTCATGGTATGGTTGAGGAGATAAGATTAATTTGGCAAACATTTTTAGCATTTTTAAGGTCATTTACCCTTTATGATATCCTTCGGGCAATGAAAAATTTTGAAAAAACTATGTGCAACTTGGAGTATACCCTTCTCCCACAACTAAGTCAAACACTCTAGGTTTAGACAGGTTTGATTAGAACAAGAATTGGAGCATTAATGAGGAAGATATGGAAGCTAGAATGATAGGTGCTTAGGGTGTCAGAATTCATGGAAGAAAATTTCAATAACTCCCCTTGCATAAAAAGTGAAAAATGACATTGACGTGCATGGTGGGTTCTTTATATATAGTTTTTATAGACACGATATCGTGTACTCGATATCACGTTAGACCTGATATTGGATACTCGATATCGTGTCCTATTGAAAATAGGGTACTTGGAAAAATTGATGAATTTTCAAATTTCCAAGGCAAAAAATGAAGGATTTAAGGTTAACTTGAAGGGTCTAAGGTAACATTGAAGAGACCTAAAGGCATCAGATGTGTCATGCAATGGAATTTGATATTGAAATGCATGCATAGGATGAGGAAAAAGGACATATTGTGGTGCATAGGAACATTGGTATTTAAAATAATGATAAAGGGAAAGATTCTTGTAGCAATGTAATACTTGGAGGGTATAAGATGATGTGGTGATGTGCAAAGACTACAAATTACAAAAGTTACGCAAGTGGGTCCTCCCCAAAGTAGGTTCCTACCTATCATGCCCTTACGTAACCACACCTAAAGATGTCTGTAGGTACTAAAAGGGTTAAATGCAATCCACACCAGTACCACAAAACACACACATGTGAATACCACCATTATGAGGTATGATTTCTATGCCACACAAAACAAGTAAAAAATACAAGGGTAGCGAGATGAGACAAACCATAGAAGGGATTGTAGAGATCGAGACATGAGGTAACTGACCCAAGGTACAATGAATCCTAAGTATAGGACATGATTAATTTGTCATTAGCTTGTTGCTCCAAAATCAAGACCAAGTCCATTTCTCCAATCAGTGACGTCGCATTGTTCATCCAATGATGGACAAACAGAAGAGCACCATGATAGCAAGGCATATGATCACTTGGAATTTTTTCTAAGGGAGGATTGATTTGAAATTTCTCTACAACTTGGTTTTCTTGATCTTTTTTGTGTGTGTTTCTCTTCTTTGTTCTTGTCTTTCTCTCTCTCTTTTTTCTTTTCTAGCTGCTTTGGCACTTTGTCTTTCCAAAAGTGATCTAGAAAAGCTGCCAACCTTCAGGCATGGATGCATGTCTTTCCAGTGGGAGCCCTAGAACAACATTGAATTTCTTTATTGAGTGCCTTTATTACTCTTACTTCCATTTTTCATTAGATCTACAAGGATCTTAGTACAACCAAGCTACATGATGGCACCTACAGATGTCACCAAAAAGAATCCACAAGTTCCCTTGATATCACACCCTGGCCATTCCTTCTTAGTCCATCATTCTTCACTTTGGGCATAATGAGCACAAAATTACTTTAATTTTTCATGATGAAAAGAATATCATCATTCCCAAAGTAGAACCTCTTATTATTAGAATGGATGGGTGCATGTTGTGGGCTCGCTGTCCAAATAATTAATCACTTGAGATTTGATAGCATAGAACAACACCACAACTAATGAGTCACATAAGTATTTTATTCATTGATGAGATTACCCATAAAAAGATAAAACAACAAAAAAAATATAAGACAACAAATTGAAAAATGAAAAACTGGAAAACAAAAAATTGTAAAATCAAAGAAAAGGAAAAACATTTACAAATTCTGCTTGTTAGAATGGAGCATATCCTCCATAACTACACTTTTGAGCATGGCTAGAATTAATAAATGGAAAATGCAGATCCATACATGTGGGAAATATTGGAGTTTGGTCATATTCAAACCACTAGGTGTCTTTTGATGTGGTGGTAGGAATGTATCCAAATTGGGGTTCACACACTTGATTAAAGTAGGCATAGTGGGGAAAATTATAAGATTGGTTAAGTGATAAGAAGTTGACCCACTATGGCACCTATGATTGTAAGATGGTATGCAAAGATTGATATGTCTCCCTCTGTGGTTATATTCATTGGGTCATATGGTTTTTCGAGCATTACTTGATGGCCCTAATAAGGTAACACAAGGCATTGAGGTCGAGGAGAAAGATGCACCATAGTGTTGGACTTGTGCTGAGTTGGTGGATGCAGTGGGTTTAGAACCATGATGTCTCTTTCTATGGTCATGCCTAAAGAAAGGACGCTTTTGATGTTGTGGAGGACCTCCTACTATTAACAGCAATAGCATAAGTAACATTTGTGGGTTGGTGCTATAGTGCAAAACCTTCTGGCACAACTGGTGGCAATGTGGAAGGAGGTGAAGGATGAGAATATTGAGGGTGAGGATAAGTGCAAGGAACATGAGATGGTGATCTCGTTGAAGAGGGCATGGGTTGATAGTACTTAGGAGAATGATAACGGTGAGGTGAAGTAGAGGATGTTGATCTGGTTCAAGAAATAGGGTGTTGAACATAATGAATGTTTGGCATCGGAACATACGAAGTGTATGGTCAGTTTGGTGGTGGCCTCCCCCATGATTGGGGTTTTTTCCACTGTGGTTGAATATGATATTTCTATACAAAGTTTGGATGTAACATTCCTCCCCAATGCTTATGTAAATGCGACAAGACTGGGCATTGGCCTTTGGGATGATTGTATAGGAAAACTTTACATTGATACATATGATGGGTAGCTGAGCTTCTATTCTTATTTTCTTCATCCATTTGTTCTGATTGTTGCATGGTTTCCTATCCTATTTCTTGATTTGGCATAGTTCCACCTCTAATAATGTTGGCATACTTTCCACATTTTTCATGTACACATTCCATCATCTTATTGATCTTTGCCCCAATTTCATCTAGTGATTATAGTATTGGCAAAGATAGAGATGGTTTCACCTCCTTGAGGTGAGTTAATTTCTCCTCTTTATGATCATGGACCTTTGCTAATTTGAAATTATGGTCTTGTTGAGAGATTTCAACATTCTCCCATTTAGCTATTTCTCCTTCTTCTTTTTCTACCCGCTTGATAAGCTTTTGGAATTGGTTGGTTTGTAGCTCATATAGTTGACCTGGGGCATACATCCCTAGGGTCTCCCTTATTTCATTATGGAGCCCATCCATGATGTGATACATTAGCCTTTCCTCAGAGAACCCATGGCTTGGGCATTTGTTTAACAAAGAGTAATGTCTTTTTAAGGCCATGTCTAAGGGTTAATGTTGCACTTGTTTTGACTCTTGGATTTGTCTCCTCAAGGTTGACACCATTGCATAGGTTTGGTATCTTTTAGTGAAGAGTTCTACCATTTTCGGCTAATGTCGAATTGATTCTGATTTTAAGGACCTATACCATACTTTTGCTTGGACAATGAGTATCATAGGAAAGAGCTTAAGTTTTTTCCACCCATTAACAATATTGTTCCATACACAGGCATCATGGAAGACTTGTAAATGATGTTGTGGATCTAAGTCATAGCCTCCTAAAAACTTGGAAAAGTTGTTTAAATCAAGCCTGGGTAGACAACTTTCCTTGTGATGCCTACAAGATATTCAAACAGCCTCTTGTATATGCATTAGGCTCTTAGTGGCTAGCAGGGGTTCATCATCACTAGGTAGGTTACGAATTTGTAAGTTGGGATGATGTTGTCTTCATTTATGTACATAGGAGACCCCTACATAAGATTGAGTACTCCAAACTTCATCTTCATCATCATATAATTCGTTGGTTCTCCAATGAATTGCCTTACTAGTTGTTGCATTATCATAGTCTTGTGAGAGAGAAATTGTTGTGAATTTGTTTGTGAATTATTAGCAATTATTTTCTTGCTAAAAGATATATCATCAAGGCTTCATTACAATGATCTTGTATGATGTAACTAATCTAAATAACTAGCATCATCCCCAGCAATGATGGAAATGATGAGTGGCTAGGTACCCCTATACTCAACCATATGAATACAATCATGTACGCATGATTTGGTCGAACTTCATAGACAGACTAGTTGTGGTATCTAGATAGTTACACGTTGATCGCAGTTTGTTGTCTTCCCACGTGAACTAGTATTTTCTTTGTTACATATGATTTAGTCCAGAGTGAGGTGAATGATGGAATCCTAAACTAATGCTACTCCTAGAGAAGATAGGGAACAATCTTAATTAAGCTAATGGACAATAAAAAGAAAAATCTAAACTAGCCTAAGTGCGATGAGCATTCGTCCTTAATCATCCATGCACATCTTTGACCTCGTGTACTACTTCTAGGATTATCAAGCGCACATTACTTGAGCACTCCTAGATACACTACTGGTTTGCCAAATAGTTACACTTAAATGTTTGTGATTAAGTCGTACTCATTTTACATTTAACAATAGGAATAGTAAATGATGGTAAAGAAATATTAATTAAGAAAATAATAAATAACCATAACAATTAAACAATTGAAAATTAAGTGAATGTTGCAATGATGGAGTAATCTCGATCTTTATTACCGATCATGTGTGTGTCCAAGTACGTCACACTCAAATAAAGGTTCCATACAATTACAATCATCACACTGCAAGCATGCACTGGGGAAAGAACTGAGATGAATTAGAGACAAACAAAAAAGACTCTAAACTTACACTTACCGAATCCCCTTTTCTGTGTGCCTAAATGTGGTATTTATAGGCGTACATAGGAATCACAATATCATGTATTCGATATCATTATCCATGTTGCAAAATCACATACCCAATATCGAGGATCTAATATTGGGGCCTAGCAAAACATAGTTCATCATATGTCCATTAAAATCTATGTGAGACGTCTAGGAGAAACAATAGACATCTATTCCAAGTGCAAAAATATCAGAGTAGATGTCTTAAAATCATATTAGATGTCTTGGCTTAGATGTCTTGAGAGTTTGTAGCCATCTAATATGAAAATTAGATGTCTAATTGCCATGATAGATGTCTATCCTGCTAGTGTCAAAATTAAAAATGCTTATTTTGAGGCTTGGAACCTTTGAACACCTCCAAACAAGTTCCCATAGCATCTAGAACATCCTAAACTTATCAAAATAGTCCCAAAATACTACCAAACATGTCAAAATACCATGAGATCATCATCAAAAAAATAACACTAAAAGAAAAACACAACAACACAAAAACATCTATGGACAAACATATTGAGGATTAGACATGGGCTAGGCAATGTCCTCATCATCTCTTCCACCCTTAAGAATTTAAACTTGTCCTCAAGTTGTCTATACACTTGGGATAGCATGAAGCACCCAAAAAGCCAAATATTTTTCATGGATCCAAATGGCATTTTTAGACACATCATCATTCCAATGCACCCAGTACTCATGCACTTTTCTATCTCTTATGCTCCTAGCCTTCCTTGCTTGCATCACAATTGCTTTCCCTGATGGCATAACTGAGTTTGAGTCTTCAAGGACATCATTGAGGTTCTCAAGACTATCCCTCAATTCTGATGCAATCACATTCCCATGGTATGGGATTAAATCTGAAATGTTAAAAATACAAGAAATAGGAAAATTATTAGGTAAGTCAATATCATAAGCATTTGGATTGATTTTGGCCCTAATCTGAAATGGACCAATTCTCTTTGACTTAAGCTTGTATAAGTGCACATTCTTTTGCCTTTCCTTGCTCAAGTAAATCCAAACATAATTACCAATTTGGAAATTAATTGTCCTCTTGCCTTCATTGGCCTTGGAAGATACAATCTTTTTCTTTTTCTCCAAGAGAGATTTAACATGTTGATGCAATTCTTTCATTTTCTTAACAAAGTTTGAACTCAAAGAGGTACAATATTCAAATTTCCTCAACTCATCAACCATTCTAAGTGAAAATCCATAATCTACCATAAAGGAACTCTTACCAATGCTAGAATGGAATGCATTATTGTATGAGAATTCGGCATGAGACAACATATTTTCCCACCTTTGAGGCTAATCCTCATACAAAAACCTCAAGATCTTCAATAGAGACCTATTCACAACTTCAATTTGCCCATTAATTGGGAGTGATAGGCTATGTAAAAGACAACTTGGTTCCAAGTAGTTTCCAAAGTGATCTCCAAAAATGGTTGGTAAACTTAACGTTCCTATCACTCACAATGTTTAAAGGAATGTCACATAGCCTCACAGCATGCTAAAAGAATAAATGTGTAACATGGGAAGTATCACTACCTTTCTTGCATGGAATAAAATGAGCCATCTTGGTAAATCTATCTACTATAACAAGTATAGAATCATGACTGCATCTTGTCTTAGGAATGCCATAAACAAAGTCCATAGAAACACTTTCCCAAGGTGCATTTGGGATTGGTAATGGGGGATAATGATCTTCTACACATTTTCCCCTTTGAACTTTTGACAAGTATAGCTTTCTTTTACAAATTTTACCACACTATACATACCTGGCCAAAGTAATTTTTGCTCACCAATTCCAATGTCTTGGTCTTATCCATATATGTAGCCATGTCACTTTGGTATTTCTCTTCAAGGAGTTTGTACTTGAAATTACACTTTGGAACACAAAATTTTCCATCCTTGAACAAAATCCCATTCTTCACATGATAAGATTTCCATTAATCAATCCTTCCTAATAATAGGGAAGATAATTGTTTACAAAATGCACCAAAAACCTTATCATTAGGATATAATGAAGCAAAAGAATCAAATCCTTAAACTTTCACATTAGTAGAAACAACATGAACTCTAGACAAAGCATCAGCCACAACATTAGACTTGCCACTCCTATGTTTCAAAAAAAAAGAAAAAAGAAAATCTTTCAGTTTCTCTTTCTATTTCATGTGTTTGGCACTTAATTTCTTTTAAGAATTCAAAAATTGAAGTGTTCTATGATCAGTAAATAAAAGAAACTCTAATCCTAGCTAGTAATGTTTCCATTGTTTAATGGCTTAAAGTATACCATATAACTTATTTTCATACACATTATAATTTTTTCTAGATTCATTTAATTTTTTGGAAAAGAATCCAATTGGCTTACCTTCTTGAGAAAGCACACCTCCAATACTAAGCCCACTTGCATCTACTTCCACTTCAAAAAGTTTTGAGAAATTTGGAATTGCCAAAACTAGAGCACTATAAATTTTCTCTTTTAATGCTTGAAAGGATTTTTATTTCTTATTATCCCATATAAATGCTGAATTCTTCTTCAAACAAGCAATCATAGGCCATGAAATGAAACTAAAATTCTTAAAAAATCTCCTATAGAAGCCAGCCGAACCAAGAAAAGATGAAACCTATCCCACATCCTTAGGTGAAGGCCATTCCTTAATTGCCTTTATCTTACTGGGTTCCATCTTGACTTGGTTCTTGGAGACAACATGACCTAGGTAGATAGTGTCTTTCTACATGAAGTTGCATTTCTTGGCACCAAATTTGCCTCTTGTAACTTCGTTCAAATCATCCTCAAACGATGTGCATGGGTCCTCTTCTATAGAATTGTAAAAAAGAATTTCATCAAAGAAAAAAATGCAACATTTACCAATAAAATCCCTTAGGACTTCATGCATGAGCCTCATAAATGTTGTTGGAGCATTGATTACCCCAAAAGGCATGACTAACCACTCATAAAATTCATTAGGTATCTTAAAGATTATTTTTCATTCATCTTTGATCTAATCCTTATTTGATGATAACCACTTTTTAAATCAATTTTAGAAAAAAATCTAAGCATTGGCAAGCACATCAAGAATGTCATCCATCCTAGAATCTATGCACATCCTTAATTCATCAGTGTCCTTCTTGGGAACTAACATAGCTAGAATGGCATAAGGAAAGATAGATTCCTTAATAAAATTATTAGATAGTAATTCACTTGCTTTCTCAATGCTTCTCTCTTATTTGGAGTCATTCGATAGGCTCTTTTATTTGGAATTGTAGCTCATGGTATGAAAACTATTTGATGTTGGATGGATCTCACTGGTGGAAGTCCTTCCAATTTTCCCTTGAAAACATCAGCAAATTCTAATGTCAAAGGTTGCACTATTGGAGGAAGTTCTTTGTATGCTCCTCTCACTTGTTACAAGTGTTGACATGATGACAAAACCATGTCCAGCCTCTTCATGTGCTTGTAAGTACTCTTGTTCACTAAGTAAGATTAATGAAGCATTAATACAAACATTTGCCTTATATTGCTGCCAAGTCATAGGAATGAGTTTATGTATCCCATCTTCTCTTAGAATAGAACAAACACTTATTACACCTCTAAAAGAAGCCTTATTGTCAAAATTCCAAAGTCTTCCCAAAATAACATCATCACAATCAATAGGGAGGATGTCACAATGCACCTTGTCCTTAAAAGAACCAATTCTAAAAGATAAAATACACTTCTCCTTAACTTCTTGGAAATGATCCTTGGATAGCCAATGGACTCTATAGGGCCTAGGATGTGGAAATGTCTTCGAACTAAGCTTAGAAACAGTCTTTGAAGAAATCACATTTTCTTGAGCACCATCATCAATTAAAATGTTTATCCATTCACCACTATCTAGACACCTAGCTCCATTCCTAAAGAGCATCTTTCTTTTAGGTTCTTCATTGGCATTAACATTTATCAGCAATAAAGGCTCTATTGCAAGCAACCTTATTTAGCATAGTTCTCTACAAGGAAGCTCTTCTTTTTAATTACAATTTGATTATTTCTTCATGACAATTATACTACTAATTATAGTCAATCTTTTCTAAGAAACGAATTCTTGAAAGGGTGTTTCTTTCTTTTTTTATTGGCTTGATTGTAAAGATGAAAACTTGAGTAGGCATCCCCAAATCTCATAGGTCTTTTCCTTATTATTTCTATCTATTTTATCAGATGTTACTTGTATATTTTTTACCCTTTCTATTTAGTTTGTTAGATACTACATGTGTATTTAATGCTCTATTTTGATTAATAGAACTTTTTTTCAAGGTTTAACATTCTCCCCTTCCCATTCAAATTTCAAAAAGCACAACCATAAGTACAAATATAAAAAAAAACATTGGAATGCATTACTATAAATCACTAGCAAGATACAATATATTATTAGCATCTTTGTAATAGAGTAAATTTTCTATAATCCTAATTTCACTTTTAGGTATGCCTATTGCTTTATTTTGTTGGATTTCCTATAATCTTGGTGATTCATGGGGAAATGGATGTTTTCCTTTTGACTACTTTGTCCAAGGAGGTTTTTGTTTCTAGGGTTTTTTGTTGCATCCTTGGAGGCCCTACACAAGGATGATGTACTCTTTTGTGAGGTATCGTAATATAATATGATTAGTTCATTCTCTCCAAAACAAATATTTTAATATCATTTTAATGGAATACAGATGCCATTAGACTAGAATAAGTTGTTAAATCAATTAGGTTTTTAAATAATAATCCTTGATCAACACAAGTTTCATTTAATAAGATAATTATTTTTCTATTTTATCATGTTATACTTTACTATATTTAATTTTTCAAAAACAATTGATTATACTGTGTGTCTAAGGACATCCTTCCAATAAACTTGATACATATAAGTAGATTAATCATTGCTTAAGATTTTCCTTGTAAAGGTGTTAACTTTTATAAAGATGAACATCTTTGAAATTAAGTAACATTTTACAAGTTATATATGATTGAATTGCTTAGCATCTACTTTTATATAAGATGCTAAAAGGATAATATATGATTATTTAAATATTTTAATAAAGGAAGGAAAGTTATAAAATTAAATGAAAAAGCTGTGGACTTGCTATAGCGATGCCCAGGGATATTAATGGACCCACAACATATTAATGGACCCACAACTATTTTGTTTTTTTTATCTCCGTCTTTAATGTTCCTTGATAAGATTACACTAGAGCACCTTTCTAAAGAAAGAAGCATCCAATTAATATGTGGCTTCCAGAAAGAACCATCCAATTAATATGTTGGGTTCCAGTAGGATGGGAAATTATTCTCTCCGCGTATGGAATTGATGTAGACAAGAGTACCCAACAATGCATTGCTGTCCTCTCTATCTGTCAAGAAGGATTTAGGGTTTAATAGAAATTTAATGTTAACAAGTGGGAGAAGCGTGGAGCATATGCATAGTGGGTACAGCGATGAGAGAGTTTGAACAAGGAAAAGTCAAAGCTGCAGTCAAGTCAGTAGAAAGCTATAACTGTTTAGCCTTTGAGTCGCCTTAGGTGGGCATAAAGGGTAACTCCTTTTACTAACAGAATTGATAGTTTTTCTTCATCTCCATGGAAGTTTGCTTGCACGAGGTTGTTACCCATGCAACACAACAACTACCAAAGGCCAAAGAAGTTTTATCACTTCATGTTCACCGAAAGATGGATCCAAGCAACCCGAAGAATCAGAATCAGAATGGCCTGCAAAAGCTGTTGCAGGAATACTCATTATTATGGTATTATTACAGGTCTGAATCGATGCGGTGAGAGCTGTAGGTTGACATTGCTCAACTACTTAAAAATCGGACCCAAGAACTCACGGCTTGTCTTCCTCCGAGATCAAACTCATGATGCACACGCATTCAATTGTAGACAATAGGTACCTTTATCTCTCTCACCATTCGTTGCTTATTAACGTTATTACATTGTAAATTTGTGACTGGTGTGATATTCGGCGCCTGTTGACAGGTGGTACTAATATGTCCATGGTTACCCCATTTCTGTAACTACAGCTACGCCTAATGCACCTGCACCTGCACCTCCACCTGCGCCTGCTCATGATGAAGTTACTGATAAGAAATGTTTGAATGTAGAAATGCCAGATCCCTTGATTAATGGGCTATTGATCTGGTCAAGTTCGTGGAGCACAGTTCCATCAGTTACAGCTGCACAGAGTTAAACCGTACTCCAGCCATGCCTAATTGATTTGACTATAGTAGCTCTTAAACTGCACTCCAGCGACGTTTAATTGAATATAGTATCGCAATATAATATGATCAATTCCTTCTCTCCAAAATAAATATTTTAATATCGTTTTAATGGAATAGAGATGCCATTAGACTAGAATAACTTGTTAAATCAATTAGGTATTTAAATAACAATCCTCCATCAATATTTCATCATGTTGTACTTCTCAGCATTTATTTTTTCAAAAAACTTTGATTACGAGCATGATACTTATAATTAGTTTAATCATTTTTTTCTCATTTTTTTCGTAATTTTTTTGCAAATATGCAATGACAATATCGTCTTCTATGAGGTATTGCGTATTATTTAATTTAATGTGATCCATTCCTTCTTTCAAAAGAAATATTTTAATATATATGATAATATTGTTTTAATGGAATGAAGATGCCTTTAGATTGGAATAACTTGTTAACTGAATTAGGTATAAGCTTGATACATATAAGTACTTTAATCATATTTTTTACTGCATAGGTAGCACAAGCCTTATCTACCAAT
Source organism: Gnetum montanum (assembly GCA_015680685.1). NCBI lineage: Eukaryota > Viridiplantae > Streptophyta > Gnetopsida > Gnetales > Gnetaceae > Gnetum > Gnetum montanum. Next base: position 1,326,644 of record MNCI01009519.1, on the reverse strand, counting down.
AAAGTAGATGTGACCCACTAACTAAAAAGGTCTCATCACCAGGCTATTCCACTACTACCACAACCTCCTAGTCAAAAGATGACTATCCTAACCACTTACCCTATACACGCCTGAATGCATTAGTTTAATCATCAACTATATAAGATTTCCCTTATAAAGGTATTAACTTTTATAAAGTGGAACATCTTCCAAATTTAAGTAACATTTTTTAAATTCTAATTGCTAAGTGCTTACATTGTAATTGAATTGTTTGACATCTACAATTATATAAGATGCCAAAAAGATAACATAGGATCATTTAAATATTTTAATAAAGAAGAAAAGGTTATAAAATTAAACAAATAAGTTGTAAACTTAAACTTGCTATAGCTAGGGATATTAATGGACCCACAAATGAACACAGAGTATTTGGTTATTTTGTTTTCTATCTCCATGTACAATGTTCCTTATACCACCTTTCTAAAAATATCGAAAAGGAGTATCTAATTAACATGTACTTTCCAGATGGAAAATTATTCCCCGTAGACAAGACTAATCAACAATGCATAGCCATCCTCCAATCCATCAAGAAGGGTTGAGGGTTTAACATAAATCTATTATTAACAAGGTGGAAGAAGCGTGGAGCATATGCATGGTGGGTAAAGGATGAGAAAAGTTGACCAAGGAAAAGCCAAAGCTACAGTCAAGTCGGTGAACACAAAGTCTTTGGTTATTTTGTTTTCTATCTCCGTGTACATCCGTCCGTTAGATATCCAAAAAGGAGCATCTAATTAACATGTAGCTTACAGTAAGACGGAAAATTATTCCCTCCGCGTATGGAATAGACGCAGACAAGACTAACCAACAATGCATAGCCGTCCGAAGGGTTTAGGGTTTAACATAAGCCTGGAGCATATCATGGTGGGTACAGGAAGAGAAAGTTTGACCAAGGAAAAGCCAAAGCTACGGTCAAGTCGGTAGACACTAGAAAGTGGTTACTGTTAAACCTTTGAGTCGCCTTGTGTGGGGCATATGGGGTGCTACTCCTTTTACCAACAGATTTGATAGTTTTTCTTCATCTCCATGAAAGTTTGCTTGGACGAGATCGTTCACGTTACAGAATTAATGGATACCCATGCAACACAACAACTACTAAACGCCAACCCAGTTTTATCATTTCATGTTCACGGGAAGATAGATCTAAATAACCGGAAGAATCAGAATCAGAATGGTCTGCAAAAGCTGATGCAGGGAGAGGAGCAATGTCAAAAAAAGCAGATGGAGTCCGGACGACGACATGAAACATACCAAACCATCGTCACTCATGGCATCAGCTGCTGGCGCATCATGGCCGTCATTCCAGGCACTACTGTTGCTTCTTGATATAACATTGTTAAGATGGATCTGGGCTTTTCTATTTAGAATGTTGTGATGTTATTAGTAATACTCTTTTTATAATCAAATTGTGAAACTAAATAGGTAATCTTTTGGGGAGAAAAAGGAAAAGTAAAAGATGCTGTCTAGGTTCTCTTGGCTTATACTGGGTTTAAAGAAACCAGATTGATTGGAAGGATAAATTAGGAGAACTAGTATATATAAAACAAAAAATTGGATTTTTTTTTCTGTTTCTAAAGTTTTAAACCATAAGGTGTAGCATGGTTGGCAATGCTTATTAAGGTAAGACTCTGCTAAATTGCATTTTAAATAGATGCAATATATTTAGAAAGACGAACAACCAACATGAAGAATGAAGAGAGCCCACAAAATTAATGTTAAATAAATAAAAGAAAATTGCGTTCATGTTGATCGAGTTTTACTGTATTAGTAGATACTCATTATTATGGTATTATTACAGGTCTGAATAGATGTGGCCAGAGGCGTAGGTTGAGATGGCTCAACTACTTTAGGTGGGGTCTAAAATCTCCCATCTTGTCTTCCTCTGAGATCAGACTCATCATGCACATGCATTCAATTGACTGTAGGCAATAGGCAGCTCCCTCACAATTCATTCCTTATTTACATTATTCCTTTTTCAACATTGTAAAATTTGTGTCAGTGTGATCATTGTATCTACACTTGATGTACCAACATTTTCACGCATGCATGGAAGTTGGCGGCCTCATCATAAATCTGGTCAGAGGAGGTGGCTGGTGATTTGGGAATGAGAGGGGGAAGAGGGGCAGAGATTATTACCATTCATTCACCCTTATTGCCCTTTGGGCGGGGTGCCGTGGCACACTAAATAAGGGCCTAATGGAAAAAAGCTAATGGAAAGCCTCAAAAATATTAGGCTGTATGAATAAGTAGCATAAACAACAAACGCAGAGCTTTTAAGGTGACTGGACTAATCCTCCATAAAACTATCCCCAAATCCTAAGCCTCAAAAATATTAGGCTGTATGAATAAGTAGCATAAACAACAAACGCAGAGCTTTTAAGGTGACTGGCCTAATCCTCCATAAAACTATCCCCAAATCCTTAAGGGTAGAGCAATTTTACTAATGCCAAAAATTGTATAAGGTTTACTTAAAACTTGGACTAAGCACCACCACTAAGCTCAAAGTCACAAGAATTAGCTTTCAAAACATAAAAGAAGATAAATTTACTTGCTCAGTCTAAACTAAGTAACATTTAAAGAATAAAGATTTTTTAGAAAAGAGACAGAGAGAGCAGAGAAAAAGGCCAAAAGAAGGAAGAACAAAATTCCAAAGCTATAAGAGAGTCTAGAGCTAGAATTACTAAGGTAAGCTCATAGAATTCATTTTATAGCAATATCCCTTCGTAGTCATTTCTAGAACTATTGCAAATTTGTTAGGAAGAAGAAGCTATATCTATTGCATTTGGCCTCCATTATTGCTTTTGGATACTAGGTTGAAAGAAGCATTGAAGCATTGTAGAGTAGGAAGCAATTTATCATTTCATCTTACTATCAACAATCTTGAATTTCTTATAGAATATAAAGCTTAACTTACTACTAAGATAACACCTCTTTGTTCCTTCATTATAAATATGTATTTCCCTTGTATCTCTATTAATAATCTTTGCTAACTCCTATAGCAAAATATGATCTAGCTTCTTCATTAGAACTCTCCTAATTATAGTTTCTTTTAAAACATAAGCTTCTTATATAATGGTCTACTATTTTGATAGCCTAACAATGAAGTGTTAGCCTAGTCGTAAGATACTTGATTTGGAAATTCAAGTTTAAAGGTTCAATTCCAATGGAGAATGATGAGTTATATAAAGTTCTAATTGGACTATATATCTTTGGTGTATTCCTAGGTTTCATTTATTGTGGATTCTAGCACCCCCTACTATTCTAGTATCATCAACCAAGATAGTATAGCCATGATCTCTTTCTTGTAAAATAGACAACTTTGAAACCAAGCTTTTTAATAAGAGCCTTTATATGAGCTCATTCTATCATTTTTAGCTTCAACTTAATAGCTTAATTAAAGTTTCTTATAATCCTAAGCTTTTTAATTAGTATTTAATGTGGCATTTTAATCCTATGTAGCTCTTCTATTTCATCTAGATATTTATAATTTCACCTTGATAGGGATATGTACTAACATTAAGAATGAGATCATATTCAATCACATGCTTTATTAGGCTTTCCTTCTTCATGGGTTGATATGAGCTTTTTCCTGGTCAAAAGGTTAATATAGCCATGCTTTCCTTTACTTAGTACTAATGTTAGCATTTTAAAGTATCACTTGGTAGGTCTTTTCAACCATATGGTTATTAATATTTATCTAGATGATTGCAAAATCATTTAGATGGTTTTGATTTCTTATGTGTTATGGTGGGCTTTTGAAATGGTAAGGCAAGTCCTCTTGCTTATGTGGCCCCACAAAGCTCATGTTCCAAAAATCATCTAGTCCCCAGGAGGTTGATATGTCATGGCTTTCATGTGTCTTTTTTAAAAGTTTGTATTTGTTTTCATCAATCTTCTTATTGTAGCAACATTAATATTAATAACATGTTTTCAAAGAAAGGCTTTGTTCAACCCTAGTAGGTCCCACACATACTTAGTTGGATTAAAATTTAAGTAAGCATGCATCTTTTTCATCCTTGTGCAAGCCCATTTTTATCTAGATATTTTAGAAAACATCTAGATGGAAAAGCTTACTACTGATGTGGGGAGGCTTTCAAAATAAGCTTTTTGGTTCTATATTTTTATTATAAAGCAGATGTTTTGAAAGACGAGCTTATCTATTTAGTGAGAACCAAGAAGAAGAGCTATGCCTTATAGAAAAAACTATAATAAAATAGCTAAATGAATTTAGAGCTATTGAGCTAGTAGGACCATTATTTAGATGAGTTTTTTTGTTGTAAATGTTTCTTTTGAATGCTAAGACAATGACATGATAGAAACAATAAAAGCTAAAAAGCAAGCTTAAAATTATAATCTTACCAAATAGCTTTTCAAGAAAAAAAAGTGCTTTACTTGGGATTTGGCCTACTAAGATATACTTTTATGTAATGATTGAATTAGCTCAACCTTACAACTAGCTTCTTTGTAATTGTTGCTAAAGCATTCTAAGCTTAAAAGAACTAATAGTAATAACCATGAATAGGTTTTTTTTTTTATAAAGAAAACTTGAACCTATGATCTCCCACAAAGAGCTTTAGTACAATAAATTAGAGAAAGAGGTTTCTTGTGATATGGATTTCTTGAAATAGAGTTCAACCAAAATGTTCAAGCTTAAAACACCTAACAATCTTTCCATTTTTTAGATTGAAATAGCTTACAATCAAAGATAAGAACCTAAGGGTTTCATTAAGCTCAACTAGCTAATATCAATCAAGCACACAAAAATTAAAGAAGATACTAGAACAAAATAAAATACAAAGTCTAGGGAAAAAATAGACTTATTAAGTTTTGTGATGCTTAGATCACTAGGTCTAAGATATTAGAAACAAGTTGATAACTATTAGGAATAGGAAATAAATGTAAATCATGAAATATAATATAACCCATGATATTACACATACAAGTTATAATCAAATCATGAATAATGAATAAAAAGAGAAGAATGATACAAAACTACATGTCTCTTTGTTATTGTATATTCTACACTTAGAGAAAGACAAAATAAATCAATTATATAGGTTAAAAGAAATAGTCATGTCAAAAGAATGAAGAGACACAACAAATAGTTAACATTAGTTAGAAAACTAATTATACACAATAAGTAATGTAATACATTGACAATGTAAATGGTGTGGCATACTATGATGGTGTATACAAACAAGTCACAACTTTACTAATTATAGATATCAACTAACATGTTAAGCTTGCTAAAATACACCAAATATTTAACAAAAATTCTCAAGCTTAACATGAAGATCCATAACTTTGCTTTACTATCAAAAATGAAATCCATGGCATTATTAAAATGAGTGAAAACATAATTATCACATTATGACCCAACTTCACAATACTACATAAACTAGAGATTTAGAAGCACAACCAACAATGTGGAGTAATGCTCTTAAAGTGAAATTCCTATTCAAAAATTACATTTTAAAATGAGCATCATATGACCTAAAAATAAAATTTTTATCTCTATTTAGTAGAGCCTATATTAACAAGAACATAATATAATAATGAGTAATTTTTCTTTCTAAGAATGTCATAAATTATTTGGATTATTTTGAACAACTTCTAAAATGAAAGGAAAAATGACTATAGATATTAGGGGCAAGTACCTATTTCAAAACATATTATAACATAACTAAATTTTAAATTAAAGAAAATAAACACATGCTTGTCATGATAAATTAAAATTTAAATAATTTTACTACCCAACTAAATAGCTTATAACCATGTTAACACAAACTAGGAAAGTAAATAACTTGAATCATCAATTAACAAAGGAGTCTATATTTGCACTCATAAAATTATCAAAAATTTTTAGAGAAAATTTAGGTTGTGATTCTTTTTTGTAGAGTCCTTCACCATGAACTCTTTGGAAATTGCAAGAATTTTAGAGGGTGATGGTGAAACATCTTAGATTGATTCTTTAACTTTAAGTTCAGGAGACATCTTTCTCATCTCTGCTTAAACTTTATTTTAAGTAGTCATAAGAGATGGTGGCATTGTGGTGCAAATAGTTTGAATCTAACAACCCTTTCCTAAGGAAGATTTTAATAACTCTTTATAGGAAGTTATAAAGCTATTAATTACAACTTGTTCCTACAAATTGCTTACTTTGGCTTCTAATTTCTTTTGCTCAATGTTGAAAGTCTTTGATATAGTATTCTTTTAAGTAGTCAGATCCTTCAAATCATGCTTTATCTTTAAATTTCTTCATGTTAATTTCCTATTTTGCTTGCAAGCTTTGGCTTAGTACTAGAGTTCATGGTATTTTTTTGCTTATTTTGGTATAACTAATTCCTATGATAGTATTTTTGCAAATTTTAGTGCATCTTTAATTTTTCTTTTAAACATTAAAAATGCTTTTCCATATTTCTCTTTGGCTTAATAAGTAGATGTTAAATTTTTATTCAAAATCTTGTTTTGTACCAAAGTGACATCAAAGACCATCTTATTCTCCCCCAACATTACATCATAACCTTCTACATTAAAATAATACCTTATCATATGGGAATTTATATACATCAAATAATATTAAAAATAATTACCTATCATTACCTATTACAAATCATTACCTAATGTAAATTACCAATTCACATGACTTCCCTCTTTTACTACAGTATGATGTAGACACAGTAGAGGCCATGAAATTACATTTCTCCTATCTTTTATAGTAATGCCACAAGTATTAGTTTCTACTAAAGTAAAGTATGACATATTTAATTATAAAATCAAGACTTTTATAGGAGAAACAATGAAAGCATTTCCCCACTCATATTCATAAATAAAGAACTTTATTACATGGTGCTTGGATAATGTTACCTCCTTATAGGCATAATTAATCGTCACTATGTAAAAGAAAAAATATAGAAAAATTTTTGTATTTTAGAAAATCTCTAGGTCTACCTCATTTGATAAATAAACCAACCATTATTGTAGGTCTTGACAATGTTGTCAACCACCACATCATTCCTTGACATTGCAACTTCACAAATGGTACCAGGTTAGAACTTTCTAATTCTACATCATGTCCTATCTTAATCAACTTTGTAGCTAATGTCATATCATAATACTAGCACTAGAATTTAATCTTGGGGATCATATATTTGACATATTCTTATTTGAATATGAGTAGGTCAAAATTTATTATTTTATTGCATACAACTTCATAGTGAGTGACCATTGTAGAATGTAGTATTATGTTCTTAGTAATGATACTTGAACTAAACACTTTACTATTGGAATTTCTAGGGTAACTTCTCGATTTTGATGCTAATGATGATAATGCTAATGATGTATCATTTTGGGTATGCTTAGATGAGGTTAGAGACGAGATGCATTAGTTGCATTTTTGTTTAGAGGAATGGTGCTACTGTTCCTAAATTCTACTACCATGAGTTATTTCTAGAAAGAGTTTCTTTATAACTAAAATAAAACTAGGGTTTTTAATTGGATCTAGTTCACTCCACAATTAAATCACCTTCAAAAATCAAATCTAGATATTATGCAAAGAAAAATTTTTTTACTAGAAAATAAGAAAACTAGCTATCTTCATTGATTTATTAGAAGATTACAACTGATTCACAAAAATCCACAAACAATCAAAACCTGTCACACTCAAACGATATTACAGAGCATGAGGCTCTATAACCACATAATGGACAATCTCAATACAAGAAAAAATTAATATAGAATCTCTCCCACAACTTGAAACTAAGATCTTAACTCACAAGTAAGACATAAGAGAATAGAACACAAAGTCCAACACATCAAAGGCTGATCTTGGAGCCACAATTGTCAATTATAGTTACTCAAGGTGCTTAATCATACTCTCTTATCCAACTCTTCACACACAAGAGCTTACACTCTTATTTATGGTACCAACAATTGTGAATACAATAACATTTATGAGAAATTGGAAGACAAGAAATGTGGAAACCTTTTTTCAACTCAACTTGAGATTCTTTAGATGTTTTCCAAGTCTTATCACCTTCTCCTCAAATGTTTCCCTCCTTTTCCATCACGTTCTAGCTATTTCACAAATTGGAATGGGTGTTTTCAAAATTTTTTCCATCCATATAGATTGTATCCAACCTTAGGAATACACCTCTATGTTAGCCTAGCTCTCAGGCAAGACATCCAATATTTTTCTAAGATGACTCTCTTGGGCCTAAGATGTCTCCTTCTAGGCCAAGACATCTTGTCCAATATGTTTTGCATAAGACTTCTTACCTTAAGACATCTTCTTTAAGAAGTCTCACATTTAGCTAAGACATCTCTTTTGAATTTAAGATGTCTCCTATCATCTCTAGGTCCTAGGTAGGACATCTTCTAGTCTACCAAGATGTCTCTCTAGTGTCCAAAACCTACAAGGAACATACATAGTGAGAAATAAGGAAATTAAAAGATGTGTCCCTACACTAGCTCTTCCACCCTTTAATGTTAACTCATGTGAACAATGGAGTAAGGGTAGCAGTAAGTTCCCCCTCATGTAGTTTGGTCTCATGGATCCATACAACATCATTAGTGGATTGATCCTCCCAATGGATCAAATATTCGTGCCACCTAATTCCCTAAGTGCTAGAAGCTTTCCTTTGCTTGAGTATGATTATATTTCTCTTCATTGAAGGCTTGGACTAATTAAGAGTCTACTTCAACTCATTGATGCTACCCTGTATGGTCTCCTCATTAGTTGGTCCATGATAGTGCATAAGATCTGAAACTTTAAATATAAAGACATACTAACATCATTTGGTAAATCAATTTCAAAAGTATTATCATTAATTTTAGTCTTGATTTTGAAAGGCTCAATCTTCTTGGCTTTAATTTAGAGAAGATAACACCTCTCAATCGCTTCTTCTTCAAGTGCACCTAAACCAAGTTACCAACAACAAAATTAGACTTCTATTGATCCTTATTTATCTTGAGGACTCTCTCTTTTGCCTTATTAAGATTTGATTTTACTTATGCATGGAGATCCCTCATTACTTGCACAAAATTAGAACTAAGTGGAGCTTTACCATTTAAGCTCTTCAAAGTATAATCCATCTTTAGACAAAAATAATAGTTCACCTCAAATGGACTTTTGTCAATAGCAACATGAAAAGCATTATTGTACAAAAATCCAACATGATACAACAAGTTTTCTCACCTGTTTGGCTATTCATTGTACAAACATCTTAATATGTTTAGCAAAGAGTTATTTATCATCTTCATTTGGTCATTAGATTGTAAATGATACGCTTTAGAAAAATTAAAATTTGTCCCTAAAATCTTCTAAATGGACATCCAAAAGTGACTTGTAAATTTGGAGTCTCTGCCACTAACAATATTCAAAGGAATACCATGCAACTTTACAACATGCTGGAAAAAAAAATTTACAATGTGAGAAGCATCACTCATATTCTTACATGAAATAAAATGTTCCATCTTGGATAACCTATCCACAACTAAAAAAATTATATCATTACAACTCTTGGTCTTTGGAATAGCACTCATAAAGTACATTAACACACTTTCCCCTGGAACCTTGGGAATCGGCAAAGACATATATTGTTCATCCATACCTTTACCTTCTTTGAACCTCTAACATGTCAAGAATTCCTTCATAAATTTTAAAATTTTTGTTGCTATACTAGGAAAAAAATAGTGCCTACCCACAAGTTCCAATATTTTATCCCTACCCATGTAACTTTTCATGCCACTATAATGCTTTTCAAGCAAAATATTTTTTCTAAAATCATAATTAGGAACACATACCTTTCCATTCTTAAATAGCAGTTCATCTTGAATATGATAGTTCCTCCACTAGTCTATCCTACTCATCAATGGCTCTTTGAGGCTCCTCCAAACTTGTCCAAAATCATCATCATGATCATACAAAGAAGCAAAATCACCCATACCTTCCACATGAGGTATGTTGAAATTTACCGCATTTCTAATGCATCAGACACCACATTGACTTAATTTTATGCTTAAAAAAATGGAATTCCTATAATTTGCAGTCCACTTTATGTACTTTGTACTCAACTTCTTTTGTGAGTTTAGAAATTAAATTGCTTTGTGATTCATCATCAAAGTGAATTCATTGAGCAACAAGTAATGCCTCCAATGCTTGATTACTTGAAGAATAGCCTACAACTTATTCTCATATAGGATCTATTTTTGCCTTGACTCATTTAGCTTTTGTGAAAAGAAAGAAATAGGCCTACCTTCTTGTGAAAGTACCCCACCAATGGTAAGTCAACTTGCATCCACCTCCACCTAAAAAAGGTTTTAAAAATATGAAAGTATAAGTACTAGTTTATTAGTAATATTTGCTTTCAATAAGTCAAAGCTTCCTTGGGTTTCATTATTCCACCTAAAATCCTATCTTTCATTAAAAAAGCAAATATAGGTCACAAAATACCACTAAAGGTTTTGATGAACCATCTATAAAAACCTACTAAATCATGGAATTATCTTACCTCCCCAACAATCATAGGAGTTGGCGAATCCCTAATAGCCTTAACCTTAGTAGCTTTCATATAAACTTGATTTTTAGAAACCATAGGCCCCAAATATGTGATTTCTTTTTTGAAGAAATGACTTTTCTTCACATTGATCACTAGCTATACATCCTCCAACTTAAGAGATACCATCCTCAAGTGACCCAAGTGCTCTTTCTTATTAGAGCTATACATCAAAATATTATCATGTTAAAAAAGACACTACAACACTTACTAATTAAGTCTTTAAATACATCATGCATCAACCTCATGAATGTAGCAGGTGCATTTGTGATCTTAAATGACATCACCATCCACTCAAATAATTCATTTGGTGTCTTGCAAGCTATCTTCCACTCTTCACTAGGCTTGATTCTAATTTGATGGTAACCACTCTTCAAATTGATTTTGCTAAAAATCTCTACATTGGTAAAGAAATCAAGGATATCATTGGTCCTTGGAATAGGAAACATATACCTCATTATTATTATATTCACTAGTCTAGAATCAATGCACATACTCCATTCATCATTGTCCTTCTCTATCACTAGCACCATTGGAACTACACAAGGTAAAATGGATTCCCTCACGAAGCCATCTATAAGTAATCCCTCTACTTGCCTTTTTAATTCAGTCCTTTGATTTGGTGCCATTTGGTAAGCTCTCTTGTTCGGAATGGTAGCACTAGGAATGAAGTCAATATAATGTTGTACATTTCTTATCAATGATAGTTCATCCAATTCCTCCTTAAACACCTTGGAGAATTTCTCCATTAAGCCTAGTACACATGTAGGAAGTTCAAACTACATAGCATCATGGTTAGTAGAAACTGTTGTCATAACAACAAAACCAAAGTTGGTATCATCATGTTTCTTAATATATTCCCTCTAGCCTAGAAGGATTAAGGAAGAATTAAGTGAGTTTTGCTATCTCAATTGTTCAACCATCATAGGAATGAACTCATGAATTCCATCAAGTCTAGCTGCACTCCATACATTTTTTGCTTCATCAAATTGAACTTCATTATCAAAATTCCAAGGTATACCAAGAATTACATTAGCATAATCTATTGGAAGCACAAAAAATTTCACCACCTCATGAAAAATTCTAATTTAAATTTCAAAGTACACTATTTCCTCACCTCTTGGGAAAAATCTCTAGAAAACCAATGCACCTTATAAGATCTAGGATGAGGATTAGTTGCCAAACCCAATCTAGCAACTACCCTAGAAGAAATAACATTTTCTTAGGATCCTCAATCAATCAAAACATTAATCCATTCCCCACTAAGCAAACAACTAGCCCTAATCCAGAACAACAATTACCTATTAAGATGATCTCCTCTATTTACATTTCCCCATGAATGCACATGAATTTAATTTAGAAAAATTCTAATTCTTTGAGCATTAGTATTATCTCACTGAATAGCTTGTCTTAATGTCTTTTCCACCTCCATGCTTTGCATATCCTTGTTCTTTGCGACCTTGTAAAGTGGACATTCCCATTACTTGTGTTCCCATTCTCCACACTTGAAGCACTAGATTTTCAATGAGGTGTTGCCTTGATCCTTTCCTCTCTTACTTTGATACTTCTTAGCTTTTTTCTTCTCATAATCTCTTTCAATATTCTTATCTTGGATTTTTTTATTATCTTTAGATTTGAACTTGGATCCCTTCTCAAATTTAGATCCCTTCTCCTTCCCCTTGGAAGTTTGTTTACACTATTTCTAAATCCATCTAATTTATTCTCATCCTTGAGTATCAAATAATAAGTTCAATTAAGAGTTTGTGGATCATAAAAAGAAGACTTTCATTTGGAGACCTTCTAAATAGATTGAAGCCTATTCATATTCTTTTTAGTTTACCTTAGCTTGATGGAATAGATCACAAAGTTCTATGTAGAATTCTTTAACATACTTATCACCTTGTCTTAGGAATTTCAACTTCATAATGGTTTTCTTCTTTGATGATATTGTTTAAATTTTCTCTTTAATCCATATTTCATCATATCCATATGTTTTATAGGTTTATTATCTCATCTTTCATAAACTTGGAACTTCCTTTCTCACCAAGTAGAAGTCATACCTTCTAATTTGGATTCAGCAATAGGTACCATCAAGTTATTTAGCACCTCTTTCAACTAAAAATACTTCTCAAGTACCTTCAGCAAAATCGTAAAAGCATTGATGCCATCTATAATGTTAAAAGCTTCAATTCCATGCACGAAAGTCTCATAACATTTCTAAATGCTCTAATAAGCCTTTCCTAAAGAAGAAGTATTAAAAATTTTTGGATTCCTTGGAGTTCTTCTTTTAGGAAGAGGATTTCATCTCATTGGAATCCTTGGCTGATGGTTTCCTACACTTCCATAGCTAGATTGTCCTTTCATTTTATTCACTCCAAATTTATTTGGTTATTGATGAATCATGGTTTATTAGGTGTTGATATCGAACACTTGATATCGGACCTGTGATATCAGGTATGCGATATCGTGGCCTAGATAATGATATCAAGTACATGATATCGTGATTCCTGTGTAAGCCTATAAATACACCTTTGGGTGCAAAGGAAAAGGGGAGTAAGTTTAGTATTATAGTAGAGTCATTTTGTTCAGTTTTAGTTCATCTCAACTCTTTCCCTAGTGCATGCTTGCAGTGTAATGATTGTAATTGTACGAAACCTTTATTTGAGAGTGACGTACTTGGACACGCACATGACCGGCAATAAAGATCGAGATTACTTCGTCATTGCAGCATTCACTTAGCTTTAATTGCTTACTATTATTGTTATTTATTATTTTTCTAATTAATATTTCTTACCCTTCATTTACTATCCCTGTTATTAAACGCAAAATGAGTACGACTTAATCACGAGCATTTAAGTGTGACTACCTGGTAACCCAGTAGTGTATCTAGGAGAACTCAAGTAATATACACTTGGCAATCCTAGAGGTAGTACATGAGGTCTAAGATGTCTAAGGATGGATGCTTATCACACTTAGGCTAGCTTAGATTCTCTTCTCCCATTCCCTCTTAGCTTAATCAAAGTCACTTTCCATTGTCTCTAGAAGTAGCACTAGTTTAGGATCACATCATACACCTTATGTTGGACTAACCCATACGTGAAAAAGAAAATACTAGTCTAGGTGGGAAGACAAAAAATTGCGTTCAACATGTAACTATCTAGATACCACAACTAGCCTATCTGCAAAGTTTGACTGGATCATGCGTGAATTCTTGTATTCGTATGGTTGAGTGTAGGGGTACCTCACCATTCATTAGTTTTGAAACTTCATCTAAACATACATGTACTTCACCTCTACATGCTGGAATATGGCTAGGACCAACATTTTATCTACCTTTGCACTAATTTTATTCAATCAACCAACCATCATCTAGAAGGTAGACTTCATGCTCTCCATGTCTCGACGTAGAGCTTACACATGTTTCTTCCTAGATGCCATTTGAAATTGATAAAATCCATTACCAAATTTCAAGAAATAATAAAACTAGGCTTCAATACCAATAACGTTGGAGTAGGTTTATTGCATAATTAAATTACCTTCAAATACCAAATCTAGATATTATGTAAAGATAAATTTTGCTACAAAACAAGAAAACTAGCTATATTTAATTGATTTATTACAAGATTACAATTGGTTTTTAAAAACCCATAAACAATCAAAACCTATCACAATCAAACAATATTGCAAAGCATGAGGCTCTACAATCACATAATGGCTATTCTCAATGTAAGAAAAAACTAATAGAGACTCTCTATCATAATCTAGAATTGAGATCTCAACTTACAAGTAAATACAAGAGATTAGAATAGAAAGACAAAATATCACAAGCTAATGTTAGAGCTACAATCACCAATTGCACTCATTCAACATGCTTACCCACTTTCTTTTATCCAACTCTTCACACATAAGAGCTGACACTCTTACTTATGGTACCAATAATGGTGAATACAAAAATATTTATAATAAACCAGAAGACAAGAAACCTATAAACCTTTTCTTAAATTAAGTTGATGTTCTTTAGATGTTTTCCAAGACTTCTTACCTTCTCCTTGACTATTTTCATCCTTTTCCATCATGTTCTAATTATTTCTTGAATTGGAATGGGTGTTTTTGGAAGTTTCCACATCCATATGAATCATCTTTGACCTTGAAAAGATGTCTATATGTCAACCTAGCTCTCAGGAAAGACGTGTTGACCTAGAAGGAGACATCTTTCTTGATATCCTCTAATAAGTCTCACATTTGGCCAAGATGTCTCCTTTGAATTGAAGATATTTCTAGTCACCTCTAGGTGTCAAACAAGATGTCTTCTATCCCTTCAAGATATCTCTCCAATGTCTAAAACTTGCAAAACCTACATGTAGGGAGGAATAAGGGAATTGAAATAGGTATCCCTACACTATTAATTTTGAAGATTTTTAAGCAACAAAAAAAACCATGCACTACAAGTAAAATATAATGTATAATGTTTTCCAACTTCAAAACTAATTTTGAAATTTGAAATTAAATCTAACTTAAATAAATAATTAAAAGAATTGCAAAACATCTTCTAAATTTTTTACAATCTAAAAGAAAAATTGTAATATTTTGAATCCAAATTAATGTTAAATACTTATATATGAGAATCAAAAGGTGTAAATCAAATCAAAACTCAATTTTCTTGCAAACAAGATCCACACAATGTGTTAATATTTCTCTATAGTCTTCACCATGTATTAACAAGTGTGATAAATAAAATTTGATAGCTTATTTTTACACTTAAATTAAATTAAATGCATCTATCCATCATAACATCCGAGATGATCCAAAGTGATGATTTACAAAGTTATTCAAACTTGGCTCCAATATCATGTTAATTTTCTTATGCTTAGATCACTAGGTTCAAGATATTAGAAATAAATTTATGACTAGTAGAAATAGAAACTAGATGTACACCATGATATATAATGTAATCCATGATGTTATACACACAAGTTATACTTGAATCATGAACAAAGAATAAAAAGAAAAGAATAATACTGAACTATCTTAGAAAAGAATAATCATGAAACATCTTAGACTACCTCTTTAACTTTAAGTTCAATAGAAATCTTTGTCATCTCTATTCAAACATCATTATAAGTAATCATAAGAGATGGTGATACTATGGTGGAAATAGATTGAAGTTCATGAACCTTACCTAAGATAGATTTTAACAAATCTTTATAGTAAGTTATAAAGCTATCAATTATAACTTGTTCCTATAGATTGTTCATCATGGTTTTTAATTTCTTCTACTTTATGTTGAAGATCTCTGCTAATTTATTCTTTTAAGCATTTAGATATTTCACATGGTTTTGTAGATAATTAGTTTCTTGCTAATGTTTAGAGGTCTTGGTTTGCATTATAAGCTTATAAGCTTGTAGCTCTAAATTTCTTGACATAAACTCTTCTATTCTTCTTACAAGCTGCACCTCAATACTAGAGTCCACAATGTTTCTTGCTTAGTATAGCTAATTCTAATAATTACATTTTTATAGGTTTTAGTACATCTTCAATATTTTCTATAATTATTTAAAACTCTTTTTCATATTTCTCAATGTCTTCATAAGAAAATGTTAAGTTTTTATTAAACATGTTATTTTATATGAAAGTAATATGAAAGATAATCTTATTCTCCCTTAGCATTGCACCATAGGCTTTTGTTATGAAATAATGTTACATTATATTATAATTTATGTACATCAAATCATATACTAAATCATTGCTTACCATGATGAAATTTACTTTCAAGAGCCAGTTGAAATTTCTATTTATCATGCCTTTGATCATTTTTAGAATTCATTTGCATTTAGATCCCAAAAATATTTCCATGTAGCTTTAATATATAATATTTCTTCCATGGAGCTCTTCTCTACTAGTTTCTTGAAAAATTTAATAGTTAATTCTTGATGTATGACCTTAATTTTGAAGTTATGACATTGCATTACCATATATATTATGGAAATATTTAAATAGTCATATTTACGAGCCCTCAAACTAGAAGTCAGTAGGTTGCTTTATTTATAGAATCCCTATGTTAGTCTACTCTTGATTTCATAAGGCTTCAAGAAATAGCCATAAAACTAACTCTATAATTTTTATTTTCACTAGTACAATGACATTCATAATATTAGAATCATTAAAGATCTTTACAAATGTTGGCAAGTGGTAGCCATCGGAAATGTGAGGGGAAGATACTATGTAGTAAGATAATACTTGCCCCTTCATTTCCATCTTCAAAGTAGATAACCAATTCACATGGCTTTTTTCTTCTACCACAACATAGAGAAAGCATAGTAGAGACCATAAAATTACATTTCTCTTATCTTTCATGAAAATGTAGCAAGTAATAATTTTTGTCAAACTAGATTATGTATCTTTAACTGTGAAATTAGGGTTCTTATGTTAGCGGTTGTGTAGGCTTTTCACAGCTCATCTTTATTAATGAAGTACTCTATTAATTGATGCTTATGAAATACTACCTCCTTCAAGGCATAATTAGTATTCATCATTTAAATAAAAATTTGATGGAATCTTTTCTGTATCTTAAAAATATCTAGGTCTTTCTAGTTTGATAAATAAGCCAACCATCATAATAGGTTTTGACAAAATGTTCAATCACTGCATCATTCCATGACACTAAAAATTTTACAAATGATGTTACATAAGAATTTTCTAATTCTACACCATGTTGTAACTTAATTAACTTTGTAGCTAATGTCAAATCATAATAGTAACACTAGACACTAACCTTGAGGATCACATATATGAAATATTCCTCTTTGAATAGGAGTAGGTCAAAACTTCATATTTTTTTAGATATAACTTGGTAGTAAGCAGACATTATAGAATGCAGTTTCATTTTCTTGATACTGGTCTTTTAACTAGAGGCTTTACCATGGGGTTTTCCATGGTGACTTCAAGGTTGTGATGTAGGTAATGATGACAATGATGGTATATCATTCTAGGTATGCTTGGATGAGGTTGGTGATGGGGTGTGTTGGTCACATATTCTTTTATAGGATTTGTGTGACTATTCTCATCCTCTACCATCAAGAGTCATTTCTATAAATAGTTTCTCTACAACTAAAAGAAAACTAGTGTTTTCAAATTTGTAGATTTTCAAATGGTAGAAAATAACATGCACTGCAAGTTAGATGTAATACATAATATTTTTATACCTTAAAAGTAATTTTGAAATATGAAGTTAAAACTAACTTAAATAATTAATTAAAAAATTGTAAAATATCTTATTATTATTTTATGTTGTATTGAGAAAATTGTAACTCCAAATTAACCTTAAATACTTATAGATGAGAATTAAAAGATGTAAATAAACTCAAAACACAATTTTCTTATAGAAAAGATCCACATAATGCATTCATCTCTCTTTATAATTTTTTCAATTTCTTAACTAGCGTAATAAATAAAATTTTATGGTTGATTTTTATACATACCTTTGCATTAAATACATCTATCTACGACAACACCATAGATGATCCTTGGTGATTATTAACAAAGTCATCAGAACTTGGCTCTGATACCATGTAAAGTATTGTGATGCTCAGATTGCCAGTTCCAAGATATTAAAAATAACTTGATGATAATTAGAAATAGAAAATAGTTGTTGACCATAAAATATTATATAATCAATGATGTTATAGATACAAGTCATACTTAAATCATGAACAAAGAATAAATAGAGAAGCTTAATGCCAAACTACATCTCTTTAATTTTTTTATATTTTATACTTAGAGAAAGATATAATTAATTACTTATACAGGTTAAAAGGAATAGTCATTTTGAAAGAATGAATAGACACAAGAGATAGTTAACATTAGTTTGAAAACTAAATTATACTTAAGAAGTTATGTAATACATAGACAGTATAGATGGTATGATATACTATGATAGGATATAAAACAAGCCATAGTATTACTAAATATAAACATCAACTTACATGATAAGCTTGCTAGAACACACTAAATCTTTAACAAGGGTAGCCTCACTATCATCTACCCATCATTGAACAAATTAGGTACAAAATCATAAACTACACACATGATCCATATCAAGTAAGCAACCAAAAAGATCATTACAACAAGCATAAAGAGAAGTAGCTAAAAAACACACACTCATATACAAAAGAATAAGAATTAGAAAGGAAGAAAGTTTGCTAAAACCACATGCATAATGTGTTAAACATAATATCAACTTCACTAGAATCATGACAACATAAACATAAGTGAAATTATATATATCATCAATTTCTAATAAAACCAATATAATACAACACACAAAATATCTTACAGCATCCATTTTTGTTAGAAAAGGTAAAAAATATCTCCTCATAACATCAAATAGATCAGGTTCAAATCATAGACAATAGAAATAGATCAAACTCACAATAAAGTCACAAGTAATAGTGAAAACTTAGAGATAAATATAAGAGCGTTGCAAAGACTAGATGAAATATTGATGAGCAGAGGGTACCCTCTATGCCCAACCATATGAATCACAAGTTTTCATGCACGATCTGGTCAAATTTAGTGGATGAGACTTGTTGTGGCATCTAGATTGTTATGCCTTGATCGTAGTTCACTATCTTCCCACTTGGACTAGTGGTAGATTTTTCATGTATGGTTTAGTCCAAAGTGAGGCATATGATTGTTGATGTTATTCTAAACTTATGCTACTCCTAATGATAATAGAGAAATTAATTATTTAATCTAATTAACAATGGAAAGTAATTTGTAGCTAGCCTATAGGTGATGAGTATCCATTCCTAGCTTGTTGTACATGTCCTAAACTCATGTATCCACTACTAAGATTATCAAGCACTATGCTATTAGGCAAACCAAGAAATAATGTTGTTGGGATTATCAAGCAAGTACATGTTTACGCTAGAAATTGGTTACACTCATTCCACCAATTCATTAATGTGCATGGAAATGTAAATATTAACTAAGTACATAAAATATAAATTGTATTAAAAGTAAATTTAATCTAAGTCAAAGTGCTACAATGAATAAAAATCAGTCTCAATCTTATTGCCATTCATGAAATGTGTCCATATACATTGCCACTTGAATAAGATGTTGTACAACTGACTCAAATCCATGTTGTGGGCACTCACTGGCTATTCTCTAAGACTACAGAATAAAACTGCAAGAGTCTACCTAAGGATGAAATATAAGTTATTTGGATCATGCCCTAAAGTATTGTATTTATAGGCAGGGATGCATCCCATGATATTGGATATTCGATAATGTAGCATGTGATCTGATATTAGGGCTTCGATATCATAGCCTAAGTAATATATGAATCATCATAGCCCTACGAGTGAATGAAAACTTGTCCTCAAGTGAACAAAAGGAAGAAAAAGTTCTTTACAAATTATTGGGAAGGTATGGGATTATTGACTAACTCTGAGTGCCGCATTACAAAATTTTATTTGAGTGGATACACATAAAATGATAAAGTGACAAAAAGACTGGATAAACATTGAAGATTAAAAAATTTGTAGAGGTCTTTAAAAAGCCTTTAAAGATGATTTTTTTTATTCCTACTAGTAGTGGTAGACTTCCAACCTTGATTGTTATGTCAATGTTTCACTGTTTATGAAAAACATTATTGAAGGATGGGCTAAAATTTCTCCTCATCATCCCATGGAACTAGCAAACATGTGATCTTTAAGCTATAATCCTATATATGCTATGATTTGTCCATTAGCATATCCTTCGTTGTCCCTCTCTTGGCTTCATTTTCATGCTTGGCAAAGGACCTTCTTCCTTAGGAATTTCTTTAGCATCACTTGCAATCACCAAAAGATGAACATTATTTTTGGTAAATTTTCCTTAATAATCAACCCTTTTCAGATCCCTTAGTTTACATTTAAGCACAAGGTGATGATACTATATTATTTCCAAGGCCATGAGATAACTAAAATCATCAAGCTGTTCACCTTATTTTGGTCAATTGATATTAGTTACAATAATGTTTGAAAATAGGATGTTGGAATTTCAAAAAAAATAAGCATCCTTAGCCCCCATGACTAGTAAGTGTAGCTCTAGTAGTACCTAGTTTTCAAATAATGAAAACCAAAGGTCTAATTTAGAAGATGTCCAAGAAATATTAATTGATATGGAAATAGAAAAGTAGGAAAAATTAATGAAATGAATGAGAAGTAGTCCCAAAATCATGCATAAATTTAGAGAAACCATCACTAATGTTCTAGAAGATGTGAAGGTTACTTCAAAGCCATGATAAACAAAAGTTATGCAAGTGGGTCCTCCCCAAAGTAGGCTCTTACCATAATGCCCTTGCATAACCACCTCTAGAGATGTCCATGGGAACTATAAAAGTTAAATGTAGATCATGCCTTTGTTCCAAACAACACACAACTACCATGGTTGGGATGTTGCACTATACTACACAAAATGAAAGGCTCATAATCATGTGTAGTAGTGAGGTAAATGAGTGGGATGAAAATAGATTATAGAGATCAAGATATAAGATGCTTTACCATGTCTGCAGTAGGTTCTTATGTCAAGTGTGATTAAAATGATCATCATACCTATTTGTCCAAGTTTAGATGAAGTCTATACCATTAACAATGACCTCACATTGATGTGTTCCTTCTGGTTGACCCTCATGAGTCCACAACTACCACAAAGAACAATGATCACTCCAAAGGAGAAGAAAAGAGAAGAAGGAAGAAAGGGTCTTAGTTAGAGGGGTGGCTTCAAGCATGCGTAACATGTCTTTCTAGTCTCATAACTAGTGCTTGTAGCCCATTATTTTATCTAAGGGGTGTGCTTTGAATTCCCATTGTTATTTTTTTGAATTTTATATTTTTATGCATTTGGATGGGAACCACACCATGCAAAGACTTTTAGCTTTCTATTATTGGTCGATAGCAGAGTGATGATACATTTCATGAGGAGTTATAAACCACATGAAGGAAGCTAAGAAGAGAATCCAACAAGTCCTTTGAAGGGCACACCCTTGCCATTCTCACTTGGTTGCTCCCTCTTTCTTCATAGTACAATGGTCATTAATGAATTTTACTTTCATGAAAGAAGAACCAAATTTATTTCATGATGAAAGAACCAAATTTTATTTATTTCTAGTCCTTTGAACTTCATACCTTAAGCATCTTGCTATTTTAATAAAGTTTACAATTCATTTTTTGTACAGAATTCATTTTAGGTTTAATTTGTGTGTTTATTTTCAACTAAATTTGCAATTTTATTTTATTTTTCCTATTTATGTTCTTCAAGTCCTTGGGTAATTGGCCAAATTGTCCATAGTTCCTTGGATCTTCTTTCATTTTATATATCTCTAAATTGAAGATATTTCTCAAAAGGTGTAAATCAAATCAAAACTCAATTTTCTTGCAAACAAGATCCACACAATGTGTTAAGCTTTCTCTATAGTTTTCACAATTTCTTAACAAGTGTGATAAATAAAATTTGATAGTTTATTTTTACACTTAAATTAGATTAAATGCATCTGTCCATCATAACATCCTAGATGATCCACAGTGATGATTTACAAAGTTATTCAAACTTGGCTCCAATATCATGTTAATTTTCTTATGCTTAGATCACTAGGTTCAAAATATTAGAAATAAATTTATGACCATTAGAAATAGAAATTAGATGTACACCATGATATATAATATAATCCATGACATTATACGCACAAGTTATACTTGAATCATGAACAAAGAATAAAAGGAAAAGAATAATACTAAACTATATATCTCTTTATTATCATATATTCTACATTTAGAGAAAGATAGAAATAATTAATTATATAGGTTAAAAGAAATAGTCCTATTCGAAGAATGAAAAATGCACTAGATAGTTAACATTAGTTAGAAAACTAAATTAAACTTAACAAGTTATATAATACATCGGCATCATAGATTAGTGATACACCATGATGGTGTATACAAACAAGTCACAGTGTTATTGAGTATTAGCATCAACTAATATGTTAATCTTATAATAATATACCAAATCTTTAATGCCACCCCTCAAGATTACCATAAAGATCCATAACTTTCCTTTACTATCAAAAATAAAATCCATGACATTAATAAAATGAGAGAGAATATAATTATTACACCAAGAACTCACTTCACAATACTATATGAACTAGAGATTCAAAAGTACAATCAATTGTATGGAGTAATGATTTTCAAATGAATAGCATATGATCTAAAATGTACCAATTTTATCTCTAATTAGTAAAGCTTATATTAGCAAGAACATAATATGATAGTAAGAAACTTTTCTTTTCTAAATAAATGTTGTGAATTATTTTGGTTATTTTGAATGATTTCTAATATGCAATGAAAAATGAATAAAGATATTAGAGGCAAGCATCTCTTTCAAAATATATTATAGAAAAATAAAATTTAAAACTAAAGAAAATAGACAGATTCTTATCATTGAAAATTAAAATTTAAAAAACTAAAATATTCAAATAAAGAGATTATAATCATGTTAATACAAACAAGAAAAATAAATAGCTTGAATCTTCGATCAACAAAAGATTATATATTTGCACTTATAAGATTATCAAAAATATTTTATGATAATTAAGGCTCTAACTCTTTTTCAAAGTCTTTCATTGTGAACTCTTTGGGAACATCAAGAATTTCAAAAGATGGTGTTGAAACATCTTGGATTTCCTCTTTAACTTTATGTTCAAGAGACATCTTTGTCATTTCTAAATAAACATCATTATAAGTAATCATAAGGGATGGTGATACTATGGTCGAAATACATCGAAGCTCATGAACCTTACATAAGATAGCTTTTAACAACTCTTTATAGTGTGTTATAAAGCTATTAGTTATTACTTGTCCCTATAGATTGTTCATCATGGCTTTTAATTTCTTCCACTCTATGTTGAAGATCTCTGCTATTTTATTCTTTTAAGCATTCAGATATTTCACATGATTTTGTAGATAATTAGTTTCTTCCTAAAGTTCATAGGTCTTGGTTTGCATTATAAGCCTATCAACCTCTAACTCTAAATTTCTTGACATCAACTCCTTTATTCTTCTTGCAAGCTGCACCTCAATACTAGAGCCCATAGTGTTTCTTTCTTAGTATAGCTAATTTTCATAATTACATTTTTATAAATTTTAGTACATCCTCAATATTTTCTTTAATTGTTAAAAACTATTTTTCATATTTCTCTTTGTCTTTTTAAGAAAATATTAAGGTTTTTATGCAAGCTAATCTTATTCTTCCTAAGCATTGCACCGAAGGCTTTTGTTATGAAAAGATGTTATGCTATAATATAATTTATGTACATAAAATCATATAATGAATCATTACTTACCATTATGGACTTTACTTTCATGAGTTAACTAAGATTTCTATTTATCATGCTTTTGACCATCATTGAAAAGTCATTTGCATTTAGATCCCCAAAATATTTCCATGTTGCTTTATTGTATAATATTTCTTCCATGGAGTGCTTCTCTACTAGTTTCTTGAAAAATTTAATAGTTACTTCTTAATGTATGATCTTACTTTTGAAGTTACAACACTGCATTACCATATATATTATGGATATATTTAAATAGTCATATTTAATTTTTGACTAGACTTCAGTAGGCTTCTTTATTTATAGAATCATTGTGGTAGTATAATCTTGATTTGATAAGGCTTCAAGAAATAGTGATCAAAGTAACTCTATAATTTATCTTTTCACTAGTACAATGACATTCATGATATTGGAATCATTAAATACCTTTACAAATGTTGGCAATAGGTAGCCATAGGAAAAGTAAGGGGAAGATACTATGTAATAAGATAATACTTGCTCCATCTTCAAAGTAGATAACCAATTCACATGGCTTTTTTCTTCTACCACAACATAGAGAAAGCACAACAGAGACCATAAAATTACATTTCTCTTGTCTTTCACCACAATGTAGCAAGTAATAATTTCTATCAAACTAGAGTATGCATCTTTAATTGTGAAATTAGGATTCTTATGTTAATAGTCATATAGGCTTTTCACCACTCATATTTATTAATGAAGCACTCTACTAATTAATGCTTATGAAATGCTACCTCCAAGGCATAATTAGTATTCATCATTTAAAAGAAAATTCATGGAATCTTTTCTATATCTTAAAAGTATCTAGGTCTTTATACTTTAATAAATAAACCAACCATCATAAGAGGTCTTGACAAAGTCTTCAATCAATGCATCATTCACTAACACTAAAAACTTTACAAATGATGTTACGTAAGAACTTTATAATTCTACATCATGCTACAACTTAATTAACTTTGTAGATAATGTCAAATCATAATAGTAATACTAGAAACTAACCTTGAGGATCACATATATGACATATTCCTCTTCAAATAGGATTAGGTGAAAATTTCATATTTTGTTAGATATAGCTTGATAGTAAGTGGACATTGTAGAATGCAATTTCATTTTCTTGATACTAGTCTTTGAACTAGAGGCTTTACCATGGGGTTTTCCATGGTGGCTTCAAGGTTGTCATGTAGGTAATGATGCCAAGGATGGTATATCATTATAGGTATGCTTGGATGAGGTTGGTGATGGGGTGTGTTGGTCACATTTTCTTTTAGAGGAATCATGTGACTCTTCTCATCCTCTACCATTAAGAGTCATTTCTATAAATAATCTCTCTACAACTAAAAGAAAACTAGTGTTTTCAAATTTGAAGATTTTCAAATGGTAGAAAATAACATGACTACAAGTTAGATGTAATACACAATATTTTTGTACGTTAAAAGTAATTTTGAAATATCAAATTAAAACTAACTTAAATAAATAACTAAAAAAATATAAAATATCATATTAATTTTTTATGTCCTAATGAAAAAACTGTAATATTTTGACTCTAAATTAACCTTAAATACTTATAGATGAGAAATGAAAGATGTAAATTAACTCAAAACAGAATTTATAGATAAGATCCACATAATGCATTTAGCTCTCTTTATAGTTTTTCCATTTTCTTAACTAGTGTAATAAATAAAATTTTATGGTTGATTTTTATACATACCTTTGCATTAAATCCATTTATCTACCACAACACCATAGATGATCCATGGAGATGATTAACAAAGTCATCAAAACTTGGCTCTGATACCATGTTAACTATTTTGATGCGTAGATTACTAGTTCCAAGATATTAGAAATAACTCAATGAAAATTAGAAATAGAAAATAGTTGTTGACCATAAAATATTATATAATCAATGATGTTATAGATACAAGTTATACTGAAATCATGAACAAAGAATAAAAAGAGAAGCTTAATGCCAAACTACACCTCTTTTATTTTCTATATTCTATACTTAGAGAAAGATATAATTAATTACTTATATAGGTTAAAAGGAAGAGTCATATCAGAAGAATGAATAGACACAATAGATAGTTAACATTAGTTTGAAAACTAAATTATACTTAACAGTTTATGTAATACATAGACATTGTAGATTGTGTGGTACACCATGATAGGATATACAAACAAGCCATAGTATTACTAAATATAAACATCAACTATCATGATAAGCTTGCTAGAACACACTAAATCTCTAACAAGAGTAGCCTCACTATCATCTAGCCATCATTGAACAAATTAGGTATAAAATCATAACATACACACATGGTCCAACCGTGATTGTTATGTCGATGCTTCTCTGGTTATGAAAAGCATTCTTGAAGGATGGAAAAAAACTTCTTCTCATTGTCCCATGGATCTAGGAAACATGTGATGTTTGAGCTATAATCCTGTATAAGCTATGATTTTTCCATGGACATATCCTCCATTGTCCCTCTCTTGGCTTCATTTTCGTGCCTAGAAAAAGACTTTGTTCCTTAAGCATTTATTTAGCATCACTTGTAGTCACCAAATTACCAACATTATCTTTGGTAAATTTTCCTTAATAAGTAACCCTTTTCAGATTTCTTAGTTTGCATTTAAGCATAAGGTGACAATAGTATACCATGCCTAGGGCTATGAGGTAACTAAAATCATCAAGTTGTTCAACTTATTTTGGTCAATTACTATTAGTTACCACAATGTTTAAAAATAGAATGTTGGAATTTCAAACAAAATGAGCATCCTTAGCCCTCATTACTAATAAGTGTAACTCCAGAAGTGCATAAGTTTTTGAATAATGAAAACCAAAGGTTTAATTCAGAAGATGGTCAAGAAATATTAATGGATATAGAAATAGAAAAGTAGGAAAAATTAATAAAATGGATGAGAAGGAGTTCCAAAATCATGCATAAACTCAGAGAAACCATCATTGATGTTCTAGGAGATGTGAAGGTTAGTTGAAAGCCATGATTCAACAAAAGTTATGCAAGTGGATCCTCTCCCAAGAAGGCTTCTACCATAATGCCCTTACATAACCACTTCAAGATGTCCATGGGAATCTTAGAAGTTAAATCTAGATCATGTATTTGTTCCAAAAAACACACAATTGCCATGGTTGGGATGTTGGACTATACTACAAAAAACAAAAATGATCATAATCATGTGTAGCAATGAGGTGAAGGAATGGGCTGACAAGGGATTACAGAGATTGGGATGTAAGACGCTTTACCATGTCTACAATAGGTTCTTATGTCAAGTGTGATTAAAATGATCATCATACCTATTTATCCAAGTTTAGACCAAGTTCATACCATTAACAGTGACCTTATATTGATGTGTTCCTTCTTGCTAATCATCATGAGCCCATAACTACCACAAAAAGCTATCATCACTCTAAAAAGAAAAGAAAAGAAAAGAAGGAAAAAATGACCTTAGTTAGAGGGGCATCTTCAGTCATGGGTAACATGTCTTTCTAGCTCCATGAGTGCTTATAGCTCATTATTTCAACTAAAGGGTGTTCTTTGAATTTCCATTATTATTTTTTTAATTTTTAATTTTTATGCCTTTTGGATGGGAACCACATCATGTAATGAATTTTAGCTTTCTATTATTTGTCAATAGCGGAGTGATGATACGTTCCATGAGGACTCATAAACCACATGAAGAAGAGAACCCAACAAGTCCCTTGAAGGGAACATCCTTGCCATTACCATTTGGTCATTTCCTCTTTCTTCAAGACACAAAGATCATTGATAAAGTTTAGTTTCATGAAATAAGAACCAAATTTCATTCATGAAAAAGGACCTTTTTATTTAGAGAACTGAAGGGATGGGTGAGGTGATCTCACTGCTACACATAATTACTTACCCAATCATCTTGAAAGCATAGCATGAAAATCCAACACATATCGTTGACTTCTACATCATGACTTGGCAATATTATTAATGAAAACATGAAGAAAATAACTCAAGAAAAAATAAAATTATAAAGAAAAGAAAAGAAAAGAATCAAGAAATGAACAACATATTAATAATTAGAAAATGGTGAAGGAAATAGAAAAATGATAAAAAATTGCAAAACAAAAAAGTGAAAAGCACTTATTAGTTCTTGAACCACAATGGAGAATTTCCCCCATGACTAATCTTATGGCCACACATTTGGGAGATGGACCACACAATCCCTTAGTTATACACCATTGTTTTTCCATCTATCACCATTATTGATTTAATTAATTGTGTGGTAGCTCATCTAACATTAGTGATAGTCTTGTTTGAATCATTCAAAGACATATCTTCATCTGCACTTGAAGGTATCTCTATTTTAGGGGATCCATATGTGTTTGCTTCTTCTTCTTGATTATCTATTTTAATTCCTAGGTCTCCTTGTTTAATATCCTCTTTTGGTTTATAATCAAAGTGTAAGATATCTATGTCTAAGTCCTCTGTTTGGTCTTTTTTCTTAAGTCTAGAACTAATAAGCAGATTAGTTACTTCTATGCATCTTTGAAATAGTTTTATATTTTCATTTTTAAGCCACTGGGTGTCTTTTGGTTTTGTGGCTACTATGTAGACTAGTTTTTACTCCCACACTTGTTCCTTAACTTTATATTGGATCATAATAGGGGTTCTATTAATATTTTGAACTTCTAGCCCACAACTATACCCTTTATTATTAGTGATGTATGGATTTTTTATCTCTCCATAGTGAGAGGTTTATCTTTTATGTCTTGTATTGAAGTTGTGATTGTTGTTTTCTTTTTCATATGATTAGGAGACATCGTTCTGCTAAGGAAGGGTGTTGCATCAAATTGGCCTTGTGATGGTTTTTATGAGCCAGTAGGTCTATGATTTTGTGCTTGTGTGAGAAAAATACCCTAAACAAAGGACATTTCTAAAGTTGTGGTGGAGATTTACTAACATTATCATTTTTTTATATGTGTATAGCACAAGTAACATTCTTTCATTGATGTTATGGTGGAAAACATTCCTATGTTAATGGTAGTGACATATGGTGGAGGGAAGTATTAGAATATTAAGGATATGATAGAGGATGAGAGGCATTAGGCAATGATCCTTTAGAAGATGTTGCAAGTTGATGATATTCGAGAGAGTGGTAGTAGTGATTTGAGGTAGAGGAAGTAGAACTAGTCAGGGAAATACATTGTTGAATGTAATATCCATATGGGTTTACTTGGTAGTAAGGGTAGTGCTAGCTTGATGATGGCCTCCCCCATGACTATGGGTTTTGCCATTGCAATTAATAGTAGTTTTAAGGCTAATAAGAAGTCCCACTAGGATAGTACGATTGGTTTTAGGATTTTTGATAATTACCTTGTGAGAAAGGTAATTTCCTAGGCATTTTCTTTTGTACAAACTTGGAATTCAAAGAAAAATCCCAATACTCATGTAGATGTAACATGATTGGGAAATAGCCCTTTGGATGGTCATATAGGTAGATGTCACATCCATCATCCTCTTCTGTACGTCCATTTTCCATTTTTGTTGATAAGTGTTCCTACTAGTTTCTTGGTTCTTTTTCCTCTTCTTATTTTGATCACTTGATTCTTTTTGCGTTACTTTCTCCTTTATAGTTTTTATGTAAGTTGTAACTTTTTCATTCATCAACTTCCACATCTTATCTATCGTTACCTCAAGCTCATCAATAGACTTTTGTATTGTCAAATTTTATTGTGAAATCACCTCATCAAGAGTTGCCTATTGTTGCTCATCATAGATATAGATCCCTTTTTTATTTTTTGAAAATTTGGGTCCCAATTATATTCCTCTACATTCTGTTGGTTACATAGCTCTCCTTCTTCTTTTTCCACCCACTCGATTAGCCTTTGTATTTGATTGGATTTTAGTTTGGATAACTAACCATAGGCATAAATTCCAAAGGTCTCCCTTATTTTATTACGAAGCCTATCTATGATGTGGAAACGTTGCTCTTTTTGAGAGAAATCATGGACTGGACATCTATGTAGTAGAGAATAGTATCTATCCAAGGCCACATCCAAAGATTCATGTTTTTCTTACTTCCATCCTTGGATTTGTTTTCTCAAGTTAGATACTCTTGCATAGGTTTGGTATTTTTCATTAAAAATCTATAGCATTATGGACCATCGATGGATTGAATTTGGTTCGAATGATCTATACCAACTTTTAGCTTTGTCTATTAGTATCCTAGGAAAGAGCTTAAGCTTTTGGCCCTTATGTTTGATGTTCTACAAGGCACATGCATCATGGAAGGCTTGAAGTGATGTTGTGGATTAGAATTATAGCCTCCCATAAATTTAGAAATTTTTTCCATATCAACCCATCTAATGTGGCTATCCCTTTAATGCCTTTGAGGCATTCAAACTACCTCCCTAATTTATGTTAGGCCCCTAGTAGCCAACAAGGGTTCATCATCATTAGACATGTCATGGTGATGATTTCTATTTCTATTTTTCTAATTATGATGATCTTGTATATGATCACTTTGATGATCTCAACTATTTCTATTTCTATCTTTGTCTTGATCCCTTAGTATATCTCTATTTCTATACCTACATTCATCTTCCTTAGAACTAGATGTGGAACAAGAAGAGGAAGATGATGAATTGGGAGAATTGTGATGGCTCCTATATTTCTTCCTTTGGTTGTTGGATGTATCTCTTCTAGCTTTAGAGGAGGTCCTATGCCTTGAGGTCCTCCTTGTTCTAGGACTTACTCCATCTCCTTTGGGATTATCTACATTAGTTGAATGCATTCTTTGAGTGTAGTAAGGGTATGAATGAGCATAGGAAACCCTTGCTTCTGGTTGTTTACTCTAGTTTTTCTTAGTATAGATTCTATTATTTTTTGTACTAGTGTTTTCATCATACGATGCATTATTGGTCCTATGTAAAGAAGACATGGTTTTAATGTGTGTGACTTAAAATATTAAAATTTTTTAAAAGATAAATTATTAATACTTTTACAACAATTGTGTATACTATAACTAATCTAGTAGTGACAATGACAATTGCTGTAAAATCATATAGTAGTGACACAATCATATTAGTGTCATTGTCAGGGGTAATACTTTTACAGCACAATCCCTGACAATGACACTAATGATGAGTAGTGGATTACCCCTATGCCCAACCATATAAATCATAGGCATTCACACATGATCTAGTCAAATTCTATGGATGGGACTAGTTGTGGAATCTAGATAATTATGCCTTAATCATAGTCACTATCTTTTCACTTGGACTAGTTGTTGAAACTGAAAACCTTGATTGATGGAATGGGAAGGAAACCAAGGATCCTTGGTGCAAGTAGTTCCTCAACCCAAAATCCCCAAGGCCTTCATGAAAAAAATATGATTTGGGACATCCTAACTAGTCCAACAAATCAACCAATGACTTGGGAGATGCAAAAAATGGAAATATGAATGGATCTGAATAATGCACAAATAATAAATTTAAATTTATTGAAGATAAAATTCAAAACTTAAAACTTTATTAAGAAAAGAATAAAGAATAAGTTAGAGAAATGTGACAAATGGTGTTTGGATGACCAAAAAAGGGGATTCACTTATGCAAGAGTTTAAAGCCCATTGAATCTAGTGTGATGAGCTCCATGGTTTGGGTGCTAAGCCACTCTTGATGTTATCAAATCTTCCTTTACTACTGCAACGTTAGATCCAATCTTAAGGCCTCACTACTGGGGTTTAGGAGAATGTAAGTATGGGAACTTGCCAGAGTTCTTGAGTGCCTAAAAATGCCCCAAGTGTGGAATTGTGTATATGCAAATTACTTGTGAGTGTGTCAAAAATGTCCAACCATTTAATGGTGTTTGAGGCTGTCTTTTATAGGGTCTTTGGGCCATGAATGGGGCTACGAATTGGCTATGATTGGGCTACAAAATGACTACATATTTGTTGTAGTTTTGCCTAGGGGAAAAGTTTCCAAGCTAGGGGAAAATTTTCTAGGTTGGAGGAAATGTTTCCAAGATGAGGGAAATTTTTTTGGCTTGAGTGGAAAGTTTCCAAAATGTATCTTTGATCTCCATGTTGAAGGGGGGAAATTTTTCAAACCCCCACCTTTCGATGTTGGGGGTAGGTGAGATCTATCCCCCCTGCATGTGTTTTTAGCATAGAAAAATGTCTACCCCCCATAAAGTCCATGAAATTGCCATTTTTGGAATTCCAAAAGGCATTGTTGACCCCCTCCCCCAAGCCAAAATATAGACACTAGGTGACTTGTTTCACTTAGAAAATGAGGCTTTGACCACTTATGAGGCATTTTTCTGCCCCAAAAGTATAAAGTATGTGAAATTGCCCATTTTGGATTGTAATTTTTACATTTACAATGAAATTTTTCCTTAGGTTCCATGGGGTGAAAGCTACATGATGAAGATTGATTATAACATGCAAAATTTTGTGGTGTTTCAATGCCCCCTCTTTGTTGGTGCTTGGAGGGTTAACTTGAGAGGCATCGACAAAGAATACAAAACACCATTGCATATTATAACATTACAATGCATAGAGGCCATATGATAATTAGGCTATCCAAGTCACTCATATTGCTAGTTTAAGACCATGGTAAGCCATGGTACTAGTTTAATGCCCTAGCAGGCCATGTTGCTAGTTTAAGGTCATAGCAGACCATTGAAAGTAGGCTCTCTTCTTGACGATTTGTTAGCTACATGTAGTATGGCTTCAGATAGGAATGATTGACTAGATTGACTAGCACATTCACATCCATGTTATCTATTCTAAATGATCTATTTTCATAGGCTTTAGTGACAAGGAAGGGCCCTTCTTAGTTGGTTGAGAAGTTGTTCACATGCTCATAGATGGCTTTGAGGATGAGGTCCCCCTCCTTGATCTTGTGCATGGTTAGGTTATGGTGATGTTGTTGCTTCTTCCTCTCTTAATAGTGCGCAATGTGAGTAAGTGCCTACATATGCTTCTCTTCCACCAAATGTAGCGCTGTTATCCACAACTTCTTGCTTTGCTCATTGTTAATGAAGTTGGTTAAGGCTACTTAGAGTGATGGCACCTACAATTCAAGAGGTAAAAAAATTTCAAAACCATAAATAAGGCTATAAGGGGTCATGTCAATTGTTGTGCAATAGGTTTCTCTATATGCCCATAGTGCATGGATAAGCCACTCATGCCACTTCCACTTGCTGTTATTGGGAATATTCTTGAGCAAGTTGATTAAGGGCTTGTTGCTTACTTCTTCTTGTCCATTGACTTGGGGGTAGTAAGATGACAAGAAAGAATGTTTAATGCCTAGGTTGTGAAAAAAATCCTTGGTTTCTTGGCTACTAAATTGAGGTCCATTGTCTATAACTATGGTAATGGGTATGCAAAAATGAGCTATAATGTTGTCTAGGATAAACTTGCAAACGTGTCCAGATGTGGTCTTCCCTAGGGGAATAACTTCAACCCACTCGGTAAAGTATTGGTTGCGGCAATGATTAAGCTATGCCTTGCGGTAGATTTAGGCATTATGGGTCAAATGATATCCAACCCCCATCATTGAAATGAACATGTCATTTGGGTCATATCCAACTCAATTGGTGATACATGTATCAAGTTACTATATTATTGGCATGTATAACTTAACCTTTTGTAGGCAATTATTTTCCATATGGGGCCAATAGTAGCCCAACCATCTAATATTAGTGGCCATGGCTCTAGGTCCTATATGTCTATCACAAACACCCTCATGAACCTCCTATAGGACTTTTCTAGCTTTAGTTTTTCCTAATCACTTTAGGAGTATGTCATCATAGGGTTGTCAACATAATGTGTTATCACCTACGATGACATATTTCTTTGACTGCTTGCATATGGCATCTTTCTAATAAGTAGTCAAGCCTTGTGAAGGATTCACCATGCATAAGGTAACATTTGATATCATCATACCACTCCTTGGAAGAAGTAATATGAAAGCTAGCCATAAAGGTACCCTCAATGTTCCATGTAATGAAAGTAGCGTAGTCCATAGTTATGATAGGAAACTTGTTAAACACATTTGGCATTCAACTAAGGGCTAATGTTCCAATTGCATCAACTATGATGTTTTTGTTTCAAGGTATGTGTTGAATATCAATAGCTATGAATAATTATAGTAATTGCTTTCCTAGGTCATAATAAGGTTGTAAGTGCTTATCTTTGCATGCATAGAATTCAGTTACTTAGTTAACCACAAGTTGTGAATCATCTTTGATGGTTAGGCATCTAATTCCTAAGTCACAAGCTACTATCATTCCTTTGATCAAACCCTCATATTTTGCTATGTGGTTGGTACATGGGAACCCAAAACAATAGGCAAAGGATTGGATTTCACCTAATGGAAATGTTATGATGGCAGTAACACTAGCCCCATGGGTGGTTGAAGTTCCATCAAAGTTCATGACTACCTCATAACCTTTAGGAACTTGGCTAATTATGTTAATGTATTTGTCAGGAAACTTAGGGTCTATGGCTACTTGGTCATCAACTAGTGAAACTATGAGCTGTATGGATATAGCTTGACCTTTTTTTGAGGATTGAAAGACATAATGGAGGTTGAACTCTACAATTATGGCTTTCCATCAGGCTATACAACTACTTTAGTAGATGTTGGTTGTTATGGCTCTACATATGTTGTTTTTGCAAATTACGTTGACTTGGCTTCTAAAGAGGTAGTATCTCCATTTCTTCAAAGAGAAGACTAGTGCTAGACAATGCTTCTCCACTTCCATGTATCAGGTCTCATGGGCCACTAACGCATGGCTAAGGTAGTATATAGGCATTTTTTCTTTGTCATCACATTTCTAATAGAGTAGAGAGGCAATGGATGTATCAGAAATGGTGAGATAAATGTAAAATGTTTTACCCTCTTGCACAAGATAGATTGTAGGTAGTTGTGTTAATTCTTGTTTAAGATTTTCAAAGGCTTCTTGGCATTGAGTCGTTGACTCATAGTGAACTCCTTTCTTAAGCAAGTGATGCATGAGCTGTAACTTATCTGTAAGCCTAGCGATAAACCTACGAATAAACTATAGTTTATCTTGTAATCCTTGAAGCTCTTTAATATTGGTAGGTGTTACCAATTTGGATATGACATTAAAATTATTAGGATGTACATGTATCCCTAACTTAGAGACTACAAAGCCAAGTATCTTACCGGTCTTAACATCAAAGATATACTTCTTAGGATTGAACCTAAGCTCATATTTGAGGCATCATTTAAACACTAGATCTAGGTCATCTACTCTTTTGAATTCATGACCATGTCATCTATTTAATCATTAAGCAAACATAACATGTAATCACTAAAGATATAGGTCATGGCTCTCTGGTATGTTGCTCCAGTGTTCTTAAGGCCAAAGGACAGCATGATATAACAAAATGTACCCCATGGGATCATAAAGGTTATGCTAAGTTTGTGTTCTAGGTTGATCCTAATTTGGTTATATCATGAGAATACATCCATAAAGGACAATAAGGCATGTTTGGCTATAGTATCAATAAGTTGATCAATACTAGGCAAAGAAAAGTCATCCTTGATGGTGGCTTTATTTAGGTCTTAAAAATCAATGAAAATATGGATACTCCTATTTTTCTTAGGGATTACCACTATGTTGGATAACCATTCTGCATAATCAATAGTGCTAATGAAACCTACTTGGTAGATCTTTGAGATTTCATCATGAATTACCACAACCAAATCAGGTCTAATCTTGTGCACATTTTTCTTAACTGGTCTAATGCTAGGATCTAGTATGATGTTGTGATAGACTAGATGTGGGTTTAGGCTTGGCATATCTTCATATGACCAGGAAAATGCCTTAATGTTATTTTCTAAAACTTTAGTGATGTCTTGGACACATTGAGGCTCTAGTATGGAACTTAATTTAAGGATTTTCTCCTCACCACTATGTGTTGTGATACGAACCTCAACTAAAGGCTCTTCAATTATGTCTCCTACTTCTAAGTCAATGGTTTCAGCTAGGTTTTCAAGCCATTCTAGAGATTTCTCTATTAAGGCTATGTGGTCTACAAGACTCTTAGGCTCAAAATCTGGGCAGTCATAGTCAATACATTATTTAATATCACTATGAGTTCTATGTAGAGACAAAGGCAAATTGATTTGCTCCCAGGTACTCATACTTTGATCTAGCATATCAACCAAAAGCATATTAAGTGGAACCTAGGTAAAAGTGAATAAATAATGTTAATATGCCATAAAACATATGCAAATGTAATGTAGTCAAGGGCATTCAAGATCATTAATGGGATGATGTTAATTAAAAAAAGTACAATAGAGGCAAACAAAGGTTACATAAAGGTCAAATAAAGGGAAATATAAGGATTAAGGCTATAAATGATCAATAAAGATAATAATTTCACCAATTTAAGGCCTTAGTTGGCCATGATGCTAGTTTAAGGCCGTAGTGGGCCATGATGCTAGTTTAATGCCTTAGTAGGCCATGGTCATATGGTATTAAATGGTGGTCAAGGAAGGTCAAAGACCAATATTTGATACCATTTAAAAGCTAAAAAATGAAAATAGAGCTTTTATAAGATAAAAAAACATATAAAGTTGTATAGAGGCCATAGAAGGTCAACCATGTCCATAAGGCAACATAAGTCTAAAAACCAAGCCAAAACATTACATAAGAAGTCAAAAATTAAGTAAAATAGGCCATATATGATAAAGTGTGGTTAATATAGGTAAAAAATGGTTAATTTTTGTTATTTTTAGGCCTTATCAGGCCATGTTCTAAAGCTACAAGTCTAATAGGTAAGTTTAGACATTAATTAGGGTTGTTTCAAGGCTATTTAGACCAAAAAATCAAGTGTCTTGACACTTCCACACTAGACTCAGTGTGGAAACAATGAAATTTAGTGTGGAGAGTAAGGAAAATATATTTTTGGATGTTTATAGGTCTAGAATTTAAGTCTTAGGACCTTCAAAAGGTAGCAAAAGGTTAGACCCATCAAAATTGGGCTGTTTGGAGGTCTATAAGGGCCAGAAAGTAGGTTCTAAAGTCTTCCCCCTTTGTTTCCATGTTGGCCAGCATGGAAAAGAAGGGGATTAGCATGGGGAACAAAAATACAAGAAAAAATAAGGCAAAAATGGTTAAACAAGTGGCTGGAGCCCATAGTTGAACTTGTGCATCTCTCAACTTTCACTCTGAGGTAATTCAACGTCATTTTGGGTGTTAATAGGTGTTGAAATGAAATTCCTTACTTCTTCCATGCTTGGTATAGTATCTTTAGTGTGGAGAGATGGGGGGGACACTTGTATGATGAATTCAAAGTGATTTTAGGGAACTTGACTAGGTTTTCAATCCCTTAGGATTACAAACTTTGATTCTGGAAGTTTTTGGTTGATGTTGAGCATGTTTGAAGGCTTTTTAAAAGCACTTAAGGTCTTCCTTACTATTTCCATGTTGGGGGAGTTACTCTAGAATGGAAGAATGGGGGAGGGGAGGTGGGGGGAGAATGGATTTTGGAGATTGGAACAAAGTTAGGCAAGTAAAATCTTGAGGCTCTAAGGTCTTGGGGTTCTCTGGCAAAGATCTTTGATAGTTGGGAGTGTCATATTACCCCCAAAAGTGGAAAAGAAAAATTTCCCCCTTTTTTCACATTGGGGAGGTTAATCTAGGATGGAGGAACTAAGAATCCTAGATCTAGGCCAAGTCAGGTTACAATCAACCATGCATGTTGCCTCCCAATATTGTCAAGGTCAAGGGCTATGGATCCATGTCAAAATTTTATAATTTTGGGTATTCCTAAGTGTTTTTTTATTTTTCCCCATTTATTCCACACTAGGGATAGAAATCTCAGTGTGGAAAACAAGGGTAAGTGAATTTTTGACTGAGTTTGACCTCAATCGACTTTGCATGTCAACCTCCATGGTTACTGGGGTTGAGGACTACTATTTGGTGTCAAGTTTTGGTAATTTTAGGTATCCATAAGTGGTTTATTGGATTTTCTCATTTATTCCATGCTAAGGTTAGAAATCTCATCATGGAAACAAGGGTGTGTGGATTTTTAATCAATTTTGACCTCAATTGACTTTGTATGTCAACCTTCGGGGCTACTAAGGTTTAGAGTTAAAACTAGTCATTTTAGAGGTTTCTTAAGTGGTTTTTGGAATTCCCCACTCTTTCCACATTGGGGCTTCCATACTTAGAATGAAGAAATAAGGGGAAAGGTTTTTGATGCTTTATTATCACTTTTGATCTTGTATGTTGGTTCCTAAGGGTGCTGGCAATGATGGTTAATGCCTAGTGTTAAAATTTGGCTATCTTGAAGATTGATGGATGGTTTTTGGGATTTCCCCCATTTTTCCATGTTGGGGTTTCCATGGTCACCATGGAAGAATGGGGGAAAATATTTTTTTTGCTAATTTTGACCATGCATGTTGGTTTCCAGGGTTGTTGGCAATAATTGCTACTACTTGATGTTAAAATTTTAATTTTTTAATGTTGAAAAGGCATTTTTGAAACTTCCCCATATTTTTCCATGTTGGGGCTTCCATACTCAATGTGGAAAAATAGGGAAAAAGCTTTATGATCAATTTTTATCATTTTCAAATGTGCATGCATGTTTCCTCATTTGTTGGCATTAACTACCAACATCTGATGTCAACAATTAGTCATCTCAAATGTGATAAGGTAATTTTTGGGCTTCCCCATATTTATCCACATAAGGACTTCTATGCTTAGCATGAAAAGTTTGGGGGAATGATTTTTGATTACTTTTGGCTACTCTAAAGCATGCATGTAGGCTTCCCAGGTTGTTGGTGATGATGATTGCTACTGGATGTGAAATTTTGGTTATTTCAAGATTGATAAAGAATTTTTTGAACTTCCCCCACTTTTTCCACATTGGGTCTTCCATGCTTAGTGTGGAAAATTTTTGGGAAAGCTTTTTTATCATTTTTTGCCATTTTTGATTATGCATGCAGGCCCTTATAGTTGTTGGTGTTGCCTATTGCCATCTAACCCTGAAATTTGATTATTTCAAGGGTCATAAAACATTTTTGGACTTTCCCCACTTTTTTCATACTAGGGAATCTATGCTCAACATGGAAAATTGAAGGAAAATATTTTTTGATCATTTTTTATTGATCTTGTCATGCATGAGTGCTCACAAAGTTGCTAACATTGGTCATCAGTGCCTAAGGTCAAGATCTAGTTGCGAGGGGGTTGTGAGGGGGGTTTTTAGGCTTCCCCCATTTTTCCACACTAGGGGTGGAAGGCTTAGCATGGAAGAGATCCTATGAATTAATAAAGTTCTAGGCCAAATCTACAACTTATCAACCATGCATGTTGACCTCTAGGGTTGCCAGTGTTGATGGTTAATGTTAGGTGTCAAGATTTGATAGTTTTGAGGCTTCTAAGTACATCATGCAACTTCACCACTTCTTCCATGTTGGGAATGGAAGCCCCAAAGTGGAAAAAATGAGGATGATAGATTTTTACTATTTTAAACCCATTTTGGAGCTTTTGGAAGCTTCAGAGCATTCTGACAAGGTCTAGGGATTATCATGTATCGAAATATGGTTCTTAAGTCATCAACTTAGGTTATTTTTGGCTTCCCCCAAGATATACACATTGAGGATGAAAGGATCAACATGGAAGAAGTCTCCCCTAGCATGAAGAACACCAAATCCTAGATTTTGACCAATTTTGACTATTTTTGACTTGGTTTGGTGAGATTTTGAGGTTGTTGGAGATACTTGGAGGGGTTCTAGGTCATGTGGCACCCACTTTGGAGTCAAAATTATGATAAATGAGTGCTTGGAGGTAAGAATAATTGTCACCCCACTTCTTGCATCCTAGGCATTATTGGCCCAACGTGAAAATCCATGGTGTTTAGACATTCTCATGTTTTGCCTAAATTTGAAAACTCGATGTTGAAAAGGTAAGTTTGGGTTGCTAAAAATAGAAAGATATTTGTAAGTCTAATAAATCTATAAAATGATAAACATGTGTCCATGTTGGATATGGTATTCCTAGCATGGAAGCATGGTAAGGTTGCCATAATGTCTTAAGTGATTAAATTAGTAACAATCTCAGCATTGAAGCAAGTTTGATAAAAAAGCAAGGACACTGTGGGGCCCATAATTCAAAAGTTTTAAATTTTGAAAAGTGAAGTTGTTTCCCCCTTAAAACCAATGTGAACTAAAATTTCCCCCTTTCTTCTTTAGTGCACTTGTAGTCATGGTGCATTGAATTAGCAGTTGGGGTTTTGTTAAGGTTTAGGTGGGTTTTATAAGTCAAGATATGTAAACATTTGATCATAATTGTCATTCTTCAGCAATAGTGTATTGGATGAGAGCTCTGGTAGAGATTATTGTGGTAGCCACAACCAATCTTCTACATCGAAGCCTCCCATCTCTCCTACAGGCAACATAGGACTCTTATCTTTTTCAAATTCCCTCCTTCTCTCTATGTTCGCCTTGCCATGGCATCCAAATAGATAGGAGGGAAAAAAAACTCCTAAAATTCAATGGATGGATGAGCATTCAAGGGATTTTTAAAAGGCTCTTAGGCCTATCTCCATCAAGGATCCATCTATCATTACTCCAAGGCTAGAAATTCTACCTATTTTTGCCTTTGTTTTCATGGTTTATTTTTTGCTAGTTTTTTTTGCCTTCCAAGTGTTAGGCCTATTTTTTTAGATCTACTACAATGGGGAATTAAGTTATAATTTTGAAAAAATCCCACCTCCTATTTTGGCTACTTCCATTTAGATCTATGGTTGTTTTATCACTTTAGCATTTGCAGATTTGATTTTGAAAATAGGCCTTGTTGTTTTGTGTTTTTTTCTCAAAATCTTGGGGTATGGCCATTTTCTCAAATCTAGGCCATAGGATTTGTTAAAATTAAATTTTTACAAAATCATACCCCATTATTTTGATGTTAATTTAAATGGGTTGTAATAGTTTAGGCTATTTTGACTATTTTAATGGCTATATGAAGTTTAGGCTTTGGGATTTTGAAGTTTTGTTATGAAAAAGCAAGCCAATTTGTGTACTTTTTCTTGGTAAAAAAGTTGCACATTTGTAAAATCAAAGGCTATGTATTTTTAGCCCTTTTATAAGCTTCCAAATGGTTTTTATTTCATTTAATTTGGCTTTGAAACAAGGGAGTTATGGCTATTTTCCTAAATTGTGTAGTTATGCTATTTGTGCTACTTTTGTAATTTCATGTAGATTTGCAAAGTTTTCATAAGAAAATGACCAAGGATTTTGCTATTATCTAATCATGGCTGTATAGGATTTTTTTTCAGCTTTTCAATGGAGGTCAAATCACTCCAATTTGATTTAAAATGAATTTTTCGCTAAGGTTGTGCAGATCATGGAAAAACTGACAATTATAGTACATTACCCAAAATAGAAGTGGATGATTTTTTACTTTTTCTAGGAGAGGAAAATATTTTTCTATTTTAAATAAGCTTTTTTATGGCTTCATGGATTTTTTTAA
This sequence comes from Gnetum montanum, assembly GCA_015680685.1. NCBI lineage: Eukaryota > Viridiplantae > Streptophyta > Gnetopsida > Gnetales > Gnetaceae > Gnetum > Gnetum montanum. Next base: position 1,285,161 of record MNCI01009519.1, on the reverse strand, counting down.
ATTTGTGTATATTTTAGATATTTTTTCCAAATTTATGCATGCTTTGCATAATTTTAGATGTTTTTTCTTAACTTATGCTTGCTTTTTTCCAGATTTATGCATAATTTAGATGTTTTTTCATAAATTTATGCATAATTTATACTAATATATAGTTTTGGTCATAAGTTTTTTGGTTATAAAGGCTATAAAATATGGTATCAATGTTTTTTTTGGAATTTCTCAAGCTAATTTAGGTAAACAGCTAAGAGCTTTTTATAGAAGCTAATCTCACCTTTGACTTAGGGAATTTTCTCTAAATTTGTAATGAAATTCCAATTTCTCATAATGCAAGGTTATATAAGGTTGTGATGAAATTACTTAGGCTAATTCAGAAAAACACCTTAGAGCTTTTCATAGAGGTTAATTTCACCTTTGACTAGGTGTTTTGCCTAAATTTGCTAAGTAACTCTAATAGGTCATTATGCTTTTACTTTGAAAGGTTGTAATAGTGCCTTCTTATGGAATTTATTAAGCTTATTGGATAAACACCTTAGAAATTTTTATAGAGACTAATTTCACCTCCAACTAGATGTTTTCCTAACCTATTAAGAAATTCTAATTGGTCACAATGGTTTTGCTTTATTTTGTGCAAGGTCTTCTTGAGGCCTATTCTCATTATAGTGGTGCTGGTAGGCATTTTGTGCTACATTGGCCATTCGAAGACCAAAACTCCACTACATGACATGCCTATTGGAAAGCTCTCATTGTGGTTTCAACCTATGGTAAGGCACTTCCTTACCTACTTCTTCAAGAACTTCAATGTGATGTTGTTGTCACACTTATTCACGAATGTAGTTGGGGTTGTTATGGATACCCTATTGCCTTAGGCATCAGGACTAATTACTAACTACATTACTAATAAATCAGTTCCTAAAACCATAGAGGGACTCATAGATGCCATAAGTTCACAATACCTGTCGGATATCTAGACAATGCCAAAGTATAGTCAGTATAATGCTAATAATACTCTGATGGTGGCACATAGAGTCCACACACTATTCTAGAACTTGCTTGGCACCATGTAACATCTACAAGGGTAAACATGGTTATTGTAATGTTTTTTATGGTTTTGGCTTAACTTCTTTCCTTAAATTCATTAATTTTACTTCTTATAGGTACAAGGACAATGAGGAGGGTTTGATCATTAATGACAAAGTCTTGGCAGTGGCTAAAACTACTTTGGACAAATTCACCAAGAGTCATCAAATCAAATTTGTTCTATATCAACATTTAAGAGGGAACTTTGATGAATACACCACTAGGTTCAACATGGCCTACAAGAAGTGTAAGGATGATAAGATGATGCACAACTGGTGGGTAGATGTTGGTAACATGGATCAGACTCATGTAGTTGGAACCTCTACATTGCAAAATTTTAGTAAACGTGAACATATAACTTCTAGTGTTTGATGGCATTAAGTGTTTTATTTATTTTCTTGGTTTTTAAAATTTCTCACATGGATGCTAACATTTGGTTGTTTCTTCACAAGACCTTCTACTTCAGTTGATGTCACTATACCACTTTCAAGCTCACATCATGAGGAAACCCTCATCTTGAGGTTTGGTGATGTGAAATTAGCATAGGAATGGCTAAGGGAATAAGCACTTGGATATGTTCAAGTAAACATCTAGCATGTAGGTTTTCTTGATGTATTTATGGAACCTATTCCTTCCATTACTGCTATGGAGATGTTGCATGTTATTGACTTCTTTGATGAGGAGGTTGGTCACTTTAGCACCATCATTTGAGGTGTTAAGGTAAACATTGACATAAGTGCTAGCCTCTTTTATGACTTATCTAGGGTCCCCACTAATGGGGCCAAGGTTCCTACTAAGGTAATGAGGGAATCAAGCCATTGTGAGGAAGTTTTAAAGTGGCTAGGTGATAGCATGGACCACCCTAGAATTTCAATGGATATCTTCACAAATCCTAATGCAAAGAAATCATATCGTTTGTTTAGGTCTTGTGCATTTCCCAAACTACTATCATAGAAGAAGGTAATTGGCCTAGCACAGGGGTGGACCTTTTAGAAGGTCTTGATGGAGGGCATCAAATTTTATTGGGCTACTACTTTGGCTATTGAGGTTTGAGAGGAGATTCTTAGACTCATGTTGACACCTCTACAATAATCCATATGCAATTTGCATTTTTTGCAGGTTATCTAAAGAGGGTTGTGGAGTTTATGGTGGTGTGTAGGAATGGAAAATGGGTTTTGCAAGACCTAAGACAACTTTCTAGGCCTTGGATAAAACACATTTATCCAACAATGTAGGCCTATAATCCACTAGAGGGGGTGGATGAGACATTATCCATTACCACTAAGAATCTTAATGCTAGGCAGTATGAGTCTCCTGATAGTACTGATGTTGATGATGCTAGACAATGATGCATGGAGGCCAAAGAGATAGTTAGAGAGAAAATTAAGAGGCCAATGGAGGAGGCACTCCCAACATCAAAATAGCCTCCCACAAAGAAGCTTAAGTTTAAGCTTAAGCCATCATAGCAGGCAGTTGTAGGTATTCTTTGTGTAACTTTGGCTATTTTTTATTTTAAAATTTTATGGCTACCTTATGATTTCATGTGTCTCTATGTGATATGATTGTAGATAAGCATGAGGTTATAGTAGCCAAAGCTACTAGAGAGGTAGAACAAAGACATGTAGAATAGGAACTCATAAAGAAACCTATGGTTGAAGGACTTGCTAATGTAGGCATAGATGATCTAGGTGCCTTGTTTGGTGAGGTGGTACTAGGTACCTCTCCAATCATCATCCTAGAGGAGGAAGAGGAGAATGAGTCAAGTATGCTTATTCCTTAATATTGTTGTTATATTGCATTAGTTACATTTGGTTGTCATCTTAACCTTTTAATGATTATTATGCTTATAGTAGTTCCTAAGCCACTAGTGCAAGATCCCATCCCTATGTTTCACACAAAACCATGGGTGGAGACTCTAGAAAAGTGGAGTTCCTACATGAAATGGCTAAGGACATCATCAATCGACTACATCAGGTTGCACCCAAGATAGGTAAGGATTTTGTTTTATGCGCTTTGATTGTAGTATTTGTTTACATTATGGATTTTAAGTTTGTATGTTATGGTTGTCTTTTATGCTTTATGCAATACCATCCATGAAGTAGGACTCAAAAAGGGACATGGAAGTAGAATCTTTGTGTAGACTTCCCTCTAAGATGCCTAGTGTACCTATGAAGCTATACAACACTACCACTAATTTAGCAATGTCATGTGCAAAAGATTCATAGGAGCTAGAGAGGTCCAATGAATCCCTATTGGAGGAAGTTATGGCTGTGATGGAAAAGATTCAAAGGTAGGAGGATATGATTAGGGATCTTTGAGACCATAAATCCTTTTTGGAAGCCCAAGTGGCTAACCTAGGGAAGTTACAGACTAAGGAGATCACTTGGGCCTGCTACTACCATGTTGTTTAGGATAAAGTAGTAGTCATATGGGAGATGGTGGAGCAACATATGTAGATGAAACTCATCTCTCAAAAGGTTGAAGACTAAAAGGATTACTATGCTTGGGTTTTGTAGTGGGTTAGGACAAAAAAGGCCCACAAGCGGCAGTATAAGGCTGATTGTGGGGCTTACTTGAAATGGCTTAAAGAAGAGTTGATTGAATGACCCAAGAGGGAGTTATTCACTTAGGGGATCCAAGTAGAGAGTGTTGATCAACTATTTGAAAGCACTCTAAAGGATAAGAAATACCCTACTCTTCATATTACTACCATTGCAGGTGAGACTACTACAGCTGCTATTACTCATGAGCCTCCTACTTGGACTACTATAGATAGATTCAACATTCTTTTAGGTGTTGATCTTGGATATGTTGACTAGGTCAACATGATAGAGGACCAGATACTCCATCATTTGGAGTAAGGCCTTCCCCATCTATCCCTAGAAGTAAGGGAGTCAAACTCTCCATAGGTTTGATCTATTTTATGTTTCAATTTTTTGGTTTTAAGTCAAGATCTTGGTTATGGTTTACTAACTGGCTATATGTTGTTGCATTTTAGGTCTTAAGAAACATTGACTACCTTATTCATGAGGGTGGAAATGACCCACCATCTTCTTCTCTAGATGCTCTTTAGTAGCTTCCTTTAGTTTAGCTTGTTGGCTATTTGTTTTTGTTTTTATGTTGATGGCTACAGTTAGTGAAGACTATGTTATGGATGGTTATTCTTTGGCATCATTACTACACATTGTATTTATGGACATTTTAATTTTAAATAATGGTTCTATTTTGGCTATATGAATTCATAGTAGTAAATTTTGTAAACATTGCTATATTGACATTTTGTTTATGGCTAATTGATGTAAGGAAAATTTTCTAGTTTTAGGCCATTATAGACATAGGTTATATTGTGCGATTATGACTATGTTGCTAGTTTAATGTCTTGTAGACAAAAACACTAGTTTAAGGTCATAGCAGATCGTAGTGCCAGTTTTACACCTTAGTAGGCCATAGTGTCAGTTTTAGGCCTTAGTGGGTCATAGTGCCAATTTTATGTTTTAGCAGATAGGAATGCGAGTTTAAGGTCATAACAAACTAGATCTCAAAGAGACATTTTTATTAATGTTTAAAACATAAGTTAAAAATAAAGAAGGGTTGTAGAAAATAAGTAATAATGTAAATAAATTTAGGGCTACATGCATAGGCTATGTGCATAACAAAGATATAATAAATTGAAAAAGAAAAAATAAGGTCATTTGGCTATCGTGGCATCTGGTCATAGAGATATAGGAAGGTTAAGGTAAAATTCATTTGTGTAGATTCTTCCTAATCTTTGTAGAATTAAGGAGTGAGTAAGGCCTACTCTGTATAAGATTTTATTCACCATCCCCTTCACTTAAAATGTTAAAAGGGAGTTCATCCCATAATATCTCATATTACTTCTTCTTGTCATTATTGGTTATCTTAGGTTTTTTCTCTTCATGGCTAGGAGCTTCTTCTTGAAGCTCCACTTTGGACCCCTATTCTATGCCCACATTGTTAATAGCTAGGGGAGGCATGTTTTCATCATGAATGATGATTTCACCTCCCTCATAAGGAAGGTAAATTTCTTGATGGATGAATGAGGAGATAGCTCATAATTGAGCCAACTAAGGTCTTCCCAGGATCAAGTTAAATCCTAGTCTCTCTTCCACCACTAAGAAGTTTGTGGTTGTAGGAAATTATTCTTTAGTTACAAACTCTAAGGGGATAGACCCCTTGATGGAAACTCTTAATTCATTAAAGGGATTAAGAGCTACAACAGTCATAGGTTATACCTACTTAGTTAAGCCCAAGTTTTCAACAATGGTGCATGGGATGATGTTGGTTATTACTCCATCATCAATATGCACTTGATGTATTTTAAATTATCTTATGCATATGGTTATGAATAGAGGGGCTGTAGTCACTTTGCCATTCTATGGATTAACCTTAATTTCACTATTGCAAAATGTTAAGGGTGTTGATTTATCCTCTCCTAGTGAAGGAGGAATCATTAATGCGTGAATGGCTTCATCATTAGTAGGAATATCCTCACTAATAGGTATGGAGATCAATAGTTTGACTAGCATCTCACGATGTGTGGTGAAAGTCATAATCATGTTATAAAAGCTTAAGTTAGTATTTTTTTGCTTTAGGAATTACTTAACTTAGTCCATTGCACTCAAGAAATTTTTGTCGTTGGCTGTGGGCTTGTAACCTCAATTATGCTTTACTTCCTCCATATGTCCCAAAAGGTGGACTTTAGTTTTAGGCTATGAATAATGTGGCTCTTCTTTGTTATTTTGGTTGTGGGATTTAGCATCCTCCTGTGGCTTGTTGGTTGAAGGATATGGGGCAAAGGAGGTCATAGGTATAGTCAAAATGGGAGTGGGATTTGGTTTGTCCATTTCCTTTTGTGCCTCCATCTACTTGTCTCCCTTGTTGTGAAGCTTTTTCCTATGCTTCCTCCTTTGGTTGGATGAAATTTTTTGGTTCTTAGCCATTGATTGTAAGGAAGAGGTAGTAGCATTGGCTATCATAGGAGGTCATTGTGTAGTTGGTTGGGCTACAACTATTTAGGTTGTACTAGGTTGGGGAACCTTGATGACAAAAAGTTATCTTAGAGGTATTTGTGATGGTACCCTCACAACTAAGGGAGATCTTGATCTATGGGAAGCTGAAGAAGCGCTCTCATTGTAAATGGGTACTTGGATCATGAATGGTTCTTTTGTAGGTCTTCAATTATCATTAATTTTGAATTTTGAAATAACATAAGGGCTATCATTGGCATTCAATGGGTCTTTATAAACCTTCATTGATTGGTTTTGTGATTAAACTGGGTTAGAAGCATCTAAGACTAGTTCCCCCTATCTATCATCCTTTGTAGGTAATCCTTTAGTACAAAGAAGAAGTCTGCATCATGACTAGGTAATTGATGATAATGACAAAATTGGTCTAGCTTGAAGTATCTAGGCAATGAGGGATCGTCTTTCATTGTTTGAGAGAGATCTTTGGCTATTTCACACAGTCGCTCATGTTTCTTTCGAGTGACTTCAGCCATTTATTTACGTTGCATGCACCCACTTCTTAATAGTTGATTAAGCAAATCGGATGGTTTTAGTGGCAACTTAATGTACCTAGACCTATCCTTCCTTTCAAAGTTAGGTCTATTTGTTGTTAATGTATCAATCCTAGAAGTTGATGGTTGGTTACTGTGGTCATTGGTGACAGCCTTGGGTGGGTAGACCTTCAGCCCTTGGTTTCTGGTCTTGTTTTCCTTGGTCATGGTTGATATAGTAGTGTTTCTTTATTTACTCATTACTTTATCTCTTCAAGTGTGTTGGTTTTTATATGATATATAGGCTTGATCATGGCTAGCCTCTGTAGCATCCTCTATGTTTTTAGTTTGTGAAAATGCTTGGCTAAGAGACCCTAGATCAAGGTAGTAAAGTTTTAACTTGATGAAGTCATTAACAACTCCCTTGAATATGGTTTACAAGTGGGCTTCAGCTATGGGCTTTGGTATCTCATTTAGTAGTCCATTCCACTAGTGAATGAATTTTTGTATAGGTTATAGGAACACTTACTTGACCTTCAATAGTTGGTCAAGTGTTGTGTTGGCCTTAAAGTTATACTTGAAGTAGTTGAAAAACTAGGCTACTAAGTCTTATAGAGAGGATATAGATCCTTTGGGTAATGTGCAATATTAGTCAAGTGCTTTTCTAGTCAAATACATAGGGGAAATCCTCATGATGGTATCAAGCCATGGCTACAAGAGCAAACATTCAGATTGAAAGATGATAAGGTGAGCATTAGGGTCACCTTCTCCATTATATTTGATAAATTATGGAATGTGGACACCAAGAGGAAGTGTCAAGGGTGGGACTATAGGACTTATGGAATCATCCTAGTAGAAGTCCATAATATTGACATTTTGTGTGCTAGAGGCTTTAAGCCTCTTCAATTCCTCTATTAGGTCTTGGATTATTTGGAAGCCTTGTTCCAAGTCTTGTGGTGGCCTCATAGTTTGTGAGTTTTGTACATAAGGTTATGGTATTTTTTGTCAGGCTTGTGGCCTCGTTATGGGTTGTATGATAGAAGGAAAAGGTTGTACTATGGTTGTGGCTTGTGGGCCAAACAAAGAAAAAGATGTTTCTGCTAGTAGTTAAGGCACAAATGGGACAAATGTAGTGTGTGACCCTTGTGTTGCATGGTGGTCTCATGGTCAACACCATGTGAGTAGTTATTGGATTTGTGATGGTAAAACCCACCATTGATGATTTCGTATTTTGTGGCTATGTTGAAAGTGGCATTGACATGTTATAATTTGTTGTTTGTGGCATAGACTGAGTGTGATGTGTTTCTCCAATTAATGTTGGGTCTATTGTAGTAGGGTGTAGAGGAGTGAAAGATGGTGGCACCATGCCCATGGAGAAAACAAAAGCATTAGGGGAAGATTCTATGACATTGGGGAATGGTTTTTGAAATAGCCCTCCAAGGATGTTTTTAGGATTGGATTCTACCCTAAATTCATCCTCTTCTACTTGTTGTTCCCCAAAGGTAGACTTGTCATCTTCCTCCTCTATGGCAATCAATTAGGCTAGGATGCTAGAATAAATGTTGTTAAGGGAAATTTCTTCATACAAGGGATGTACCCTTTCCCATCCCTATGTATAAGCTCAAACTCCCTTTTGGCCTTGCCTTTAGTTCATGGAATTAACATGCCTAGCTATATTTTGGCACAAATGAAGTTATAAAAATCTTCATTTATGGCTGCAAAATTAGGAATCTCTCCTTTGACTCTCAAAGATCACCTTTCTTAATGAATACAATGTCTTTGGGATCATACACCCTCATGACTTGTTGGTTATGGTCTTCACTAGTGAAGATGAAGGGAAATTTGATGGATTTTCAAAAAGG
>MNCI01009519.1:1092331-1276312 GCA_015680685.1 Gnetum montanum | reverse complement strand
GGTTGAAAACCAAAGTGAAAACCAAAGTGAAAAGATAGTATTTTTTCACTAAAATTAGTTCTAGGTAGTTGCTAGCTTGGAAAAAGGAGGGAGAAAGTAAACTCATAGATGAGTTGAAACACCCAATTTTAGAAGCTAGAAAATAAACTGTTGGCAATAAAAAAATGAGGGAAAGAGATATCAATGCTATATTTTAACCTTAAGATTCATAGCAAGTTATGTGAAAAGACAAAGTGCAACTAGCTACAACTTTCATGCTGTAGTTTTGGTCATTGGGTGGAAAGAACCAATGTTGATTTTTCAAGGGTTTTGGTTGCAAAAAATGAAGGAAAATTTTGCAAACAACTATGAATAGATTTGGTTATAGAATTTAGGAAAGGGCCCTCCCTCTAGCATCAAGAAAATTTGTTGTGACCAAAAATATCAATTGCTGGAATGGGAAGGAAACCAAGGATCCTCAGTGCAAGTAGTTCCTCAACCTTGAATCCCCAGGGCCTTCATGATGAAAATGGGATTTGGGGAACCTTGGCTGGTTTGGTAGATCAACCAGGGACTTGGGAGATGCAAAACATGGAAATATGAATGGATCTAAATAATGCACAAATAATAAATTTAACTTTATTGAACACAAAACTCAAAAATTGAAACTTTATTAAGAAAAGAATAAAGAATAAGTTAGAGAAATATGTACAAATGGTGCCTACATAAGAAAAAAAGGGGATTCAATTATGCAAAAGTTCAAAGCCTATTGAAGCTAATGTGATGAGCTCCACAATCTAGGCACTAATCCACTCTTGATATTATTGAACCTTCCTTTATTGCTATAACCTTAGATCCAATCTCAAGGCCTCACTGCTTCCACGCTAAGGTTTAAGAGAATGCAAGTATGGGAACTTGCAAGAGCTCTTGAGTGATTGAAAATTCCCCAAGTGTGGAATTGTGTATATGGAAATTGCTTAGGAGTGTAGTATATTGTTAAAAGTGCTCAACCTATCAAAAATGTCCAACCATTCAATGGTGTTTGAGGCTAGCTTTTATAGGGTCTTTGGGCCATGAATGGGGTTGTAAAATGGCTACAATTTTGATGTAGATTTGCTACAAATTAGCTATCAAATTGAGGTTAAATGGACACCCAAATTTAGGGGGTTATTAAAACTAGTAAGTGCTTCCTCCTGTGGTCATTCTATTTAGTAAAAATAGTAACTAAGGTACCCCTTCCACACTGAAGATGAATCTTCCATGTTGAGCCCTCCACCACGCTTGTTGAAGTGGTTGGTCAACATTGAAGTGCATAACATGATGAATTTTACTTCTTGTGGCTTCCATGGTAGGTGGGGTGTGGGGACTTTCTAGGTTGGGGGAAGAGTTTCCAAGCTAGGGGAAAACTTTCTAGGTTGAGGGAAAATTTTCCAAGTTGGGGGAAAACTTTCTAGGTTAGGGGAAAAGTTTTCAAGCTAGGAGAAAAGTTTTTAAGGTGGGGGAAAACTTTCCAATTTGAGGGAAAAGTTTCCAAGTTGGGGTAAAATTTTTTTGGTTTTTCTGGAATGTTTTCAAAATATATCTTTGGTCTCCACATTGAAGGGAAATTTTTTTTCAAATCCCCCCCCCCCCAACCCTTCCACGCTAGGGGTAGGTGAGATCTACCTCTCTTGTATGTGTTTTTAGTGTAGAAAAATGTCTACCCCCCATAATGCCCATCAAATTACCTTTTTTAGCATTCTAAAAAGCATTTTTGACCCCCACCCCCACCCCCCATAGCTCATATATAAACACTAGATGACCTTTTTCACTTGGAGAATGAGGATTTGATCACTTATGAGGCATTTTTCAGTTCCAAACATATAAAGTATATGAAATTGTCCATTTTGGGTTATAATTTTCACATTTAAAATGAAATTTTACCTTGGGTTCCATGGGGTGAAAGCTACATGATGAAGACTGGTTATAACACGCAAAATTTTGTGGTGCTTCACTAGTGGTTGCTTTGTCATGTATGGTTTAATCGAAAGTGAGACATATGATTGTTGATGTTATTTTGGCCTTATGCTACTCCTAATGATAATAGAGAAATTAATTATTTAATTTATTTAACAATGGAAAGTAAAGTGTAAACTAGCCTACAGGCAATGAGTGTCCATTCTCAACTTGTTTTACACTTCCTGAACCCATGTATCCACTACTAGGATTACCAAGCGCTATCTTATTAGGTGAACTAAGTAATAATGCTACTAGGATTACCAAGTGAATATGTGTTTGTGATTGAAACTGGTCACTCTAATTTTTCTAATTCATTAACATGCATAAAAATGTAAATATTAACTAAGTACATGGGATATAAATTGCATTAAAAGTAAATTAAATTTAACTCAAAGTGCTACAATTAATGAGAATCAATATCAATCTTATTACCATTTATGAAATATGTCTAGGTACATTGCCACTCAAATAAGACATCATATAATTGACTTAAATCCACATTGTGGGAACTCATTGACTATTCTCTAAGACTATGAAATAAAATTGCAAGAGTCTACCTAAGGATGAAATGAAAGTTATTTGGATTGTGCCCCCAACTGTTATATTTATAGGTAGGCATGCATTCCATGATATCGAATATTTGATAACATAGCATGTGATATGATATTGAGGATTTGATATTGGGGCATCAATATTGGGGATCCTATATTGAGGCCTAAGAAAAATATGATTCATCAAATATAAACATACATAATCCATTTGTAATAAAGCTCATTTACTTATATTAAATCTCTAAACTAATAATCAAGAAATAAAATTAAGTTTTCTTGGGTAAAGTAGTCACAACTAGTAGAGTTCTTAAATAGGTAAACCTATACCTACTTAAAGCTTGGTAAAAATATCATCTATTTTCTTCTTTCTTAAGATATATAATAGTTTCACTATTTGTAGTTCCACTAGGTCATAGAGAAAATGATACTTAATTTTAATATGTTTATTTTTTTCATGAAAGATAGGATTCTTAGAAATGGAAATAGTAGTATTATTGTCATAATTAATAATAATAGGATTAAAAAATATAGTACTGAAGAGAATTATAATTTCTCACATCCATAAGATCTACATATAGTAGTGATAAGATGCTATATTTTTAGCTTCAACTGTTGATAGTGTAATAGAGCTATGTTTCTTACTCAACTAAGATAGTCATCTTTTACCAAGAAAGTGGTAGTTCCCACTTTTATATTTTCAGTCATTTCTATTACTAGTCTACTCAACATCTATATAAGCCTATAGCTAAAACCTTCTACTTCTTGAATATCAAAACTCGTAATTTATTATGGCCTTCAAATAGCATAAAATTCTTTTGGTTGCTACCAAATGTGATTTTTGTGGATTTAGTTGAAATATAAAACTAAAGCCTATTGCATAAGGTATATCTAGTCTACTTATTGTTGCATAGTAAAGATTCCGAATAATACATCTATAAAGAGTAGAATCAACCTTCTATCTATTCTCATCCTTATAGAAATGCACATTTATACTTAGGGAATTAGCATAGATGATAGCTTTAGTCATGACAAAGTGTTTAAGCATCTATTGAACATAGTTTCTCTAGGAAATAAAGGTACATTCTTTAAGCTACTAAATGTTAAGTCTAAAAAATGAGATAGCTCTCCCTTCATAGACATATGAAATTTTGATTTCATGACATTAATAACTTCTTTACATAATTCTAAGCTTGTTCCTCTAAAACACCACCAAGAAAATTCATGTTGTAACTTTTAACCTTCATTATCCAACTTGAGACAACATTTTATTGTAAATGTAAGGTTTGTGGCCCATGAGATGTACTCTTACATACTTTAAATCTTTGAGGCTAAAAAATGGCTCATAAGTTGCTATTGGTTAAGGTTCCAAGTGGAAAAAGTAATTTCCTATCTATATTTAGGCTTTGGAAGGTTGAAAATGCCTTAGGAACTACCAAATTTGGCATTTTCATGGGTTTTATGGTGGTCATGGCCTTTACTACGTTGGAGTTAGAAAAATCCAACATTGGATTTGTTGGGTTTTTCATTTTCCTAGTAATGGTCTGTGTAGTCATCACAATTTCTAGCTGTTGTAGCATGGCTAGCATAGTCACCAAAAATATTTAGTAATCTTCACATGGCTAGTGTAGTCACCATTTATCCTAGTAGATTTCAATAATGCTAGCATAGCTCTCTAAAGCTATTGTAGTTGAGGTGAAGCTAGCATAGTAACAAAAGTTCATTTACTATATTTAGTATATGGTGTGATTTTTGATGGCCTTGGGATGTCAAAACTTGCTACAAATGGACAACTACATAGGGAATTAAAAGTTAAACTTGAACACATTATTTAGGAGGGGGGAACATTTTTTCAACTTCACAACCTTTGCAATCTTGAGTACTTTAAATCCATTTGACATTTTCAAGACTTCTAGAAGTAAATTGACATTTACCTTAGCACTAGAGACTCAATGTAGAACCATTACAACTAGATTCAAGCACCATCCTCTACATCACTGATAACCAAATTTGTAAATTCATGTAAGAACCAACATGGATTTCTTAGTGATTAGTGTTGTGAAGTATCTAGATCATGGAGTTTGATTACAAAACACAACCTACCAGCTCAAACAGCCTTCAAGCTCTATCCAAGAAAGCTTCTTGTGCATTTGATCACACAATCTATACTCCTTTGAACTTCTTACATTAAGCATCTTATTATTTTAATAAAGTTTACAATTTATTTGTTATATAAATTAATTTTAATTCTAATTTTTATGTTTATTTTCAAACAAATCTACAATTTTATTTCATTTCCTCCATTTACATACTTCAAGTCCTTGGGTGATTGGCCAAATATTCCAAGGTGCCTTGGATCTTCTTTCTGAAAGGCCCTTGGGATTCAAGGTTAAAACTATTCTACACCTAGGATTTTTGGTTTTCCAATGATCGAATTTTTTAGGTGTAATAGTTTTCTAGAACTAGAACAAGGGCCTTTGCTCAAATTCTTAGCCTAGACATTTTCCAAAAATAATTCTTCCACATTTTAGGCTCAAAAACTTGAAAGTATCTACCATTAAATCCAATGTTGATGCTCAATTCCCTGTAACTAATACCTAGCATAGTTGTTGTAGGTGACTTGGGTGTCTGCAAAATTTTCACAACCATTGCTAGATTCTCTAAAGCCAAAGTAGTTAACATTCAAACTTGCATTTTTTGCCCATTAAAACCTATATTGGAGCTACTCTAAGGGCCATCATATCTCTATCCAAATACCCAAATCCTCTTGTTGTGAAATCTTATGGAAAGCTAGCATAGCTACTCCCAAGACTCTAGGGTAGTCCTTAGGAAACCCAAAATTTTTACATTTACTTTTTAAAAACTAGTGCACCTCATTTAGGGGGAAATATTTCGAGCTTGGTTTTATGAAGAAAAACCATCTTCCACCACCTATCACAGTGTACTTGGTTGGGCAATATAATGATCTACTACACATCCTCCAGTGTAGCTCTTGCTGGTTAAGCCAACATAGTTCATTTTCCCAATAGAAAAGGCTATCACATATGCTAAAGTGTAGTAAACACCACTTCCATGGCATTATGCACAATACTTGCAATTGTAATTTAAACTATTTTTCCAATTATAGCCCTTAACACATTGGGTAATTCCACTTGCTGGAATTTTTTTAATTAATTAAAAAAATTTAAATTTTGGCAAGAAAATCTACCAAGGAAAACAACATTCCCACTCATCCTCATGCAACTAACACCTAGCATGGTTATTGTAATCAGTTTGGGTGGTGTTGTGAAATTCACAATAGTTGCTAGAATTTTGGAGACCAGCATAGTTTCTTAGGAAATTTGCAAGATTTAGTTGTTAAAATTTAGTCTTGGGTTTTCCAAAGACCAACACATCTTTCCATCATCCATTTTCTACTATGAATTTTTTCTATTAGGTCTATTGGAAAAATTGATCCACATTTCCCCCCTTTACCAAGCTACTTAGCATATATTTGGTGAACCAATTACATTTTCCATTACTACATAAACATCAACATTGCTTTTCAAGATACCTAGTGTATCTTTTGAAAGATAACATTTTTTCTTGGTGGCACAACAAAACCCAACAGAGTTTCCATAAAGGAAAAATACACCAACACCCTTTAGAAAAGTAAATAAAAAATTTACTATTTTTATCACCAACATATTTTTGAAAAAATTCAATTGTATCTTTCCAAAAACAAACATATTGCCAATAACTACCTTTTCCATATTTAAATTTTCATAATAATTACTAGAATTTTTAAAGCCTAGCTTATTTTTGTTGGCTCAGTGTAGTTTTGTTGGTGCCAATTAATGTCTTTTCACAGATAAACCATTTTACCACTATACCTTGCATGCATGGCCTCCAGCCAAGATGTAGTTCATGTCTATGACTTGAAATACCCTACAGTCAAAAAACAAAGATAATCACTTAGGCAAAGGAATAAGAACCTAAAATTCATAGTAATTAATGAGAAGTTTTGGAACTTCCTCTATGCCAAGATGCAAGTCAATCTCTTGATACCATGCTTTGAATATGATACTAAGCATCAATTTGAAATTAAACAATGGAATGGAAAATAATATATTCCATCTCCTTATGATCAAATCCCCCTCATTGAATTTTATGCACAAGTGCTCATACAACTCATAGAGGCTAATGTGTTTAGCAAGGAAATTATCTTAGAGGATTGGCAAGAAGAGGAAGATGAGTTTAAGGCCGAATCGGAGCCTAACACCTTCATCTAATATCATTTTCAATGATTGGCTCCCCAGGAAATTGCCCCCAACTCCATGTCTCCTACCTCATCGATGCAACAAGTTTCTCTACCTAATTTCCCTCCTATCCACCTTACTATGTTTAGGTCTACGTCCATTATTATCACATGTTAGGCATAACCCTTGTCTTAGTCCACCTCCTTGTTCTCATCCATGCCCTTTGCAATACAACCTTATTCCATGCATCCGATCCCAATGATTTCTACCTTATCATATCCCTTTGTCATGCTAGTGGGATTCTCATTAGGGCCCCAAGCAACATAGGCCTCTCATACTTACTTTTCTCTCTTTGTACTACATATCCCAACTCAAACTTCTTTCTCCTTATTTAACCCACCTATGATGATGATAATGTGATATCTTCCCTCTATTTAAACATCAATTTTACAACCTCAAGCCTCATAGCTTCTTCCTCAACTATCAACATAAACATCGTAGACCATAGGGATTTCCCAAGGCTTGGATCAAGCCTTTAAAATGATCCAAGACCTTACCAAAGAGTTATGAAAACTCAAGGCTAGTACAACTTAGATGGTCAAGGTTCTAGACATTTACCAAGATAATCCTATAAGCCCTATGATGCCTCAAATGACCTTACCTATACTTGTTCACAATGCATACTTGGTCATCTTTTGGTCTAAGTGCCTATGCATACTTGGTCATCTTTTGGTCTAAGTGCCTATTTTTGCAAGCTTGGCCTCATACCATACTATGAATTTTCCCCATGTGACTTAAGGGAAAAGCTCTAGATTCATACTAAACCTTGCCTAGAGGTTCCATCTCTTTCCTTGAGGTCTTAATAAACCAATTTGTCAACCACTTTAGGTACAACTTGAAGCTAGATGTAACATTGAATCAACTGATGAAGGTAAAGTAGGGACCACTTGAACTACTCAAAAGGTTCATTTAGATATGGAATTCAATACTTAAAGAGATTCTATAGCCTATCTTTGAAATTCGTATCTTGGCCATCTACAAGGAAGAAATGAATGACTTCATTAAGTCAAAGCTCTATTATTTAGAGCCCCACTCACTAAGTCAATCTTTTTCGCAAACCAAAAACATAAAGGAGGTAGCTAAGGCAAGAAATGATCCAACCTATGTGGCATATAAAAACCAATATGCAATAAGGGATAGGAATAAAAACATGCAAGAAAATACAATCACGACCACAATGACAAAAAATTCAAAATAAGTAGAGAAGTAGGGATCACCACCTCACAACACATCTTCTAACTCATCACAACCATCCACTTCCTATGGCCCAAATCAACCAAGAGAAAAATTTAGATAGAAAGATAAGTTAAGTATACAAGGTTGTTGATGAACCCTTTTGAGCTCTTGGAATAGTTGCTTAAAGACAACCGTATACAACATAAGCAACTATTTGAGGAAGCTCATTAAGAGACATGATCGTCTTTGTGACATAGCTAGAGACCAAATGATAGCAACCAAGAACAATCCCAAGCCACCAAAGTACTTCAGACTAAATAGGTATAAACAATCCCAAACTACCAAAGTACTTCAGACTAAATAGGTATTACCATTATCATCAAATGGCTAGTCATGACACCAATTTTTTCCTAACATCAAAGGATGACCTCTAGAAGATGATAGATGATAGAGAGTTATATTCAATAAGCCTAACTCTCTAAGTGCTAATAATAACTCCTTCAGTATAGCCTCATTGGAAAAAAACCAAATGGTCTAATCCTTCTAGGAAGGTATTTGTTGTCAAAGTGCCATCATTTTCCCAAAATAAAAATCCTAGAGATCCCTTCATCATATAAGTATCTCCTCCTTTAGCCTCTAAAAATAATTTCATCATACATGTTCCCCCTTTAATGGCATCAAATTCATAGCCCAAAACACAAGATTCTAATCCTCTAAATCTTAAGAAACCATTCATTATTTGGGTCCCTCCACCTTCGATAAGCAAAACCATAATAACCCATGATCAAAGCCCACCTATAGTGGTCCATAATGTAGAGGTTAGAAAGAAATTATCATTACAATGATGAAAAAATCAACTAATCACCAAACCAACAATGAAGTTCACTAAAGGAAACCAATGATAAAAAGGTTCAAAGAAATTTGACTTATCAAGGTCTACACTAAGACCAACTACACCTATGAATAAGGGGTTGAAGGTACCTAGGTTGAAATCTAAGCCACAAAATCTAGGAAGAAGCAAGGAAGTTAAGACCACAAAGGATGAAACATCACATGTCAAGGGAAATAGTTTCATTGCAATAATGGAGCAAGCCAAATGATCATTAAAGCAAACGAACATGTCATGAAACTTGTATAACCTTGTCATGACCTCTCCTACAAATAGGAACATACTAGCTCAAGTGTTAACTTCTATTCCTATGAGAAGAGACATGCTAGCCAACAAAGAATCAATCCACTCTATCATTAAGCAAGATTTTCTTATGGAAAATGGACATCAATGTATGCTCAACTTCCATGATAGTGAGGGGAAGATTGACTCTCAAAATGAGAAAGTGCAATCTATTCCTCTTCTCATTACCATACGTGTTGACAAATACAAGGTTCATCGTGTTCATGTGGATGATGGGGTGGCAACTAATGTGGTACCATTTTTTATTGTTGATAAAATAGGCTTAATTGAGAACATCCAAGAAACCACAACCTTAGCAATTAAGTAATTTAATGGATCACAAATAGTAGTGCAAGGTTCCATCTCCTTAGATGTTGTAGCCAGTGAGTAATTTCCTACATCTATGAACTTCCAAGTGGTTGAAGAGATACATGGATTCAACTTGATCTTAGGAAGACCATGGTTAGCTAAGCTTTGCATAGTCTCATCTCTTATATAGTAGAATATTTACTTGCCATACATGAAAGGGAAAATTGTGATATGTAGAGACAGTGTAATAGTACCATCGGTTAACTATGTTAACATTGACCAAGAGTCAGAGGTGGAGTTTCAAGAGAAAACTTTCTCTTGATACTCAAAATAGAGCCAATGATAAGTACAATAGAAATGCTAATAACACCAACCCTATAATACTAAATGGTCAACAAAAATTCCTTCAACTTGCTATGTTAAACAAAAGAGGGGGTGAACATAAAATTGTGCAAAAAATGATTCATTGATCTATTGAAGATCAAGCAACAAGTTCATAGCAAATTCCTTATTCCCTCTCTTGTTAAGGATTGTTTGATCACTTTTATGACATTATATCATGTTTCGATATTGGCTTTAGCCTTATATGCTCTTTTGAGAGCATCCCATACTTGCTAGATAACGTATGGACCATGATCCAATAAGGCCTAAACCTAGCAACATTATGACCTTCCAAGGCCTAAAACTAGAGAAGCCATGGCCTACTAAGACCTAAAACTATTGAGCATAATGACCTTTTCTTCTTGCCCCTATACCAATGTTGTAGCCAATGTACTTGATAGTATCACTTATGAGTTTTACTCATATGCATATACCTTGCCTTATAATTACTATTATAGCATATTTTTATTTACCTATTTTATATTATAGCCTTATTAAATCTACTATTCATGTTTATAGAATTAACACATAGCCTAAGTCACACCATATGATGATACAACCATATTTAAATGTAAATATTCAAAATCATGTTTACATTATGCAACATACAACACCATTATAGCCAAAAAGAAAAGTACAACAATGATGTAGTTGAAAGAAATAGACATAGCTAGGTCATTGATGACTAAGATTGAGCTATAAGAGAGGAAGAGAAACAACCATCAACATTGCTACTGACTTCATTGCCATCATGACTTGGAATCTATGAACAATAAAAGCATGTAATTGATAGTAATAGGGGTATCCATAAATGCCATCATTAAAACATAAAATAAGCATAATATAATAAAAAAGTTTTCCATGTGATGAGTCCATACAAAATTTCTTTTCCCTATGCAGCTTATAGGTTGCAAATCTCATGCATCAACAAAAACTCAATGTTCAAATGACTTGATCATCTAAAATCACAAAATATAGTGCCATGAATCTCAAGCTTTAACCATGGTTTTGGACAAGTAAAAGTTCCAAAATATTGCACAACAAGACATGAATGCAACTCATGTTTGAAGAGGTAGCACCCTAGAAACAACATGATAGATTCTCATCTAAGTAGAGAACAACTCTAAATGATTGAATAAATTGCTGGTTTTATATTTCTTTTCTTGTTATTTTTCCTTTTCCTTTGTAGTTTTCAAGCACATACCAGATATCCAAAAAGATAAAAATTTAATAAATATCCAGAAATCATGTAGAAAATGTTGAGATAATCACCCAAAATTTACCACCATAGCAAGAATCCAGAATTTCCTCCCTGTGAACATATAACATGTCTTTAAGAAATATAGAGCCCAAAGTCAATAATATCTAGAAGAACATTTTACTTACCATTTACAAGCATAGGTAGAGAACCATTTTTCTACTTTCTTGGAAGCTCCTTAAGTTTTCCCCACCAGAGACTGTTCCATCAAAAAATAGGAACAATAATGCAGGGTCCAAGAATAATTTGATTTAAAATTACCTGTAACCATATGTCCATTAATTAAGAAAAAATTCTATGCTACTTTCATTGACTAGAAAAAATTTCTTGACTAAGTAAATGAATGAAGGACATATCATGATGACAATGTTTGTTAAATTTTTCTTAGGTAAGACCTTGTTGAGAATCTCATACTAGGTATGTGAATTGTAAGAAAATAATTATGTAGAAAACCAGATGGCATAAGTAATCAAAGTACAGAATGCATAAGAAAATGGCACAAGAAATTCATATGCATAAATAATTGGAAATGTACAATTCTTGAGCAAATAGAACTAGCCTCCAACTATTGATTCCTTAGATTAAATGTGGCATTCTAATTCTTCTTTTATGTTGGTGCTCTGCAATGATGGTGTATGCATCTTCAAGCATCTATGAAAGGGACTAGAGCTGCAATCCTACTATGATTCATGGTGCCTTTATTCTCCCATCAAGAACCAATTTATAGGCCATGGAATCGATTACCATAAGATACCCAATGCCAATGCATAAAAAATTCATTACTGGATATGGAGAATACCTTGATGAATTAACCAATTCATAAAAACATGTTAGTGGGTATGGTGGCCACTTTCATGCATTAAATAACCCATAAAAATGTGTTAGTGAGCATGCTGGCCACTTTCATGCATTAAATAATCCATAAAATGTGTTAGTGGGCATGGTGGCTACTTTCATGCATTAACTAATGCATAAAGCATGTTAGTGGGTAACACATGCTACAATCTCCCACTTGGTCTCCTTATTTAATTAGGTTCAAAGTTCAAGAAATAAATGTATGAATCATGGCAATATTTCCTCTTAATGTGAGTATTATCTTCCATGCATTACAATGCATCATCTTTCAAATGTAATTCCTTATATGGTAACTTAACCTATATGAATAAACCCAATGTTCATTCTAGGTCCTTCCATATGTGTATTTTCTCTAATAACTATATGCGCAAACCATATGAGAAAATAGCACAACTAAATAAGAGTTTTATTAAGACTATAAGTTGTATGTATAACGAATTACATCATGGAACCAAGTCCCATCTAAACTACATGATCCTTAAATGACTTTGGTGCCATTCCTTTTGTTAAAGGATTAGCTATCATTAATTCAATGCTTATATGTGTAATGACCACTTTTTTTCCTTAATGTGTTCCCTTATGGCTAAGTACTTGATGTTGATGTATTTACTTTGACTTTCACTCTTATTATTCTTAGCCATAAAAATAGTAGCTGAATTATCACAAAATATTATTAATGGAATAGATATAGAATCCACAATTCTAAGCCCTGATATGAAACTATTTAGCCATACATTATGCAAATTAGCCTCAAAACAAGAAACAAACTTTGCCTCCATGATGGAAGTAGCAACCAAAGTTTGCTTTCCACTCCTCTAGGATATAGCTCCTCCAACTAGCATAAAAACATAACCAGATGTTGATTTCTATGAATCAACATAGGTAACAAAGTCTAAGTTAGAGTAGCCAATCACCTCCAGGAAGTTATTTAGTTTATACATAAGCATGTAGTCTTTTGTACCTTGAAGGCACCTCATCACTTTCTTTATAGCCCTCCAGCAGTCAATACCTAGATTACTTTGATATCTGGCCAAAATTCCCACAAAAAATGTAATGTCAGGTTTTGTTTAGACCTAAGCATACATAAGGCTTTCAATAGTTGAAACATATGGAATGTTTCTCATCTACCTTTCTCCAAATCATTCCTAGGGCACTAGTTTAAATTGAACCTGTCACCCTTCACAATGGATGCTATACTTGGTGAACAATCTTTCATTCAAAACCTCTCTAAAAATTTATTGATATAGGTTTCCTGTGATAGTCCTAGAATACATCTAGATCTATCCCTATGGATCTATATGCCAATGACATAATATGCCTCACCCATATCCTTCATGTAAAAATTCTTAGAGAGAAATGCTTCACCTTGTATAGAAATCCACTATTATTGGTTGCATGACAGATATCATCCACATATAGAAGAAGGAAATAGATTTTTCTCCCAGTAACATTTTGGTATGTACATTAATCCATGATGTTTTCTTCAAAACCAAATGAAGTAATTATATCATGGAATTTTAAGTACCATTGATGGTAAGCCTATTTCAATCCATATATGGATTTCTTGAACTTGCATACTAATTACTCACCATCACTAGAAAAAAATCCTTCAAGCTATTTCATATAAACCTCTTCATCTAGATCACTATTAAGGAATGATATTTTCACATCCATTTGATGTAATTCAATATCAAAATGGGTAACCAATGCCATGATAACACAAAGGGAGTCCTTCTTAGATACAAGAGAAAATATCTCCTTGTAATCTATTCCCTCTTTCTGAGTAAATCCTTTAGCAACAAGTCTGGCCTTATATCTTTCAATGTTGTCCAATGAGTCTTTCTTAGTCTTGAACACACATTTGCATCCAATGAATTTTACACCATCAGGCAACTTGACAAGATCCAAGACTCCATTAGATGACATAGAGTTGATTTCATCTTTTATGGCATCATATCACAAGTTAGATTCCTTACAACTCATGGCTTATGAAAATGTTTTAGGATCATTTTCAACTCCTATGTTGTAGTCAGAATCCTAAAGATACACCATATAGTTACTAGGAATTGTTAATCTCCTTACCCTGGTAGATCTTCTTATTATTGGTTCATCATTATCTTGAGGAACATGATGTTCAACATGTTGTTTAATAGGTTCTAGTATCTTTTTTTTAGCTGGATCTACTACTTCTTGATCAGTAGTTTGTGGAACTTCAATCACTAGTTGTTGTTTAGTATGCATTTGTGCTCTAGGCGTATTGTGCACAACAATCATTCTATCATTTGAAATAGTGGATTGAGCATCTATATGATCTATCTTAGGAACAATGTTCCAAGATCTACTACTCCCACTAATCAAGTCATTCTCAAGAAATTTAGCATTCCTTAATTCCACAAACCTAGTAGTATGTGATGGGTGATAAAATCTATATCCCTTAGACCATTTAGCATATCCAATGAAATACCCACTTATGATCCTTGTGTCTAGCTTCTTCTCTTGTGGATTATAGACTCTTACTTCAGATGAGCATCCCCAAATGTGTATATGTCACAAACTCGATTTCCAACCTTTTCATAATTCAAATGGTGTCATTAAGATAGCCTTGGTAGGAACTTGGTTTAATATATACACTGCTATCTTGAGAGCTTCAGTCCACAAGGACTTAGGAAGCTTGGAGTCGCTAAGCATACTCTGCACCATGTCCAACAATGTTTGGTTTCTTCTTTCTACCACACCATTCCGGTATGGAGAACCATGTCTAGTGTACTGGGCAACAATCCCATGCTCTTGAAGAAACTTAGCAAATGGACTAGGTTCTTATCCATCATTAGTATATCTACCATAGTATTCACCACCTCTATCAGATCTAACTATCTTTATTTTCTTACCACATTGTTTCTCTACTTCAGACTTAAACACCTTAAAGGAATCTAAAGCTTCGATCTTGTTATAAAGTAGGTAGAGATACATATATCATGAGTAATCATCAATAAAGGTAATGAAATACTTTTGACCATATGCATCCATATCTAGACTACAAATATTTGTATGTATGATCTCTAATATGTCTAAACTTGTCTTGGAACCTTTCTTTGACATATTGGTCTACTTTCCCTTTATGTAGTCCACAAAAGTGTCAAAGTTAGTAAAGTCTAGATTAATAAGTACTCCATCATTTACTAATATCTTTGTTCTTTCAATAGAGTTATGTCCTAATTTATGATGCCACAACATAGAGGATTCATCGTTCATAATGCATCTCTTAATGCCAACATGAACATGCATAGAAGTATAAGAAGTTTCATTTTGTAAATTAATTTTGAAAAGACCATATGTCAATGTACCATTTCCAATATGTTCAAATCTATAATATAAATTGAATATAGTGTCTTAAAAATTAAAGGAAAATCCCAATGATACAATCCTTGAAAAAAAAATTAAATTCCTTTAAAAACCTGGAATATAAAATGTCTTTTCTAATTCTAAAATGAAATCAATGCTTAAAACTAAAATGCATGTTCCAATTTCCTTCACATGTGGGCACATCTTGTTGTCTGAATAGATGCATAACTCACTTTCCACTGGCTTCCTTAGGGTTTTCACCCCCTACAAGGAATTGGTAACATGGATTGTAGAATCAAAATCAATCCACCATGTGTCATGGATAACATCAACCATATTAGATTCAAAACAAACAAGTGAGAGTTGAGTACCTTTCTTTCTTTCTACTAAAAAAAAATCCTTCTTTATGTGTCCTTTCTTTCTACTAAAAAAAATTGTATTCTTTCTTAATATTAGCTTCTACAGCCAATTTGAACTTCCATTTACCTTTGGCTTGTCCTTTATTCTTTCCTTGTATAGCTAGATGCACACTCTCTTTCACTTCCACTGTAAGTCTCCCCTCTTCTTGCATACACATGGTCATTAGTTCATTGATTGATCATTTGTCCTTATGTGTGTTATGAGAAATCTTAAAGGGTTCGTATTGTGATGGGAGCATGTTTAAGATGTAGTGTATAAGGAAATATTCTAACATCTCAACCTCAAATGTTTTGAGTTGAGCCTCTATATCCCTCATTTGCATGATGTGCTCATGCACACCATAAATTTTAGTGAGCTTCATGTATGAGAACTTCATTATCAAGGTGTTAGTCAATTCCTTGTCTAATGACTCAAATTATTTATCAATGGCCTTTAACAAAGCATGCACATTGCCATACTATTCTAGTGTACCATGCATACTAGCTAAGATCTTGGTTTTTATGAACATGACACAAAGGTGATTATATCACTCCCATTTTTCATAATTACCAATATCATCTGGATGGTTGATTGTTGTAATAGTAGGTGGTTCATCCTTATGAATAGCATAATCAATGTCCATCCAACCTAAATGTAGAAGAATTTTCTCCTTCCACACCTTATAATTATTACCCTTTTATTCAGGAATGTCACATTTAAAATTAGAGTAGCTTACAGGTTGTATAATTGTATAATCAAACATGCTTATGTCACTAAATTTGAGGTTAAAATACCATAAGACATCTTTACCAATTTAAATCATGAAAAATATGAATCAAATGACATAAAATTGCATGTGGGCTAAATTTTAATTCAAACATATACATATATCCTTATAATAAAACTATTAAATTATATTCCTTTTCTTAATCCATATGGGTGAATTAGAAAAATAATTTAACATATCATCCTAATTAATCATATTAAATACAATAAAAAATCTTATGGAATAAAATTTATCATATTACATATGATTAATCACAATTTTTAATTTTGTGTACCACGTGTGATTCAAAAGCTCCTAGTACATAATTTTTCATAATTAAAAATGCTTTGGCTACTCTCTAATTATAATTATATAGATCACTTGTTATAATTCATATGCAAAAAATGATGCATAAATATATAAAAATATCCATAAAATTGATAAATTACCAAATGCAACATGGTATAAACCTAATTCATTCAATTATTCTAGCCCAAGGTGCTCAAGTGGATGCCAAAGCGCTAAAAGATAACCCTATAGAATAATGCTAATTCATTGGCCAACATGAAAAAACACCAAAAATCATAATAACAATGATGAATGCTGGATATGCAAGCTAGAATGGAAAAGGTGTATACATAATTCACAAAATCCAGCTATGCACAGAGTGAATAAACATTTGTTAGCCTTAAGACTACTCAAGTTAAACCAAATTCTGCTCAACCTTTGAAAACATTTACATAATGATAGGCTATTATAAGCCAATGATGTAGATAGAAAATTGTTGCATGAAGAAAATTGAAAACAACATAACCAGACTAGCTCTTCAAAACAACAAAAAAAAAATATCCTCATTGCCATAGTNTGTAGATAGAAAATTGTTGCATGAAGAAAATTGAAAACAACATAACTAGACTAGCTCTTCAAAACAACAAAAGAAAATATCCTCATTGCCATAGTAATAATGGTTTCTATTTTCTAGTTCTACGGTGCACAAGAATGCAACAAAATGTGAAAGTGAAATTTCTTTCACTAGGAAGAAACCAGAAGCAAGCAATCTCCTTCAAACTACAAAGCACAGAAATATTAAAAAAAAACATTATTTCCATATTGGACCATCATCAAAAACTACATCAAGATAGAGATCTAGCACTCTGATACCAAATGTAAGAAAAGAATTGTCTAGAAAACCAGATGACACAAGTAATCAAAGTATAGAATGTGAAAGCAAATGGCATAAGAAATTCACATGCATAAATAGCTAGAAATGCACAATTCTTGAGGAAATGGAACTAACCTCTAGCCATTGATGCCTTAGATTAAATTTGGTGTTTTGATTCTTCTTTCACATGGGTACTCTACAATAATGGTGTATGCAATCTTCAAGCATCTATGAAAGGGACAAGAACTGCAATCCTGTTGTGATTCATGATGCCTTTGTTCTTCCATTAAGGATGAATTTATAGGCCATGGAATTGGTTACCATAAGAGACCCAATGCTAACACGTAAAAAACAAATTACTAGATATAGAGACCACCTTGATGCATTAACCAACTCATAAAAATGCATTAGTGGGTATGGTGACCATTTTCATGCATTAACTAACCCATAAAAACACATTATTGGGCATGGTGGCCACTTTGATGCATTAACTAATGCATAAAGCATGCTGGTGGGTAAGACATGCTACATGAATATGAACCATAGAGAAAAAGTCCATATGTAGTCATTCGTAGAGCCCTGAGCCAATCATGTTCTACTAGGCTCTAGACAACAACATTCTATTATCTAATTTCACATAGTCAAACCATTGAAAAGCATGGATAGATATACCAGGATACATAGGAAGAATCAACAAGAAATCTAAATGAATGTCTTAAACACAAGAGAACGACACGTCAGCATAAGCTATTTGTTCATCATTTAGCTACTATCAATTAATCCCAAGGAGAATAGATCAACCATCCCTATTAAATTACAAATGCAATGAGTGAACCAACTTAACACAAACTAGTGATTCAAGCTAGAAAACCTACAAGTGTCATTGCTACTTGTATGCATCATAGAACCTATGACTGTCTTAAGGTATTCATAAGAAGAACCACTAACTCTATGACCCCCTCAAGCACACAACTAGCTAATCACTCACATATGTGTCATAGTGCCTCAACTGTAGCTCAAACCTACAACTTCTCAAGTTCTTCCATTACATTCTTTGTTTAAAAGCAAAAAAGACATATAGGTGTGCCCCCGAGTAATTCATACTTAAGAAAAGCATCTTGGATATTGTACCAAGCTTATATGTTTAAAAATTTATCTATGATTCCCTAATGTGTCCAAAAAAGAAAAAAGGGGGGGGGGGTTGTGATTCTACAGAGGATCCCATAGGCTCCACAAAGATAGTGTAGACCCACCATCGACACTCTTCGTGCCATCCAAGCACCCTCCCTAGCCACCATAGTCCTATGGGTTGCATTACCTAGCACATGGCCATCATCCACATGATCCTACTTTTAGACATGGGGTCTAAGAGGGCCTTCCAACATGCCTTGGATCATCTGACGATGTCCCACATCATTGTGGTGGTTGTGATGTCCAGAAACATCAATGGCTGGAATACCAAGAGGTCCATGGGTGTATAGCCTAACCTTGAATCCATGCGAGGGACGTGCTAGGAAAAATAGAAATGAGGTGCCCTGAAAAGTCTGCTCAATCAAACAAGGACTTACATGGTGTTAAAAAGACCATGTGAGAGAAGGGTTTATACTGTGTTATGTGTGGGCATTAGGTCCAGCTAAGCTATAGTGTAGCAGGATGTCTCGACCTGAGAACAATCATGTTAACATGCAAATATGTATGAAACAGTAATTAAATATAAGTGTTATGTTGAATGCCAAAGAGGAATGCTTGAGAAATGCAAAAAAAATTGAGAATATAAGTGCACTGTCCTAGAAGGGGGAGCATAGTTGATTCCAAAAAGGATCTCAAAAGGTACACAATGTATAATAGGCATAGTAGGAGGACAATCATAGTCTTAGTCGTGTTAGGTCGTGAAGTATGGTGCTCACTATGATGAACTATGCCTATCAAGTTGGTCACCATAGTGTACTGTGTGATGTTCTACAGGGCTGCAATAGGGCTACAGTGGGCCATGATGTGCAACTCTGCCTCTTTGCTAGTGTGGTGTGCTCTGGGTCTTGTTCACCTATGGAGCTAAGTGCCAAGATGCCAAGGTGTCAAATGCCAAATGAAAGTGCCAACTGCCCCACTCGTGAAAAATGGAAGCCAACCCCTCTTAAAACATTAGGGCTAGGATTAGTCCAAAATGTAGATTAGGTGCCACATGGCAATGCAGGAGGTGAGGCCACAAGAAAAATTTAGAAAATTTTCTTAGTCTGAAGGTGACTAGAAAAAGCTCAAAAAATTTTCTAACTCTAGCCACTATGCTCATCCTGTGTTATGTGTGGTACATGGGATGCTGGCTGCTACACTCATCCTGTGTTACGTGTGGGACATGGGATGATGTCAACTACAACAATCCCATGTGACATGTGGGACATGGAACACTATCTACTAAACTTATCTTGATCTAGAGTGTAGGTGAAATTTAGGGCAAATGGGGTGTACGAGAAATGCAAATTTTTGATCTTAGCTATCAGAGGAACATCGAAGTTGAGATGAAGACCAATGTCGAGTTCTAGAGGCTTCTGGAGACTGTTGAAGGCATTTTTCATGTGTCAAGTTGGCTATATTGCACAACATGATAGAGTGTAACATGAAAACTTAGTGAAATCTTGTAAATTTTGACTTATTACACCCATTGCACTATATATGCTACATAGCTTGACACCAGACTTAGGAAACATTTTGTAGAAAAAGAAGTCTTGAGGTGTGCTACACTATTTACACTACACAACTTGACACTAGACTTAGAAAATTTTTATAGAAAAATAATTTTTGAGATGTGCTACGCTATCTACACTACATAACTTAACACTAGACTTAGAAAATTTTTGTAGAAAAACATGTCTTAATATGTGCTACGTTGTCTACACTGCACAACTTGACACTAGACTTAGAAAAATTTGTGCAAAGTGCCACCATTTTGACACTTAGCCAAATTTGTAGTGAAGATGCCAAGACCTGAAATTTGTGGTGTTTCAATGGCCCCTCTTTGTTGACATATGGAGAAGTGCCCCAAGAGACATTGATAAAGAATTACAAAATACCACAATAGACATGGCATCAACATTTCTCATTGATACCAAATTGGATGTTGTTCCACCATGCTCAAGACTGCTAAGGGAACAAGGATATGTTGAGGGACAAGGGATATAGGTAATGCTAGAGAGATGAAGTTTAAATAATGGAAATGAAATGCAAATAGTGGATAATGATGTAATATGAAAATTCAGCACAACTAATAGTGGCCATGGCATGAAGTGGCTTGCCCATGAAATGTTGACCTCTCATCAAAATGCTTATGAGAGAGTCAAAGTTAATCCAAGACTTGGCCGATTGCAAAGTTGCAACATTGTCAATTTGCTTGGGGATGTGCTTTTTCCCATTCTTCATTTTTTTTGTTTTTTTATCTCATTTGTTTTATTTTCTTTGTTGTGAGACGAACCTTCGTTGGGCTCAGCTTACTACTAAATACTAGCTACAAGGGATGGGCCATTGAGTAGATGGGCTTTTCTTTGATGCAACTGCATTGCATCTACATGACAGGTGTTTCCTCCCTAGGATGAGTTTTGTTACATCTATTTGGGGCTTTGACTAGCCCACAAAGGCTCCCCATGGGATGAGTTTCATTACGCCCATCATGGGTTCAACGATTGACATGAAGGGAATGCCTTGTGCATCACAGTGCATATGCATCATAGGGATGTGAAATCATGAGTATGTGGGGGATGATAGGATATTGCAATGAAGGAGTGGATTTGCATAGGCTAAGATTGGATGAAGGGGATGTACATTCGTGAATGGCTTAACTAGTCCAATCATGCACATTAGAGCAATGTAGTGATTTGTTACTAAGATGAGATGCATCTTTGCATGACCACCTCCAAGGATTCATCCTACAAACACAACTCTGAGAAGACAAGAAAACCACAAAATGTGAAATGCAAGTGCAAATGCTAGATGTGAAGATGCTACAAGTGTTGGACATGAAGATTCTATGAATGTGTCAAATGTTTTGCCAGTTGCAAGTGCTTAGGAAGCTAGTGAAAGCACCAGGGTGATGATGCTATGAGTCCTCCAAAGGCCACACTAATGGTAGGTGCTCCAAAAGATCAGTAGAATATGGGAGGCGATAATGTTATGAATGCCCCAAGGGTTTCACCAATGGTAGGTGCTTCAACAAATTAGCAACATGCTAGTTTAAAGTTTTGGTAGATCTTGAACCCAATTTAAGGTCCTGGCAGACTGTGATGTGATAGTTTATAGTCCTAGAAGACTACTAGGTGCTAATTTAATGTCGTAGTGGATGGTGGATGTTGTGCCAGTTTAACGTCATGAACCAAGGACAATCTATGCCAGTTTATAGTCATAGTAAATTATTTGTGCCAATTTTTTATGTCATGGTAGATGAGTGCTTACCTTGCTTGTGTGAGGTGTGATGCTACATGCATAGTCATGCTATGTGCCTACAAGATCCTGCAAAAATCAACTAGAAAGAGAAAAACATCAAGCAACACCTGTCGTAAACAGAGTTAAAATGGATGAATGAAAGGAATGGAATGCTAAAGCAATAGTTTTAGGCCTTTTCAAGCCATGTGTTTTTATAGTTTTACAATTTTTATGTGTTTTTTCAAATGCAATGCATAAGCTAAGTGGATGGATGTGTAAACAAACTAGAAATGCATAAACAGAGAAAATTAGTGTGTAAACTATGGAAGAAGGTGAAATGTAAATGCATGAACAAATGCAATGTAAGCAAAGACCAAAAATGCATGATCCATGGAGACACAGGGTAAGTAGGAGCTTAGCATATTTTTGGCCAAGGAAAAGCCTTGGTCACATAGTTGCTTCTTGATCGAGTGTGGATTAGGAGGCATGCAAGGCATAGGATCCTTTGGGAGGCTATTGGCTTCAACCACTCATTTGAGTGTATTAGCCTTAGGCATTGCATTGGTTGCTGCAATTGCATCACCAAGAAACTCCACCTTTGACACTTGCATCTTATCAATGTTGTGGATAGTAGGAGAGGAGGCATTATCACCATGGATGATAACTTGACCACCTTCATATGGAAGGTGGATTTCTTGGTGGATGGAAGAGGAAACTACCTGTAGTTGAGCTAACCAAGGCCTACCCAAGATTAGGTTAAACCATGGCATCTCTTCTATGACAATGAAATCTACACTAGTGGGAAATTGCTCTCTTGCCATGAATGCTAAGTTGATTGTACCCTTAACAATGACATGTTATCCATCGAAGGACTTTAGACATGTGTTTTTGGTTGGCTTGATTTCATTTGCCAAGCCTAGCTTGTTGATGATGGAGTACAGGACTACATTTATTACTACACCATCATTGACATGCACTCTATGGATGGTGCACTGCCCAACATGTATGCTAAATGACAATGGAGTTGTAGTGACCTCCCCTTGTTTAGGGTTAACCTTGACTGCATTGTCATGAAATGCTAGGGACATTGAACCTAATTCCTATGGTGTAGGGGGGAACATCGTAGCATAGATGGATGCTTCATCTATAGGGATGTCCTCTATAATAGGAATGGAGGCCAACATTTAGGCCAAGGCTTGGAAATGAGTAGATGAGGTCATGACCAAGTTGTACAAGCTTAATGTTGTGTTCTTTTGCTTGAGCATTTCTTTCACCTAGGTTAGTGCAGCTATGAAGTCCTTTTCACTAGCCATTGTGTTGGCCTTGACTTCCTCCATATGGCTTGAGAGATAAATCTCTTGTGGAGGGGACTTGGGCTTGGGTTACTTGGCATACTTGGGGGTAGGGGTCCTAGTGTTCAGTTGTTGCTTGTTGGTTATAGCATTTGCTTTAGTCATGGGGATTGCGAGGCACTCATTCACCCTCATGTGTTGTCATTTGGTAGGCCTACCTGGGTTGCTAGTAGGGTCGACCCTTGAATGAGGAAGGACTGAGACATTGCACACTATTGGGCTTCGAGTAGGTGAGGGGCTATCACATTGTCGCACCCTTATGATAAATGGTGATTTAGGAGTTATTGCAGGGCCAACTCATTATGGCACCTTGATGACAAAGGTTGCTTAGTAGTTGTTATTGTGGAGGCTGAGGGGATCATTACCTCCTTGCCTTGTTAGGAGGCACATTGATCACAATGGGTTGTTGCATAGGTTTATACTTTCCACCTATGTTGATGGAGTTTATGACATATGGGACATCACCCGCATTGGATTGGCTCACTACATCAAGTACTAATTGCCCTTTTTCTATCATTCTTTTTAGGTCATCTAGTAAAGCACGATAGTTGTTTGTACTATGATAAGGCATATGGTGGTAATGATAGTATTGGTCTAGTTGGAAATGTTGTGGGACCAAGGACTCATTTGGTACTACTAAGGTAGTGTTCCTTAGTAGTTTGCAATGCCTATCATGTTTTTGATGGACAATCTCCAATACATGTTTGTATTAGATTCGCTTGACTTTCAAGAGTTACTCCAGTAGTTTAGAGGATTCCACTAGTAGTGGTGTATACTTTGAGTGATCCTTAGGCTCAAAGTTGGGCCTTGGGGTAGCCCCTGTCAATGTAGGTAAGTTGGCACTAGAGTTGGTGGCTTTGTGAGATAGGGTCTTAGGATACTTAGCCTTTAGGCTTCAATTGGTTGTTTTTGTGCTTGTAGCCACTATTTCCACTATTGTGTTTTTCTTGCACACATGTTGGTTTTTGTAGGCTATGTAGGTGGGTCATTACTAGCTTATGCTACCTCCTCTATGCCCTTAATTTGGGAAAAGGCTTGGTTGAAGGACTATGATGCTAGGTAATACAATTTGGACTTGATGAAGTCATTCACTGCACCCTTGAAGATGACCAGTAGCTATGTTTCTGCTACGGGTTCATGCATTTTGCTCAATGTAGCATTCCAATGTTGGAGGAATTGTGGCATGGGATCTATGGATCCTTGATTAACTTTCATGAGATTGTCAAGGATTGCTTCAAACTTTAGGTTGTATCTGAAGCATGTCACAAACTAGCTTATGAGATCCTCCAAAGAAGATATTGAGGCCTTGGGTAGCACATAATACTAGTCTAAGGCCTTGCCAGTGAGTGACATGGGGAACACTTGCATGATGGCATGTGTCCAGGCTTGAAGGAGTAGGTACTTAGACCGAAATATGACCAAGTGTGCATTAGGATCCCCTTCACCATTGTACTTGGTGAGTTGAGGAAGCTAGACCCTAGTTGGAAGAGTTAGAGGTGGTACTGTAGGACTTATGGGATCATCTTGGTAGAAGTCCATCATCTTGACAGTGTCAGAGGAGGTAGCCTTGAGTCGGTTGATCTCCTCTATCAAGCTTTGGATTAGCTGAAATGCCTAATCCAAGCTTGGGAATGTGATAGCCAATTGCATTAGCTAGGCTTGTGTTGGTTGCATAACATAAGGCTCGATTTTTGGTTGTGGAGTTTGCCAGTTTAATGTCATAGTGGATGGGCATTGCCAGTTTAACTTTATAGTGGATGGTTTTTTCCAGTTTAACATCATTGTGGATGATTGTTGATGTGTTGGCTGAGGTATGGGTGTGGTGACTGAGGTGGACCACACATAAGCAAGTTGGACAGATGCCATGGGTGTTGATGAGACAAGCAAGACGTAGGATGCCTGAGTCATCTAGGATTGGGAGATCACCCCTGCATGAACATAGGGTTGGGTAAATGCAATGGTAGCTTGCAAGGAAGGCTGAATTGGCATAGTCACCATCTTAGAGAGGATGGATGGACTGAAATGAGGAGGAGTTGCACTAGGGAGTGGTTTTTGGAAGATGATGTAGAGGGGGCTCTTGTGTTTGGAGTAGGCCTTGAACTCATCTTCTTCCTTCTGTGAGGCTTCCTTGTAGGTTGTCCCTATGTCATGCTTGTTTGCACGGATGAGTTGGGATAATAGCTAGTGGTAGGACTTCATGAGTGGGATTATGTCAAAAAGGGTAGGATTGTAATCTTTTCCATCCTTATGGACACATTCGTAATCTTGTTTTGCCTCTAGGTCGAGGTGATCCACTGGTAATCCTACTTGGATTTTTGCACCGAAAAATTGTACTGTTCATGGCTTAGTGCAGTAGGCTTTGGCTAGATCCTAGTGTCAAATGTGTTAGACACTGATGTGGAAGGTTCATTTGAATTCATGTTCATAGGTTGGGTTATGAGAGTTATTGTTTGCAAAAAATGGCTAACTCTGAAAACTATAGAAAAATAAGTAAGTTTGCCAATAGAAAAAAATGGCTAAGTGTAAAAATGCAGAGAAATGGCTAATTATGGAAACTGCAAAAAAAAAATAAAAAATAACTAAGTGTAAAACTGTAGAAAATTTGGTTAAGTATGAAAATGTAGAAAAAATACTAAGTATGAAAGCTACTGAAAATGATTAACTCTGGTGGTATGCTTACTACGCTAGATCTTACCATGCTCACTACGGTAGTGCTTGACATGCATGCTATGCTAGAGCTTGACATGCTCTAAGAACTTGTTACACTCTCTAGAGAATCTAGAGTTTTGGTAAATTTCCAATCAAAAAATGTAGAAGGAAATGACAAGTCCCTCCTTCTAGTGCCAAAAACTATGACATCAAAAAATGTCAGTGGCTCAAACACCAAGAGGTCTACAGGTGTATGACCTAATCCCAAATCTGTGCAAGGGCCATGCTGGGAAAAATGAAAACAAGGTGCCCTAAATGGTATAGTAAATTAGATAGGGACTTACATGGTGTTAAAACAACCATGTCTGAGAAGGGTTTATACTGTGTTACATGCGGGCATTGGGTCCAGCTAAGCTAGAGAGTAGCAAGATGTCTCGGACTAAGAACAATGATGTAAATGTGCAAATATGTATGAAATAGCAAGAAAATATACATGTTACACTGAATGCCAAAGAGGAATGCTTGAGAAATGAAAAAAAATTGAGAATAAAAGTGCATTTCCCAAAAAAGACGAGCGTAGCTAATTCCAAAAAGGATCTCAAAAGGTACATAGTGTATAATAGGTGTAGTGGGAGCACAATCACAGTCTTGGTGGTGTTGGGGCATAAAGTTTAGTGCTCACTGTGATGAACTCTGCCTATTGGATTGGTCACCACAGTGTACCATGCGATGTTCTATAGGGTTGCAATAGGGTTTTAGTGGGCCATGATGTGCAACTTTGCCTCTCTACTAATGTGGTGTGCTCTGGGTCTCGTTCACCCATGGAGCTAAGTGCCAAGATGCCAAGGTGTCAAATGCCAAATGAAAGTGCCAACTACCCCACTGGTGAAAAATGGAAGTCAACCCCTCCTAAAACATTAGGTCATAGCAGTATTTATAGGGCTAGGGTTAGCCCAAAATGCGGATCGGGTGCCACATGGTAGTGCTTGAGGTGGAACCACAAAAAAAATTTAGAAAATTTTCTAAGTCCAAAAGTGACCAAAAAAAGTTTAAAATTTTTTCTAAGTCTAGTTACTATGCTTGTCTTGTGTTACATGTGTGAGACATGAGACATTGGCTACTACACCTGTCTCGTGTTACGTGTGAGACATGGGATGCTATCTACTACATTCGTCCCATGTTACATGCAGGACACAGGATGCTATCTGCTATGCTCATCTCATGTTACATGCAAGATAGAGGATGATGTTTGCTCAAGAGTGTAGGTAAAATTTAGGGCAAATGGGATGTAGGAGAAATGCAAATTGTTGATCTTGGTTGCTGGAGGAACATCGAAGTTGAGAAGAACACTGATGTTGAGTTCTAGAGGCTTCTAGAGACTATTGGGGGCATTCTTCATGTGTCAAGTTGGCTATACTACACATCATGACAGAGTGTAGCATGAACACTTAGTGAAATTTTATAAATTTTGACTTGTTACACTCGACACACTATCTACATTGCATAGCTTGACACTAGACTTAGGAAACATTTTGCAGAAAAATAAGTTTTGAGGTGTGCTACGTTGTCTATGCTACACAGCTTGACACCAGACTTAGTAAAATTTTGTCCAAGTTTTGACACTTAGAGAAATTTGTAGAAAGTGTCATTGTTCTAACACTTAGAAAAATTTTGCAAATCTGGTAGTTAGAGTTGACTACACTCAACACTTAGAAAAATTTGGGCAAAGTGCCACTCTTTTGACACTTATCCAAATTTGTAGCTGAGATGTCAAGACCTAAAATTTTGTGGTGTTTCAGTGGTTGCCCATTGCTTGACTATTGTCTATCATGCCGATGTCTTCACCGTCATTGATAACAACAAGGTTGCCAAGAAGTTTTGGTCAATCATTCTATTCCTATATAAAAATTTGATATATTACCATATTATCCTCTACCCTTTTAATACTCCATTCATTATCATGACTTTCTAGTCTATGTACCAAAATCTATACCTCCTTCATACTTTATTCCTTTACAAAATTAAATAAAACTAAAATGTATTACTTTCTTACTTACATCACATATCTATAACCCTACCATTTATTCTACTAACTTATACATAACACCTTTAAGTATTGTCATTTTGTAACCTTAATTTGTACTACTCTTATCCTCTCCTCTTTACAACACTATACATTTTGCTACTACACATCTTTCATTCTCACTTTGTACATTATCTACTATCTATATTTATCTATAATTGTCACCAAACCTCTATAAACTTATATTATACTACTTCTTTTTTAAAAAAATATTATTAAATTAAAAATATATTAAATATATACTATTTCACTTTGTTTCACCTAGTTTGCAATATTTTGTTCTATTCTATTATGATTTTTACTTAAAGTTACCTCAATGATACTTTATTTTACTTTCTTTTTATCAAGTCTTACATTACTTTTACCTTGTAGTAACCTTGCCCAGTGAAGTAGGTCCCTATCACAACCTACCAAGGCCTAAAACTGGAAACCTTATGGCCCACTAAGGCCTAAAACTAGCAAAATGTGACCTCATTTAACCCCATTCTTCCATCACTTTGCATTGCTCAAACCTTGGTTGACTTAATTTGACATTACTTGATGTCATTTGATATCAGCATATCCTTATTTTACCTTATTTAATACCATTTTATATGGTTTTGACCATCATTTGACCTTTGTTTAACCATATCCTACATCATTTGGCCTTTATTTCATCCTATTTAACTTAATCCATTCCTTGTAACTTTTGTTGATGATTTTTGACCTTGTTTGGCATTAATTTAGTTTGTTTTGACTTAGCTCTATTTTATTATTAGGCTATTTTACACTATGTTTACTTTATTTAACCATTTTATTACAAAAGTGTCACTTGATGTGCTTATGTTATCATGCAGGATTAAGCTAGGAGGCTAAGGAAGCAAGTTTGACTAGCCTTAAGGCTTAAATAAACCCCTCTAGTTATTTTATTAGACCAAGTTAACCTTACGTACCCAAATCTTAAGCCTAAAACCACTCTACTATATAGCAATAACACCCTAAAGTAGTTTGATGACCATTAAACTTGAAGCCAGAAACATCACAGAGGGTCCCTTAGTTTGAGTTCCCACCTTGACTATGATGATAAAAAGAAAGCATTTGAACCAAGTCCCTTTCTAGAACTTAAGCCTTCTCATGACATCATCAAACTCTTGTTATGCAACATTAAAGCCATCACATAGCCTTGATTACATCTAACACTCACATGTTTTCTTGTAGTGTTGTTTATCATTGTTGATAGGTTGCAACGAATGACTAATGTTGATCAATTTTATTATCTACAACAAGAGAGCTTGCATGATCTTCATCTCTCTCTCTCTTTGTTTGGCACAATGAATGAATTGCAAGTTTTATAAATTTGATGCATATCGCACAAGTCCCTCTTGGGTGTAATGATTGTGATCTTTGGTGGCCTCATTTGCTAGTTATCTCATATAGCCTTATGCATTATATTGTACCCTATGCATGTATTATGAAAATATATTTTCTTTATCTAGTTTTTTTGTTCTCTTGGATTTGTGCTTGGAGGATGATGCTTGAAGTCATTGCAAAGGTGCAACTTATCACAACAGTAAGTTACCATGTGATCTTGATTCGAAAGACTTATTGAACTTGTCCTACCATACCAAGAGTGCTTGCTTCATAATTCCTATCATTACTTCCCTTATTTATCAACCCCACAACCTGATTATAACCTTCCTTACCTTAAATAACAATTTTAACTTATGCTTGACACTCATGCATTGTGGCCATTCAACATCTCTTTTATCATGCTCCATCATCAAGGATGTAACACATCTCATCTAATGAAAAAACCATATCAAACTCAACCTTCATAATAAAACATAATGAAGGTTTCACCCTGCAAAAAATTTATGTGCCAAAGCAGGTGGGAAGGGAGCAAATTGTCAAGAAGCTAAAAGACCAATGAAGACAAAAAGATAAACCAATGGCTCCAAACATGTAAAAGGAAGAGACTAACAGCCATATAAACCTTGGAGTGAGGTGTTGGTAACTCAAAAACATTATGAAGTGATCAACACTTTGAAGCACAAAGCACAAGGATTACATTGACTTCCAAAATGTCAGTTCCATATCATATCCATGATGTAAAAATAGAAAAATCATTGTTAATCATCATGACCATTTCCTTATAGCCAAATATAACATTTATCTTATATCATCTCATCATAACCTTATCTCATCATCACATGCACTCTTTGACATGTTTTGACACTACTAAATCAAGTGTAGAGAGGAAACATTAGTGATGGACCTGTAGTGGTGTTTTTTCTTCTTTGTTGATGTCTCTTGAGTTAATCCTCAAAACATCAACAAAGAGGGGCCAATGAAACACCACCAAGAAAATTCATGTTGTAACTTATAATCTTCATCATCCAACTTGAGGCAAGATTTTATTATAAATGTAAGGTTTTTGATCCACGAGTAATCTTGCATACTTTAACTTTTTGGTGCTAAAAAATGCCTCATAAGTTGCTAGTACCTCACATTCCAAGTGGAAAAAGTAATGTCATGTCTATATTTGGACTTGGGAAGGCTAACAATGTCTTGGGGAGTATCAAATTTGGCATTTTTATTAGTTTTATGATGGTCATTTTCTCTACTATACTAGAGCTACACACATCCAACATTGAAGTTGTTGGGTTTTTCATTTTCCTAGCAGTGGCCAATGTAGTCATCATAATTTCTAGCAATTATAGCATGACCAACATAGTCACCATAAATTCTTAACAATATTCACATGGATAGCATAGCCATCATATTTACCATCATATTTAAATAATGCTAGTGTGGCTCTTCAAAGATAGCATAGTTGAGGTGAAGCTAGCGTAGTAACAAAAGTTAATTTACTATATTTAGTATCTAGTCTGGTTTTGATGGCCTTGGGGTGTCAAAAATTTCCATAAATGAACAATTGTGCTAGAAATTATGGCCTATTACACCTACAAACAACACCAATCTATTAGCAATTATGGAAAAAAATTGCAACCTAAAATCAATAATCTTGATGCCTATAAAAGCCAAACTTGAACACATTATTCAAGAGAAGTGGTCCCCAGGGTGGGGAAGGACAAGGGAGAGGGTGGGGTGAGTTGGAATATTTTTGCAATCTCACAACTTTTTCAACCTCGAGCACTAAAAACCCATTGACATTTGCAAGACTTCTAGAAGAAAATTGGCATTTAGCTATGCACAAGAGACTCTCAGTGTAGAACCATCACAACTAGAGTCAAGCACCATCATCTACATCACTAATAATCAAAGCTACAAAATCAAGTAAAAACTAGTATATGGATTATGGATTTTTACTACTAAAAAAAACCTGCCAGCTCCAACAGGCTTCAAGCTCTCTCCAAGGAAGCTCCTTTTCCATTTGAGCTCATAATATGTACTCCTTTGAATTTCATACTTTAAGAATATTGTTATTTTAATAAAGTTTACAGTTCATTTGTTGTGTAGAATTTATTTTAGGTTCAATTTTTGTGTTTATTTTTAATCAAATATATAATTTCATTTCATTTATTCTTGTTTACATTCTTCAAGTCCCTGGGTGATTGGCTAGACTATCCAAGGTGCCTTGGATCCTCTTTCTTAGAGGACCTTGGGATTCAAGGTCAAAACTATTCTGCACCTAGGAATTTCAATTTTTCAACATATCAATTTTTTTGGTGCAACATCCTCCAAGTTATATATCATTAACATAAATTTGAAATATTAAAAAATTTATGTCATCATTTTTAACATACATACTACTATCTAGAGGAGGTTTCATATATTCATTTTCTACCAAATAGGATTTAAGCCTAGCATACCACATCCTGAAGGTTTATTTTAATTCATAAAGAGCTTTATGTAGCTTATATACATGATTTGGCTTTTTATTAGAAAGATACCCTTTTGGTTCCTCTATATAGACTATTTCTTTAATTTCACTATTTATAAAGTTTAATTTTAAAATCATCTAGTAGAGAATAAATTTCTAATACACTACAAATGCTAAAAGCATTATGATGGATTCTAATCT
The DNA here is from genome assembly GCA_015680685.1 of Gnetum montanum. NCBI lineage: Eukaryota > Viridiplantae > Streptophyta > Gnetopsida > Gnetales > Gnetaceae > Gnetum > Gnetum montanum. The sequence goes on along the minus strand of MNCI01009519.1, from coordinate 1,244,152 downwards.
TGCAACTGAAGCAAAAGTATCTTGATAGTAAAGTCCTTCAATCTAAGAAAATTCTTTTGCTATCATTCTTACTTTATTTCTAATGACTTGACCATGTTTGTTTAGCTTATTTATAAAGACCCACATGGTTCCAATAATATTAGCTTTTCTTGGCCATGCCACTAGCTCCTAAGTGTTATCCTTAATAATTTATTTACCTCTTCATCCATCGCTCTCCTTTAGTCTTCAATTTTAAGAGCTTCTCTAATTAGTATAGGAATGGAAAAGATAAGAAAATATATCAATAAGTAATGATTCATAGTTTTAACTCTTCTATTTCTAGATCTTTTCCTAAGAGAAGTTTTTAGAATATCTAGCATAAATTTAAATCTTTAGGTTCTTTTCCTTTGGCCATCATCAAGAGAAATATCTTTATCTATTTCTCCTATATTAGTAGAAACTAAATACTACACTTTAATTTTATTAGCTTTTTCTGATCTTAAAATGCTATCATCAATTTTCTCATCATTTGCATTGATGCCTTTCTCAGTCACATTGTTGACTTACTCTGCTAATTCTTCAATTTTAACATAAGGAATTTTATAAATCTTTAATATTCTTAAATTTAAACAATGATAAGCTTTTGGTTGACTAGAATTTCCAATAACCCAAGCATCATCACATCAACTATCAAGATTATGAGCATTATTCCAATTTTTAATATAACATTTTCTATTAAATATTTTAAGGTATTGAACATTAGTAGTTTTACCATACTACATATGATAATAACTTTTACCACCATTAGCTCTTACCAAATATCTATGAATGATGTACACCACTATTCTTATATCTTCATTCTATAAGTATTTTGACACATTTTTATCATCTATCATTAACTAGATATTTTGAGATATGGTTATGGTCTTTTGCTCTACCAAACTATTTTGTTCATGTATATTAGCTAATGAAAACTAGCTTTTGATACCTACATTTTGTACAACCCATAAAACTAGTTTGAGGTGAACACACCTCCATTTTCAGTTCTTATTACTTTGATTTTTAGCCCTGTAGTAGTTTCAAATATATTTTAAAATACCTTAAATTGCTTAAATACATTAAAATTTCTCTCAATATAGGATATCCATGAAATTCTATTATAATTATTATTAATAAGAAATGAATATTTGCTATCGTCAATACCAACTACACAAAAGTATTCATAAATGTTCATAATGAATAATTCAACCTTTTCTTTATAATGAAAATTTAATGCTTTGAAAGTGATGCTAGTTGATTTGCCATGTTGGTAGGCAAGACATACCTCTTCCAAATGACTTACCTAAGGGATGCTTCTTACACTTTAAGCATTGACGAAAGCTTGTATGTTGCCTCAACTTAAGTATTCTAGTCTTTTGTATCATAACTTGTTGCTACTTACCTTAGAGTATAATGTTAAAGATTGAGGCTACTCATTTATAGAATACAAATGATTTTCTACTCTTGTAACATAAGCTTTAAAACATTTCTCTTTATGTTCATGAATCCATTTTTCATCCATAATAAAAATATTATAATCTTCATTTGAAAATTATCTTGATCATAATACATTATAATGTAATCCATTAACAAAATAAACATTATGAACTATGAAAAACTTATTATGTATTTTAATAAAGTCAGTTACTCTTACCATTTCCTTTTATCATTGAAGATTTCCTTACCTCCATTAAAGAATTTAAGTGTGATAAATTTTCACCAATTACTATTCATGTATTGAGAATAATTGCTATCAAGAAACAATATCTCTAGATTACATAAGCCTTTTAAAAATAATGAAACAAGGATAGCTCTTCTATTAATCAATATTTAAATCTATTACCTTATTATAATATTTCTTGAAAAAGGCTTAGTATCATATGATTTAAGCATATTTGTATATTAAGGAATCCTATAAGCTTTTCACTTGTTAATTTATGAATGAATCTTCTACAATTGAAATAGTTTTTGAAAAATGCTAATAAGTGATTTTGAGCAATATGTAGTAGCTGAAATTCTTAGAGTGGGAAGAGTTTCCTTTCCTATATGTAAAGCTAAATTTTTCAGTAATAGAAGCCAGGTCTAAGATGTTATAATCAAAGTTGATATTTTCATTGATAGCTATGGTTTGATGAACTATGCTAACAAGAAAGACCCCTCTTATCATTGGTTAACCACCCATTACTAATGATATCTTTTAGTTATTTTGAACTCTTCATCTACGTACTAAATAGATCAGATGTAGCTTAAGCATTCATACATTTCATGTCCTTGTTTAGAAGTAGGGTTTTTTCTTAAAGCTTTAAATTATCTTGTTCAGCTAACTCAAGCTTTATCTTATGGCTCTTGGATTATTTTTTTGATTTTTCTTTAGTACCTTATGTAATTTTTTATTAACTTTGATTATCATTTTCAACTATTTTATCAACCCTTCTACATAGTATCATCAACTTCTTCATACTCAGTCTCAACTATGTCTATTGAGCTTGGTCTAGCTTCATCTTCACTTATACCTCTAGTGTTATAAGTTCTACAAGCTTCTTGTTCACTTGGGTTTGTATATATAAAACTCTAAAAATCATGATCTAATTAATTATCTTGAACTATATGTAGAAATAAAAAATAAATCTTTTGTAGCAATATCAGAATTACTAATGATAAAGTTACCTTGAGAAAAATGAGCAAAAGAGTTTTTAATATCATTACTAGTTTCTATGCTACTTTCTAAATGATCTAATTGCCTTTGTATTTTAGCTATCTAATTTTTTAATTTTTCAAAATTTTACTTTGTGGCTATCAATCTACACCTTATCTTTTAATTCTTTTGATGCTTCTAATCTCTTTTCTTCTTTAGGTAGTCTACAATTGTATGATCTATTCCACTATAATAATAGCAAGAAGAAGATTTTATTCTCTTCCTATCAGCCTTCTTCTTTTTGAGTCTCTTAAGGTTTTTAATAGGATTTGTAATCTTCTTATTAGAATTAGAGTTTAATGTTAATATTTTCTCCTTTTCATGATTCTTTCCAACTTCATATTTAAATGCAGCCTACTTGTTGTTACTTGTAATACATGCATAACCTTTTCTAATTTTAAAAGTTGAAATAATACTTTGTGTTACTACAAAATTTTTTTCTCATAAATATAAAAGGATACCTTCTTAAATTACATATTTGAGTATACGATCTATGGTTTGAAATGGACTTTAAAATATTATAATCCTCAAAAAATATAAGATTATGAAGTAAAGAGGCATGAACCTCTAATCAAATATATACTTAACCTATTAATCAAGATTAAAATTGACAATATCATAGATCAATTATGATGACTTTAGTGATGAATTTAATGAAATATAAGTGATAGGCATAAGACTTAAATGACTTGAATATGTTAAAATTAGATGAAAAAATATAAAATAAATAATAAATGATAAATTAAATATGTGAAAAAAACTTTAGATTTTTATTCTTAATTATCAAAGAATTCTTTCTTAATAAAATGATAGAGTTTACCCCCTAGGGATGGCTAAGAGCTACAATGGTATGGTAGAGAAACTAATACATAAAAAATTGATGATGTAGACCTAGTTCATGAACAATAAAAGGTCTAACTAATGGAGTTTTACATATTAAAATTTTAGGTATGTATGAGAAATTTTTTGGTGCTATTCAGATTCAATTCAAGGGTCCAACAAGATTGTTTCCTAGTGCTATCCTATAGATGATGTAATAGTACTAACATTGGAGTAGGTGACATTGATGCTAGTAATTGTGATGTTAATGCTAGCATTAGCATGCTCACATGTTCTACTAGTGATGCTAGTGCCACAATTAAGCTCACATATTATAGATGATACTAGAATGACCATGAAGCATGTAGGTGATATACTTCATGTAGATGGTAGTACTTTAAATTTGTCTAAACTCAAAAAATGATATCAAATCTTAAGAAATTAGCTTGAAATTAGTATATGAACATGATATTTAAAGGGTTGGGATTTTCAAAAAATATTTGAAGTTTAAGATAATTATCTTGAAGTTTACTTTTTATAATTTGATTTACATGTCATGGATAAGTGACGTTGGTGATGTAGAATAATGTTACATGATGTAGATGCTAGTGTCAATGTCACCTACATCAACATATCTTAATACTATATAGTTTAAATTGTTAATCAAGAATCCCATGGATCATTGTCAAAGCCAAAATTGATGTCATACATCACTAGAATTATATCAAGTAAACATCAAAGATCACACAAGGATAAAGGAATGATCCAGAGTTTAAGTTTTGATGTTTTATCATTCAAGTGATGTTGCCAAGTAATGCTAATACTAATGTTAGTATTACTTGAACATCATGTAGATGAGCCATGTTAATCTATGCAATTCAAGGTCTCTAAAAATATTTAAAATAATATTCATCATCTCAGGGATGATGTAGACTTCTCTTGGAAGGTTAAATGAGGGCAAAATTAGAGTCAAAATACAAGATTTGGAATGATGATGTAGTAATGATGCTGATATTGATGCTAGTATTACCTATCATCAATTGGTGTAGGATGTGTTTTTAAGCCTCTAAAAAGCTACTAAAACCATCAAAATTTATGCTTATTTTTCTTAGTGTGATGTTGGTTAGTAATTGTAGATAAAATAGAGGTAAAACAATGGTTAGGATGTGAATTTTTTATAATGGAAGTGCAAAGTGATGTTGGTAGGTATTTTGAATGTCACACAACATTAGCTAGATAATACTTATCATTCTGAGCATTCAAAAGCTATTGGGAACATTGAAATTGATGCATATCTTTTGGAACATGATTGGGAACATATTCTAGGATTTTATGAGAGCCGAACACACAACATATGATGATGATTTTGAAGGTTTTTCACTATTCAAGTGGATGTGACAATGTCACAAACATTCTTGGTTCATTTATTTTAAGGTGGACACAATAGGGTTTTAACACCCTGGTGTTTGGAACTTGGAAACTTTGCTTAATTGTCCATTCTTATGCTTATTATTTAAGTCTAATAAGATATTTTGTTATATGACACCTTGTTAATGTATGTTAATGCCTCTTCTTTTCTATTATTGAGACTTGAACGTAAGACCTCGTAATTATTATGGATCTTAAGATTTGGGATCTTGAACTTTTGATTACATCTGATAATTTAGTGAGGGTATTGAAACCAAAAATAATTGAAAGATATGCATATCCTAAGATATATAGTCCACATAGAACTTTATAACTCAACGTTGTTGATTAGAATCAAACCCATGACTTAGAGTTTTGATATCAAGAGTCTTACCACTAGGATAACATCTCATTGTTGCATGTGATACTTTAGTATTTTTATAATCTTTTATATTGTACTTTTATTAGGGCTTATTTTGTATTTATCCTTACTAATTCTTATTACTCATAAGTTGGACAGGTTGGAAGGATGATGGTGATCAATTGCTGATACTTTATTAATTTATTAATTTATAATTTTTCATATTTTATTTTAGTTTTATATTTTAGAATGAAGAAAGAGTATGGTTAGGAGACATGCTAAATAATATTTATGATTTATTTTGATTAATATTTTATTTTATATTCAAATCCATTCTTAAACATGTCACTCATTAATGTGCTCTTTCTATGGCTTTGACCCATTGGTTGTCCATTAGACCCCTTATGAGTACATGTTGTCTTATTTTTGAAAAATAATTATTAATTATTATTTCTTAAAATCATCAAAAATTTTCATTTTATATTTATAAATAATTAATAACATTGGCTCTCTTGGATGAGTTGTACATTACTTACTCTCTCTTTCATCTCTTGCTTTTGACCTTGTTTGGCAAATCTGTAAATCATTTCTAGATCTAGAGCTAGATTTATTCTTACTTGGAAGACATTAGATCTCAGCTAATATTATGAGGTAGGAAAAATATTCTTGATGTCACATCCCCATTTCCAAATGATGTTGTTGCATAACAAAATGGTGCCTCTTCATAACAATGTTATTATTATATTAACAAGACCCAAAAGAGTAGCTATAATTGAGACCCAAAAGGGCATGTTGTAATAATGAATGTGTCTCTTGAGGTAACCTTTGGGGTTTTGACCTAAGGCATTTATACCTAGGCTTCGAGGTTGTTCTAGCATGAAAGTGGTGGAGTTAGTAAAGGCAAGTCATAGGAGTTGGGTGAAGTGGAACAGGTAGTGGACTAGCCATCCCTTCTAGCTAGATTATAGGCCTAATCATGGTGGAAATGTTGGATTACCTCTAAGGAATAAATGCCAAAGGAAGAAAAGCCTAAGGAACACTCTTAGAGCATAATCTAGATACACTATTCAATATCAAAAAAGCATTCTTTTCTTTCTACTTTTGCAGTATTCCTATTATTTCCTTTATACACAATGTCAATATCACATATATTTTACATCTTGTATATGTTCTTCGTATGAATAATGTCTAATATAATGTATATTTGACATTTTCCATGACATTCGGGGATGGGATGTCATAATTGGTATCAAAGAAAATGATGAGCCAAGGATCATTCAGAATTGTGGACCAACTACAACATGAACTTGATGATGAACCTTGAAGCCATAACATAGGAAAATCCATTTATCATCATCGGATGTACCATATGTCTATGATGTAAGAAAGAAGATACCTTTCCATTAATTTTTTGATCAATGGATCTGATTATTCCTCATCAAGATTCATCAATTAGAAGAGATGTTGGTAAGAAAATGATACCTTGAACCAAGTAACTCTTACCCATATTAATACTATTATTATTAATTGATTAGGATCACTGTTAATTTTCTTTCAAGAAAGTTAATAACCATTATCTGAATTAATCTTGTTTTGCTGAAATTCACTATTCAAGTAATCTAGAAGATTTCAAGTTACCATATGTTAGCCTAGAAATGTTATTTCAACAAAATAGGCTAGTTTGGTCCTTTTAATTCTTGAAAAATCAACTTCATTTTTGAATACTAAGACAATGTCCAACACATAGTACTTATCGAGACAATTTCAACAGTACAAATTTCATCTAAATCAAACTTATGGTTTGAGAGATATTGATGTTTAAAGTTTCTCATGCATTAAAATAATATTAAATTATTAATTTATTATTTAAAAAATAAGAAATTTCAAAATTTTAGTGTTGAAAATTAACTTTTAATTACCATTTACCAACACCAAACCTCTACCTTGTCATTGGCTAAACCACCACATTAATTATTGAGGTAAGATGGATTGAAATAATAATAATAAGTTAAAAAAAATTAAAAGTTTTAAATGGGAGGTCATGGGTTCAAATTCAAACCCCCCCAACTTTAAAAATTTAGGTTGAGAAAAAAATTTGCTTAGTGGCCTTGGCCCTAAGCTTTAGGTTAGGGCTTACAAATGTTTTGTGTCACCTTGGCCTATCAGTAGCAGTGCCCTAGCTTGCTTGCTGGCTTGGGCCTGTTGACAATGGCCATTCCACTTGCCACGCATCACACCACTCCATGGCCTATTGCCTCACTACCTCTACTCCTTCCACACTACTTCCTACCTCCATGCACTGCCATCCTTAGTTGACATGCCAGGCACCAAAACACATTGCCAAAATGAAAGGCCTTGCTTCTTGCATTCTTTGCCATCATCCATCATTCTGCCATTGCATCACTCTTACTATGCCCATGCTGCCACTCATTGCCAATGCTACAAATGGGTTGTAGAAGTAGATAAATAATTCTTGATCCTTCTTTGCTAGCCATAGCATGGGATGCACAAGCCCTAGCTTGGTCCACGCTAGTCCACCTATGGGTCACATTTGTCCTTGCATAAACCCCCATGTAGGCTATAAAGCCTAATACAAATACCATTGCCACACACCTTACCAAGCTATGATGCTACAACCAAACCATCATCACAAAACCCTTGACCATCTTCAGCATTGCAGATCATCATCTCCCATGCTATAGATCATCACCTTCCATGCCATGGATCATCATTGCCCATGCCATACATCATCACCTCCCATGTCATCGATAATCATCTCACATGTTGTAGATCATTATCTTTCATGTCACACATCATCACCTTCCATGACATTAATCATCACCTCTTATGTTGTACATCATTACCTTCCTTGCCACTAATCGTTGCCTCTCCTCACACTATAAATAATTGCCTTTTTTGGAAATATGTTCCATGATCATCCTTGTTCGGTAGCATGCGTCAATCACATAGGCCTATGAATGGTTGCATGAGCCTAGAGATGGGTTGCATGCCCCTAGTGATGGGCCACATGAGCCTAATGATGGACCACATGGGCCCTAAATAGGATCACACATGCCTAGTAAAGGGCCATGTGGGCCCAAGGGAGGATGGTGTGGGCTTGAGGAAGGGCTACGTAGGCCTAGTTGAGGTCAATGTGGATCTTAAAATAGGCTTCTTAGGCCCCAGATAGGCCTTCAAAATTGTTTTGATGCCCACCACATGTTAACCTCTCATTATTATGGCTACATAGACCATCTTGCCACCTTGTTACCTAGCCATTGTGCTCATCACCACCATGCCTAGCCACCAACATTGTCCAATAGCCATCCAAGCCACTATTGATGCACCATCATGGCTATTGCTATTGTCAATGTAAAATAACAAATTTTTTTTGACATGATGGAAAATTTTGAATTTTTGTCAACCAATGAAAAAATTCAAAATTCCCATCGACAAGTCATTAGTTAAATAATAAACATGTGGAATTTTTTTAAAAAATTACAATTGGTGCATTGTTAGCAATAGGGATAAGAATTCCATAATTAAGAGCTCTCATTTTGGAGTAGTACTAGGATGGGTAACCTCTCAAGAAGTCTTGTTTTTTGTGCCAACAAGGTTGTGAACTTCAAAGGCCATAATGTCTAATTCTAGAAGCCTTTTTTATGAACAAATAGTCATTTCATATAATTTTGAACCTTCCGAACACAATGGTGAAGTTACCCAAAAATTATTTTCACCAGCTACCTGATATAGTGCCTTGAGACCCTTAAAAGTTTAATTTTTAGCATAACTCAAGCATACAATATTCATTTTTAAGATATGAATAATCATTTCCAACTTCTTTCAACCTTTTGAACTCAATGGTGAGGTTAGATTTATAATATAGGTACCTGATAATTTGATGATGTCATAAATTGTATTTTATGAAGTTAACCTTTTTGGGACCTTAAGATTCCTATTCCATGTCATTAGATACACTGTCAGAGTTAGTGTCTTTAAGGGGGGTAGAAAGGCTGTTAAGAATTAGATGATGTAATTATATATTACTAAAATTAGATGGTGTATTTAAATATTACCAAAATAAGTTGGAAAGTTGGTTAGTGCATTAGTTGATAAAACAAAATAGTCTTTAATATGTATATTAATTTGTCCTGCAATCAAGAACATATGACAGAATAACATGGAAACTCAAAATCTTATTTCAACAAGGAATATGATAATCTTGAAGAGAAATGATTTAGAAGAGAATCTAAGAATGAGAATGAAAGTTTCAACATATAATGTACTTGTAAGATTCCTAGTGAGTAAGAAACAACATCCACTATGTCGATCATGGGCCTTGGATTGGCATGAATATAAATATCCATGCATCTTATCAGAGTTAGAAGACTTGGACACTGATGTCTTATGCCTACACGAATTCTTCCCATGGGAATTTCTATAATTCCAACTAGACTTGGGAAAGATGGGATACAAAGGTATTTATAAGCAAAAAGGTTCTCATGGAAATTCTTCTTTTGAGCCATATAAATTAGCCTATTATAGAAATAACAACATGAATTCTTGTGTAATATTTTATAAAGAAGCCAAGTCTAAATTGGTAGAAAGATTTGAATGGAGTTTATAAAATATGATTTTTCAAATCCTAGAACTTCAACTAATGGAAAGGAAAGTGCATTAAAGGTTTTGAAAAAGTTACATAACTTTGGCATTTATTCTAAAAATATAGTTATTAGGAAGATGTGTATGCATGGTTATCATACATTTAATTACCAAATCAACATGTTCAAATGTTACACTATGTCAAGGAGCATATTTGACTAAGCAAATAGAAGAAATTTTGGAGAATAAGTTATGCCTAAGTTATACCAATCTAGTTCCATTTATTCTTTTTGGAGAATTCAATGTAAAAGTTGGAAGTACTGTTTATCAATTCTTAAAATATGGATCTGTAAAGGAATCTTTGGAAGATGAATTTGATTTGAAGAAGATGTTTCCATCAATTCAGCATGCAATTCCATTAGCTAGTGCATATTCTGCTTACTTTGAATCTTTAGTAGATAAATCAAATTCTAGAATTCAGGAACAAATGATGTTAATGGATAATACTCATCTAGAACCATAGTTTACCAATTACTCTACAATGATTAATGAGGATTGGTTAACAACATTCTTCATTAAGATCCTAGATTATATTTGGTATGATGTCTAATTCTTCAAAGTTACCAAGTTGCTAGATTTAATTTCTAAAGAAGAAGTTGTGAAGAATCAAGATCAAGCCTTGCCATCCTAACCAAGATCATTTGATGACATACCACTTATGGTAGAATTAGAATTACTTCCATCAGTTCATAAGGTTGATCAGGATCAGGAAGTATCTCATCCTTACTTTTATTGATATATCTTATTATTTTCTTTATTTTTTAATTTATATTTCAATTAGATTAATAAAATATCTAAGGTAATGTAGGTTATGAATAAATAATTTGTCCTACCTTCACTTGGATAATCAAATATGAGTTGCACATTGTGTAACCTTGGTTAGGATTGGTGATTAGTAGTTGGTAGATCTTTAATTCATACCTTGTCATTATCTTAGAAAATTAAGTAAGTATTAATAAAGTAATATTTAATTTCTCATATATTCTTCTCACATATATGTTGATTGTAGAATAAGTAAGAAACAATTTCAAGTTCAAAGAGAAAATCAAATTATTGGAGCTCAAGATCATAATAGAAGCATTAGAGCTAGAAAGAGATAATGAAAATGGACTTGTTCAAGGACAAACAAAACCTAAGGGGGGTAGATTATCACATTCCCATTTCCAAATGATGCTGCTACATAACAAAGATGATGCCTCTTCATAACAAGTATTATTTTTATCTTAACAAGACCCAAAAGGGAAATTGTAATAGAGACCCAAAAGAGCATTTTGTAATAATAGACATGTCTATTGATGTAACCTTTAGGGATTTGACCTAAAAAATTTATGCCCAAGCTTATAGGTCATGCCAACACGGAGTGGTGGAGTCGATACAAGAAAGTCATAGGAGCTAGGTAAAGTGGGACAACAAGTGGACTGGCCATCCCTTCTAGTTGAGTTATAGGCCTAACCATGGTGGTAGTGCTAGATTGCCTCTAAGGGATAGATGCCAAAGGAAGAAAACCCCAACGAACACTCTTAGAGCACAATCCAAGTACACTATTCCATATCAATAAAGCATTATTTTCTTTCTATTTCTATATTTTTCTTATTATTTCCTTTATACATAATGTTGAATATCACATATATTTTGCATTTGATATATTTTCTTTGTATGCATAATGTCTAATATATCATATATTTGACATTTTCCATGACATCTGGGGATGGAATGTCACACTTGATTTCTTTAATTTTGATAAGTAGATTATCTTCTTATACTTGCTTTTCTTTTATGATGGTTTTTGTAGTTAACCTAATTATATTACATTTGTTGTTGATATAACCTTAGCTTTTGACGATCAAAATTCACCATTTTTGTAACTTTTCACGTTGTGTTTTAATTTGATCTTTTCATTATCTCATCTCTTTCTAGTGGTAGTGGTCACAATGGAAAATTTGAATGTCATGATCTATTTCATGATTTTTGTAGAAGTCATGATGGTATTTGCAATGCCCTTTTGATATGTTTTGTGATGTAGCACATTTATTTGAGTGTTGGGCAAAAGTGGTGCATTTGGATAGCATTAACTAGTGGATATTTTAGACATGTATGAGTTTGTTTGACATGTTTGAAAGCTCTTAAATAGTCATTTGGAAAACATAATTGATAAAATATTAAAGGCCACTAATATGTGACTTGTTGTCAATAGGAAAGAACTATTGAGGTGATAGCCTAATCATGTACATTTGGGAATTAACTATGAATTAGTATCATGCCTAATTTAGAATTTTTTGTCAAGGAACAAGTATTTGTAGGATCTGTTAATAATAAAATAATTACATTTGATTTATTTAGATATGTATCACACTTGTTTGGGGGTGATGTAAGAAGCTAGGACCTTAGGACAGCTATAGGATTAATGCTAGTCATAATATAAACCAACAATTAAATATTATCATACATGAGGATTCTAGCCTAACTATTGGATATTGGCATACATGAGGACTAGTTTTTTTTATTTTCAACCATGTAGTTACTCTATTATCTTATGCTAAAACCTCATTGTTGGTCCTAAAATTGGTTTTGATCAATTTTAAAATTACATCAAATAGATTTTACACAAAGTTTTCTAGAATGCACTTTTGGTACTGCCCTAGATACCTATGCATAGTGTTTGTGTTGAGATAGCAATAAAATTATAAATCCTTAATTGAATGCAATTTAAGTATGTAACCTAATAAAACAAGCATGATTCTCATATTTGCAAGAAGATTCGAAAACAAGGTAGTTTCTTTGGAATAAGAGCATTGACTTGCTCAAGATCTATATTTAAAGAAGTAAAATCATTCCTACTTGATTTATCAAAAATTAAGATCATATAGGTTTAACATGTTCATCTTAATTTTTTAATAAAACTTAAAATGAACAATGAAAATGTAAATAATTTTTAGAATTGAATATAGAAAGAGCAACAACTTAGAATAATTTGCAAAACTACTTCTTCATTTGAAAACATACAAGTATAATAAATCAAAAAATAAAAATTATAAAATTGTTATCTATTTTTGAAAAATTATTTTTTAGATCCTATTCTTCTTTATTCCTCTTTTTATTATTTTTTGTATGACTACCACTTTATATCTATTAGTATTATAACCATAGGATCTTTGGAAATAGATAGTTCCTTAATGGATCCATAACATCCCTTCCTTGGCTTTAGTAGTCATAGCCTCCATACATAGTACTTAAAAAAAAATAAAACATTAGGTTTCATTTCATCATGAAAATTACTCACACTAGTCATGATGTTGTTAATAACATACTTCATTACTTTTACAATCAATGTTCATTTATATATTGCCATTAACACTTCATGTAAATAGTTATTCAAGGATTTAGTTTAAATCCTATCAAAATGAACTAAATTAATATTTCTAATGTCTTCTATTTAGGGTACTCTTATGTTGGTAGAACTTCATTCATTTAGTAAAAAAATATTGATTCTTCTCCTTTAGTTTCTCTCTCAATTTGTTAATTATACACTAAACTCAATTATACACTTGAGTCTTCTCCTTTAGTTTCTCAATCCTATCAAGTTGTAAAAAAATATTGGAATCTAAACTAATTCTACACTTGATGAGTAAAAAAATGTAAGAAAAAAATTAGTAAAAAAAAAAACTAATTCTCTCTCCTTTATGAGTAAATTTATTAATGCTTCTAATGTCCTCTAAGAACTCATCCTTTTTTTTATCTATAAAATATTGTATTTAAGTTAACTGATTCATTAATTTAGGTGAAAAATAAAACAACATGATCATAATCAAAGAAGATCTTGCTTCTACCATGTCATTTCTTTCAAACTCAATTATACACTTGAGTCTTCTTTCTACAACTAGCTCCTCTTGGAAATCCGTTAATAGATTGTAAATACTTGAAACATAAAATGATAAGGATTTCCCATATCTTATCTTTACATACTATAAATATTAGGGTTGGCCTTCCAACCTAATCACCTCATTTTTTAAGGATAATTTCTACTTTGAAGCTTCTCTCCACATCTTTTGAATGTTGAATTTTTCTTCTTCTAGACATATATTTCTATTATACAATGTAGTAATCATTTGTTTTAGATATGTAATGCCTTTATCTCTTTTCAGATTGTTTTGGTCATTTTGTTCCATTATAGTCTTTATTTTCTATAAGCTTTCAATAGGAGATTTTTAAAATTGCTTAAAAACACTCTAAGGAAAGGATGATCCTACTAAAGATTGTATCTTATCTCATGGGTTCTAGATACTTGATTTATACCTTAGACAATGAAATATTTTTTAATGCCATTAAAGCTTAATGTAAATTATGTTCTAATAAAAAAAGTCTATGAACATGATAACTCAAAATCATTTCAAATTATGTGGATGATGATGATAACATTGATTCTGCAAGTACTAACCCATACCCAATTAGTGTAAAAACATCTCTTCCAATCCCCTTTGTTCCTTAACTACATTTGTGTTTGTATGTTTTGGGCTTGACAAAGATGTATTGGAGGGTAAGAAGATGTCTTGGTTGAGGCTTAGGGTTGGTAGAATATGTCTTGACATCAAAGAAGACATCTTATCAAGAGTGTAATCTTCTCTGAGAAGATGTCTTGTTGTAGACAAGATGCCTTATTGTAGATAAGACATCTTGCCTATGACATATCTAGATAGGAGAAGACATCTTATCCAAGAATGAGAAATATTGCTTACATAGGAGATGTCTTACCCACAAGTTGAATTTTCATAGGAGACATCTTCTCAAGGCTGATTTGTACAGCTTGGGAAACTTTCAAAATTACTCATCCAAATTTAGGAAATAGCCAGGGTAAGTTGGAGAAGGATAAAAATAGCTATAAAGAAGGTGAGAAAACCATGGAAAACTAAAGAACCTCAAGTTGAGTTGAGGGAAGGATTCTAGCTTTCTTGTCTTCTTATTGTTCATAAATATTAATGTAATTCCCAAATTTTAGTACCATGAGTGAGAAAGAGAGCTCTTGAGTATGGAGAGTTAACAAGAAAGGATGTGAGAGTTCATTATGTAAGTGTAATTAGTAATTACAACTCCAAGGTCAAATGTGTGATATGTTAGTCTATGTGTTCTATTCTCTTGTATCTTACTTATGAGTTGAAATCTCAGTCCTAGGTTGTGGGAGAGATTTTATAGTAGTTGTATCTTACATTAAGAATGATCATTGTTTGGTTGTAGAGCCTCATGATTTACAACATCATTTCAGTATTTTGAGAGGTTTTGTGAGTTTTGGAAATTTTATTATAATCATCTAATTAAATAATTAAAGATACCTTGTTTTCTTATTTTCTAGAAAATTAATTATCTTTTCATAATATATATATTTAGAATTCAAAGGTAATTTAATTGTGGAATGAACTAGATCCAATGTTATTGGTATCAGAGCTTAGTTGGGATCGAATTTGTTTCAAGAATTTTTGTACATTTTACATGGCACTAAAGAAAACATAGGTTCGGGCAATTAAATAAAGACATGTAAATGTTGAAATATATCTTCCAGATGATAATTTATTGATTGGATGAAATTAGCATAATGATAGATAGGAATGCTAGTCCTAGTCATATCCAAACACACAGAGGTAATGAGCATGCACATTTATGTGAAGACGTTTCATAACCAAGTAGATATAGAGGAAGAATAATCTAGCTATGGGAGTGTAGAAAACCATCATCCAAGGTTTCCAATGTTAGGAAATCCTATTCTTTAGATGAAAATTTTGAGTACTTTAGCTATGCTAAATACTTCTTCTCTAGGCAACCTTGATGAGAAAGATGAAGCAAGGCTTGCTAGAGTGTTCAAAAATGTTGTAACACTTTTGTATGTGGCGTTGAAGACTTGTAATTGTGTATATGGTACCAATTCTTTTGCAAAAAGGATAAAGGCACTTGAAAAATATTTTTAGTTGGAAGAGATATCAAATTGTGAACCTTTTGGTATGTCAAAATGTTAAGAAAAATGGAGAGAAAGGTTGTGTGGTTGTAGGACCAAGATGAGATGACAAGGAATGGCTTGATGTAGACAAATGAAGAAACTCATCCACAAGGTCTCAAGGTCTCATCCACAAAAGGAAAGCTCAAATGAAGAGAATTCAAAGAACGTGGACAAGCAAAGCAGTCATCATTGACGCATGTAGAAATGCAAGATTATGAATTCATCATGCAAAGAAATGAGAAGAAATAAGTCTTCAATAAACACTAGATTTCTAGTAGAATTAGAGGATGCATAGGCAAAGACATCTTCAATAAATAGTAGATGTCTTTCCTTAGGTAAAGACATATTCCACCAAGAAAAGATGTCTTCACAGAATGCAAGCCAGTTTCAAAAAGGCCTCTTTTGCTAAACAAAGACATCTTTCTAGAATGGGGATTTCAAAAAGATGTCCTTTGTAGACAAAGATGTCTTTTAGAATAGAGGGTAAATAGAGAAAGACATCTCAGGGATGAAGAAGATGTCTTCCATGACATTAGCTATGATTAACTAGCCATTGCATGAGTTCCAAGTTGAATTTAAAAACATGGTAGCTATATAAATACATCATATACATTGGGAAATGTGCAATATCTTGTACAATAATTGTTGCTTTTCATTGTATTATCATTTTGTCCATTGTAAAATGCATTGTATCTCAAAGTTCAAGGATTAGAAAATTAAGTTGCATTCATTCTTGATAATTATTGTTCTTCCTTGTTGCCCTATAGGGTTGATGTACTTCTTGTAGGAAGACATCTTAATTAAGCTTGTCAAGATCCTATGAGCTGAAGGGGTTGGTGTTGTGGCACAACACTCCTGAGTGAAGCTCAATATTGTAAAGGTTGTGAAAGCTTGAAAACCACATTCCAAGCCTAACGAGAACTTGTGGATTTGAGTGGTTGATGTAATGTCACAACACTCTAGAGTAGGGCTTGAAGATTATATAAGGTGTGGATCCTTCAAACCACATTTGAGAGAAATAAAGTCCAAAGGTATGCTTGCAATCTATCCTCTAAGTGTGGACTACCCATGTTTGGGAATCACATTATATTTTGTGTATGTGCTTTGTCCAAATAATTTTAATTTGGGAAACTTATTCGTCCTCCCCTCTTCTAAGTTGAACAATACATAAGTGGTATCAAAGCTTGGTACTCTTCTTTGTCATAATCAACTTCAAGAGTGAACCATGGAGGGTACATCATATAGAAATTCATCTATGTTCAATGGATTTGATTTTTCCTATTGGAAAGCTATATTGCAAGGGTTCTTTCAATCCATAGAGTTTTAAGTATTGGAGTCAATTCTTGAAGGCTACGATCTACCTATCGGCAACACCATTGACATTATCAAGCCTCACAACAAATGGACATAAGAGGAAAAGGACAAGTTCATGTTTAATTCAAAAGTAAAAAATTGTTTATGTTGTGAATTAAATAAATCTAAATTTAATATAGTAGGATGTAGAAAAGATAAAGAAATTTGGCAAATTTTAGAGGCTACTTATGAAGGAACATCTCTTGTTAAGTAATCAAAATTGTTAGTTTTACAAAGTGAATACAATGAACTCAAAATAAGAGAAGGTGAGAAAATAAAAGATTATTTTTCTAGAGCTAATAATCTTGTTGTAGCTATAAGAGGAACAAGTAAATATTTTCCCAAAAGTAATGTCATCATCAAAATGATCAGAACTCTATAATCGAAGTTCAGATTAAAGGTTATGGCTATGGAGGAGATCAGAAGTTTCTCAACCTTAAACTTTGAAGAGCTTCAAAGTGCTCCCATTGCTCATGAAATTAATCTCATAAATGAAGGAGTGATCCAAGAAATACCTATTTCTCTAAATACTACATCGAAGGAGAAGGAGTTCAATGAACATGACAAGGGTAGTGAAGATGAGATTGCTCTTCTCTCAAGGAAGTTGCAATGACTTCTAACCCAAAAAAAAACCTAAGGTGATATCACAAAAAAGGTCCAATTTTCTCAGAACAAGAGAAATATGTGGAAATGTTTTTAATTCTAACTTACATTTCCATTCCATAGAATGTTGGGTTTGTGGATGAAGAGGCCATATGGCCTTCAAATGTCCTAGTGATCCTAGTGATAGCGAGATATAGCCAAAGAGTAGATACAATGATGAGGAACCAAAAAAGATCAACTTTTATACAAGTTTGGATGATGGTGAGCAAAGCGAAGAAGAAGCATGCAATTCTTCCAAAAATTTACATCTCATATGCATGGTGCTTATAGATGAAAATTCCTCACATGTGGCTAAACAAGATGATAAGTGTGACAAAAGGTATAGTGAATTTAAAGAAGAAATTTTTCTTTTATATCATTTGATTAGGAAGGCAAAGAAATTTTTAATTTCTAAGTTGGATGGTATTCATGCTGAAGTGAAAGACGAGATCTCAAACATAAAAGCTGAGATTCAATAACTAACCTCTTTTAATAAGGATTATAGCAAGATTCAAAAAGAGTAGTCTCTTGAAAAACAACCAAATAATTTCAAGGAAGCTACACATGAAAGCTCAAGCTCTACAAATGAAAATTCAAGCTCAAGCATAGATAGGTTTGATAAGTTTTATCATAAGTATAATAATTCATTTGTTTGTAAAAATTGTGGTTGTCAGAAAAATATTAGCTATACTCATGATGACCAAAACAAGATTAATGATTGGTCTAGTCAAAAAGGCTCTGGCAAGAAAATTGTGTAGGTACCAATAAGTGAGAATGAAGAGAAGTGGGGAATTGAAAATGATGCAGTAAGTAATCAAAGGTTCTATCATAAAGAGCATGAACAAATAGAGACATCACATATATGATCTAATGAGAGAAAGCCAAAGGATGAAGAGGTACTTCATGATAGGGGACCTCATCTCAAACTCCATTAATCTTCTCTTCTCCCCTGCAAGCAAGGTAAGTCAAGGTAAGTTTCCATCTCTTTTCTTGCTAGTTAATAAGAATGGTATTTGTAGTTTGAAATTATTTGTACCTTGAAAAATGGTAGAATAATTGTTTAGAGCATCCCTTACATTCATTTTTGATCTTGATATAATTAGTTCTATGAAAAAATGTATGTAGCACTAATTTTAATTACCTTTGAATCATTATCTTATTGGTTTTTGTCATGATGATCGACTTCTAAGCTCATGGCCTTTGGGATATTTTTGCTATTTATGAGATAATACAAGCCTTTAAAAAATCTTATTAATATGACTCATTGGAGATCTTAGTTTCCACATTTGAGCTTAATGTTGAGCTATAGTTGTAGTGCTTTTGTAATTTACAATAGTTGTACACTAATAGCCTAAGATAAGAATCACGTGTAGGGGGAGCCTATTCCTCATTATGCATCACCATCTTGGATATCACCAATGTAGGGGAAGTCTTTGGAGACTTCAACCAAGAGAAACTAAAACAGCAAAATATTCCAAAATGAGCAAGATAAGGACATCAATAGGTATTTTTTCTTTTAAGTGGATGGTTGAGTCTTGGATTTGTGTTTCTGATATCCTTTAACATGATTACCATTTTGTTTTTGAAAAATGGTTGTGTTTGTGGCATCTCCTTGTACAAAAAGTAAAATATGCATGTTTATTTCATGGCTTCCATATCCTTTGTGTTGATGTTTTCCAAATCTCTAGTTGAATATATAGATACAAGGTCTAATGAGATAATTTTTTCAATTAGATAGGTTACTTAATCTAGATTTGGTATTTAACATAAAATTATGTGTTTTTGGTTCTTTTTCTTGGATTAGGTTTAGATCCTTATTTTGAACTGATAAGAGTAAGTCTTAATGTATCATCGGCCCACCTATTCAATATTGAAGCATAAGCTAAAGTAAGAAGTACCTATATTTTTATGAAAGAATGCAAATAGTGATATTATTCCTTACAACAATATGAGCAAGTACAAAATCATTCTAGTTATGAGATAGTATCCATGATTTTAATTGAAACATCCTTTAAGTAGTTTTCCTTGAGATATACTTCCTAGATCAAGAATTTAAAATATGGCATGACTAGTTTCATATTGTGAAGATGTATCACTATATTATCTTTATCATATAAAATATGCCCTAATATTTTGTTGATGTTTTTAAAAATATGGAGAATATTTGAGCATTAAATGAACCATGCACTATAAAATACTAATGATTTATTGATTTATAAATAGGTTACTTAATCTTCAAGGGTTATACTTCACTTCAAGCTTTAAGTTTGAATATCACTTGGAAAGGCTTGGATCAGTTCTTGAAAAATTCAGGGCAACTCCTCATGGAACTTAGTACAAAAGTGTGCTCTTTAATTAATATGCTTGCTTACTAAATGTTTTTCTGGGATTATGACATAATTATTGATTATGCTTATTTTATGATACTACACTTTTATGATGACTCTTTCACCAGTTTATGTGTCTTATCCTTTTTGTTACCATTCAAAAGGGGGAGAGTAGTATGGTTATATTTGTATGATCACTAACCAATTTTCTTAAGTTTTGAACATTATTAAAAAGGGGGATATTTTGGACCTTTTGCTATGTCAAAACATATAGAAAAATGGAGATGAAGCTTGTATGATTTTCGGACCAAGATGAGATGTCAAGGAATGCATTGATGTAGATAAAAGGAGAAAGTCATCCACAAGGTCTCAAGGTCTCATCCACAAAAGGAAAGTTGAAAGGAAGAGATTTCAAAAAGTGTGGACAAGAAAATTTGTCATCATTGACACATGTGGAAATGCAAGATTATGAATAAGGAATGAGAAAAAAGATTTCTTCAAGTAATAGTAAACATCTTGGCAGAATTGGAGGATGCATTTTCAAGAAACAAGAGACATGTTTCCTCAGGAAAAGACATCTTCCACCAAGCAAAGATGTCTTCACAAAAAGTAGGCCAGTTCTAGAAAGATGTGTTTTACCAAATAAAGATGTCTTCCTTGAATGGGGATTTTAGAAAGACTTCTTTCCTAGACAAAGATGTCTTTCTGGAATAAATGGCAAATATAGAAAGACATCTAAGGCATGAAGAAGACATCTTCCATGACTATTAGCTATCATTAACTAGTTGTTTCACAAGTTCCAAGATGAATTTGAAAACATGGTAGCTATTAGAAGACATCATATGCATTGGAAAATGTACAAGATCTTGTGAAATCATTGTCCAATCATATGTCAATCATTGTAATCATTATTGTTCTTAATTGTATTATTATTTTTCCATTATAAAGTGTGCTATACCTCAAAGTACAATTATCAACAAACTAAGTTGCATTCATCTCTTGAAATTTTTGTTCTTCCTTGTTACCCTATAAGATTGATATGATTTTTTTGGGAAGGCACCTTGATTGAGCTTGTCAGGATCTTACAAGATTGAGTGATTGGTATTGTGACATAACACTCCTAAGTGGATCTCAAGATTGTAAAGGTTGTGAAAGGCTAGAAACCACATTCTAGGCCTGATGACACATTGCAGGGTTGAGTGGTTGGTGTAGCATCAAAACACTCCAGAGTGGAACTTGAAGATTGTACAAGGTGTGGAATCTTCAAACCACATTTAAGAGCAAAAAAGTCCAAAGGTATGCTTGTTATCTACCCTCCCAGTGTGGACTAACCAACTTGGGGAACCATGTTAAATTTGGTGTATATGCTTTGTACAAGGAATTTTAATTTGGGGAACATATTCATCCCTACCCCCTTCTAAGTTCAATGAACTACACAAATAATGTGAGGTTATCTATTGTTGATTCTAGATTAGAAGGTATGGCTTCTACTTAATAGGAAAAGGAGTTTCAAGGTTATGAAACATGAAATGTTCAACTCCTTAGAAATTGGGATCTAATGAAGTATAGGTTGAAAAGAGAATTAAAATAGTCTCTTTAGAGACAAGATACTATTATGAAGTTGAAATTCCAATAAAAGGGGATAAGAATGTCAAATAATTTTACATTGAATTTTGTAATTTATTCCATCAATCTATGGTAAATAGGGAGAAATATTAACACACTTCAATCTTTTTAAAAGATATCAAAATGATATCCCAATAGGAGTTATCTTTTTATAAGCCACAAATCCTTGATGAGGCTTTATGATTTGATACTTAAGACTAAGAAGAAATTAAGTGGATTTGGATATAGAAGTAAGAAAACTTCCATAGGGAAGAATAAGGGATCTGAGTTTGAGAAGGGGTCCAAGTCCAAATCTGAAGATAAGGATGGAAGCCAATTCAAGAGGATTGAAAGAGGTAATGAGAAGGGAAAAGACAAGAAGAATGAAGATAAGAAAGACAAGGATCAGGGTGGTAGCTCATAAAAAATTTAGTCCTTCAAGTATGAAGAATGGGGATACAAGAAATGGAAATGTCCACTTCAGAAGGTGTCCAAGGGCAAAGATGTGCAAACCATAAAGGTAGATGAGGCATTAAGCTAAGGTCTTTATAGAGGTAATTATAATGCCCCAAAAATTGAGAATGTTTTCTACTTAAGTTCATGTGCATTCATGGGAAATGTGAATCGAGGAGATCATCCTAATAGAATATTTTTATTTTAGATTACGGATAGATTTTTGCTTAGTGGGGAATGGATTCATATTTTGATTGATGAGGGAGCCCAGGAAAATGTTATTTCTCCTAGGATAGTTGGTAGATTGGGTTTCATAACTAATTGTCATCCTAGACCTTATAAAGTGCATTGGTTATCTAGAAAATTTTCCCAAGAGGTGAGGAAAGAATATACTTTGAAATATAAAAATGGAAATTTTTATGATGTTGTGAAGTATGATGTACTTATAATAGATTATGCTGATGTAATTCTTGGTAGACCTTGGAATTTTGATAATGGTTCTCTGTTTGGTAGAGCAAGAAATGTATGGAGTGTAGATAGACCTAATGAAATCCATGAGTTGATTCTAATGACAACTAAACAAGTTAGATAATAAAGCTCACTCAATGCTTCCTTAATCATTTGAGGAGAGAAGAAATACATTAAGGAACATGATAATGTAAGTTTTGGTTTTGCTGGTGTAATAATAATTACTAATAACCATGATAATGTATAGGTTGAAGTTCCTACAAGTGTTCTAGGCTTGAAGGAAAAATTTCCCAAGGTGTTCATGTGGAAATTGGATCGATGGTCACCAATAAGGAATGTACAATATAAAATTGATTTTATTCCTAGTAATTCTATTTCAAACAAGAGGCCTTATAGGATGACACCAAATCAGTGAGCTAAATTTCAAAGACAAGTAGAGGAGTTACTTGCAAATGGCTTTATGAGGAAATTAGTTTCACCTTGTGTAGTTCTAGTAGTGCTATTTCCAAAGAAGGACAACAATGAATGGAGGATATCCTTCATTATAAGGTATTAAATAGGATAACAATGAGGTGCAAGTTTTCTATTCCAAGGATGAATGCTATCCTTGATGTCCTTAGAAATGCTGAAATTTTTAACAAAATTGATTTGAAGAGTGATTTCTATCAAATAAGAATTAAGCTTGGTGATGAATGGAAGATAACTTTCAAGAGACCAAATGAATTGTTTGAGTGGTTGGTGATGTTATTTGGGCTTATGAATGCACCTACTATAATCATGAGGTTAACACATGATGTATTGAAAGACTTGATTAGTAAGTGTTATATTGTCTCTTTTTATAATATTTTGGTATATAGCTCTAATGAGGAAGAGTACTTGAATTACTTCTAGATGATATGTATTAAGTTGAAGGAGACATAGTTGGTGATTAATATGAAGAAAATTCATTTATTCAAAAGGAAAATTACATAGTTGGGGTAGGTGGTTTCTAAAAACCAAGATGAAAGCTATCAAGGTGAATACTATTAGGAATTGGCCAACACTTAAGAATCTTAGGGAGGTAAGATCATTTCTTGGCTTAGCAGGTTTTTATAGAATGTTCATAAAAAATTTTAGTGGTATTTCATGGCCTATGTTTACTTTGTTGAAGAAAATAAAGATTTCAGTTATGATAATAAAACCCAAGGAAGCTTTGACTTATTAAAGGAAATGATTGATAATGAACAAGTTCTTGCAATCCTAGAGTTTTAAATTCTTTTTTAGGAGAAGGCAGATGCAAGTGAACTCATCATTGGTGGGATACTTTTACAATAAGGTAGTAATGTTGCTTTCTTTTTTGAAATATTGAATGAATCAAGGAAAAAATAAAGCATATATGAGATAGATTTGTATGATATTATTTAAGAAATCAGGCATTGAAGGCATTATTTATTTTCCAAGGAGTTCATTTTGATAATGGATCACAAAGCACTACATTGATAAACTCTCAAATGAAGTTGAGTGCAAAGTACATGAAGTGGGTTGCATAGTTATAAGAGTTTAATTTTGTGTTGAAGCATGAAAGTGGAAATGCAAATGTGATGGTTGATGCATTATCTAGGGTGCATGTTGTGAATTTTAGCATACCTCATGTGGAAGATATGGGTGATTTTACTTCTTTTTATGATCATGATGTTAATTTTGGATTGGTTTGGAGGAGCCTCAAAGAGCCATTTATGATTAGGATGAATCAAATGAGGGACTATCATATTCAAGATGAACTATTATTTAAGAATGGAAAGGTATGTGTTCATAATTGTGGTTTTATGACAAATATTTTATTTGAAAAGCATTATAGCAGCATGTCAAGGTACATGTGTAGGGATAAAACATTGAATCTTATGGGTAGATACTAGTTTTGGCCTAGTATGGCAACTAAAATTTCAAAATTTATGATGGAGTATTTGACTTATCAAAAGTTTAAAGGAGGTAAAGGAGTTGATGGATGTTGTGTGTCTTTGCCAATTCCCAAGGATTCATGGGAAAGTGTGTCTATGGATTGTGAAAGTAGTATTCCAAAAATAAAAAGTATGAATGATGAAAATTTTATTATTGTTGATAGGTTCTTCAAGATGACACATTTCATTCCATTGAGGAAGGTAAGTGATCCTTCTCATATTGAATTTTTTTTTTCTTGTATGTTGTGAAGTTGCATGAAATTCCTTTTAGTATTGTTAGTGATAGAGGATCCAAATTCACAAGTTACTTTTGGAGGATCCTTTGGAAAATTTTAGAAACAAATTTAAATTTTTCTAGTACATATCATCCATAATCTAATGTCCAAATGTAGGTGGTGAATAAATCCTTATTAAAAATATTGAGATATTTGTGTGATGGATAGTCAAATAGGTGGAAAAACTTGTTATGTCATGTTGTGTTTTTATACAATAATGATTTTCATATTGCTATTGGCAAAAGATGATTTTCAGTGAACTATGGATTTTATTCAAAGTTAGTGGACACTTTGAAGAGCTTTAATGGTAAAGCTTAACTTAGTGCTAATTTTGTGTAAGAGATGAGGGATCTTCATGCATAAGTAAAATAAAATATTAAGAAGAAGACTAAAGATAGGGTCCTCAAGAGGAATGAGGGTAAAAATAAGCCTAATTTTATAATTGATGACTTAGTTTTGATGCACTTAAAGAAGAAGTAGTTGAGAGGTGTTAATTTCTCCAAATTGAAAGCCAAGAAGATGGGTCCTTTCAAAATCAAGGCTAAGATTAATGATAATGCTATTGAAGTTGATCTATTAAATGATTTTGGTATGTATTTTTTGTTTAATATTTTAGATCTTTTATACTATTATGAATTAGTTGATGAGGAGACTATCATGTTCCCATTCCAAAATGATGTTGTTGCATAACTAAGATGGTATCTATTCATAACAAGCATTATGATTACTGTAACAAGACCTAAAAAGGGTAGTTATAATTGAGATTTGAAAGGGTGCATTGTAATAATAGACAAGGATTGTAATAACAATGGTACTCCTATCAAGGATTGGTCTTTAATGTAGTTCATGCTCAAGGAAAAATTTGAGAAGACTCATCATAGACAAGAGGCCATTCAAAAACTAAAGTACCTAAGGCAAGGTGATATGATTTTGAAGGAATAATACATGGATTTTTATAGGTCATTCCAACTTGCAAAAGTTCATTGGAATGATTATGAACAAGAATATAACTTTCAAGGATGAGTAAAAAGGAATTATCAACAACAACTAATCTTCTATGAGCACCAAACATTGAATGAGGCTTTTGAATTAGCTCTTAAGGCTACAAAGAAACTTCAAGGCTATACTAGAGGTCCTAAATATTTTAAGGTCAAGAGCTCCAAAGCTTTTGAAAGTGAGAAATAAGCCAAGAAGAATGGATATGCCAAAGAGGAAACCAATGAGAAGTAAGATAAGATCAAGGAGGGCGAAGATTCCAAGAAGAACTACTTCAAGTATGGAAAGGGTCAAGGGAAAGGCTATGCATCCAACCTTCAATTCTTCAATTGTGTTGAAAAGGGATATAAAAAATGGGAGTGTAATAAGCCAAAGGTTTCCAAGAGAAAGGAACTCCAAATCTTAGAAAAGGAGGAACCCTCCAATGAAGGTAGATCTCTTATGATTGAAGATGCAATAGAAATTAATTATTGCATTTTATGAAAAATGTAAATGTTAATCAAGGAAATGAGGAAGAAGAAACATCTAATGAAGTAGAGATTAATGAGAAAATGAGTTCTCAAGTATCTCTTATTGACCAAAGGAGTGTTCAATACTCTAATGTTTCCCCAAGGGCTTTGTCAAAGAGACCAAGAGATCTTTAAAGTTCAAGATGGTATATGCTACTAATCAAGGAGAGTTAGTACCTCATGAGTCATGGGAGGTGAAGGATCCAAGCCAAAGGAGTGGTAAGAATTAAGAAATTTCTCCAAGAAGGGTCAAGAGTGTTACTAGAAGGTATGATTCTCATACTTTTTGCAATTGTTCTATACCTTGTGGCAAGGGAAAGGAGATTCTAAGTCAAGTTAAGGCAATATCATTGGAGATAGGACAATATTTTAGCCAAGGTATGTGAAAGAATGATTGATTTTATGAAAATGATGTTAAATCCATGAAGGAGTGTTTATCCTTTGAGTTGGTATCTCCAAAATGGGATGAAGAGATTGTTGATGATTCCTTTGAAGAGAAGAAGCCATTGGAATTGGGAGGTCCTATTTGGGATCTTGAATCTTCAAGCTTTTAAGTGATTGTACAAC
This sequence comes from Gnetum montanum, assembly GCA_015680685.1. Taxonomy (NCBI): domain Eukaryota; kingdom Viridiplantae; phylum Streptophyta; class Gnetopsida; order Gnetales; family Gnetaceae; genus Gnetum; species Gnetum montanum. Next base: position 1,217,075 of record MNCI01009519.1, on the reverse strand, counting down.
CATATGTTGAAGATGAAGTTGAATCAAAGATGGATGAGAGAAGCCATGAAGAGGTAAGTGTGAGCTTTACCTTGTTGATGGTAGTAATGTCTCGCATGTTGAAGCTAGTGTGATGGATGCTAGTTTTTAACTTTAGCTTGGTATTGGTTTGTTCAATTGTAATGATGAGAATCATGATCATTGTAGTGATTATGATAACATTGTGAGTCCTATTTTGTTTGATACAAGTAATGTAATTTTTGATGCCATTATTAGTGAGAGGAAGACTAATAATGATAATGTGTTTGATGATGATGGAAATTGGCATAGTGATTATAAAAAGGTCATTATTGATGTTGGTGAAGAAATTAATAATGATATGATTTTGCAAAATTTGGAGATATTTTCTATGGTGACAAGGATGAATATGTCAAAGGTATTGAAGAACTTTATTGTCTTGGTTGTGAAATGGATAAGCAACATGAAGAAAATTTGCATTATGATGATGATGGTAAATGGAAGCTAAGTGGTAGTCTTCCAAACACTAAGAAGAAGAAGGTGAAGATGAGGAAAAATAAGGGAAGAAAGGAAGTTTGTTTGAGGAGACCTAATCCTTTTGAGTTTCCTTAGTCTTTTGTTGTTGTAGGTCATGGAAGAAACACATGGGATTTGGTGTTTTCAAAGTGGAAGCATAGTGAAGCCTTTGAGGGCAAAGACCATATCCACTATTCTTTCATGAATGTCTCCATTGTGATGTAAGAAAAAAATTATGCTAATGTATGTACTTATGTGTGTCATGAATACATTGTGTTATGCATTTATGCATTTGTGAAATAAGTTTTGGATGATAGAGACAGAATGTTATAAGCTCTAATCAATCCATGTGTGTTGTGTTTTGGTTTATCATTGAATTTTGGCCTATGTAAGGGGAAAATAGCTATTCCAAGAGAAAAGGAATCTTGTATGGGAATCAAGAGTCTTTTAAAAGAGGAGGGTGCTAATGTGGATATAAAATAGGCCAAAGTAACATCTCTCCAATGATGGGATATTTTTCTTGGAGTTTTGGCATGTTTGGGAGTCTTTTAGGGTCATTTTGGTGACTTTAGGATGTTCTGGGAACAATGGGGACTTGTTGAAATGTGTCCAAAGGTTCTAGGCCTTAAAACAAGCATCTTTAACTTTGACCCTAGTAGGAAAGATGCCTTCACTAATAGTTATACATCTTCACTGCATATTAAAAGTCTTTTATACCTCAAAGATGTCTTCTTTGATATCTTATATACTTGGGAGAGACATCTCTTATTTCTCAAAGATGTATTTTCTAATAACTTTTTCACTTAGAAGAGACATCTTCTATTTATAAAAGATGTCTTCCATGGATTTTAATGAACATTTAGTTGAATGATAAATTAGAGGAAAGATGAATAGACAATGAGGAAAAGGTGTAAATAGACCTCGTGGGCCTTCAATTTGATCAAGAGAGTTTGAAGAGATTTTACAGAGAGAAAGATAAAGTGTAGTGAGTGAGAGAAAAGTAGAGAGAGATAGATAAAGTCTTGGTATGATGCCTTAATCATCATCCATGTGAGTGTCTATTTTCTATGATTGAGTGTGTGAGAGTTGGATTGAATCTCTTATTTGTCCTTGGAAATTTGTGCTTCCTTTCAGCTATAATTTCTTCATTTGAGTAAGAATAAAGCTTTCATTATCTTTTCTTGTTCAAATTTAATGTTTTTATAACATTGAGAAAGCCTGGATTATGGAATCCATGGGAGTTTATCATCACAACTATATGGAATTTCATCATCAATAAGCCTAATATTTGAGTGGAGCTCCACCCCAACCTCATGAGTAGTACCAGCAGTGGCAACATCCACAATCATGGGCGATGCCACCACCAAGGTAGAAATACCCTTATAGATAGCTAGATCCATATGGGTACTATGTTTAGTAATCAATTTCTTCACATGAATGTTCTAGTTAAGCATATTTTCAACACCACTACTACCCTCTTGAATACTATAGAGCTCAATCTCCAAGAGGGAAATCCCCATTTCCATTCTACCCTCCTTATCCTTCTGCACCTATACATCCACCCTCAGCTCAATTAGCGCTAGCTCCATTCATGTAGGACAAAATTCATGCCCAACCATAGCAAAAAAATGCCAAAAGGGTTGTTAACTTATAGTTGGCCTTCCAGCTAAGTGGTTTAGAAAATAAACCCCCAAAAAGACCTTTTCTCCAAACAAATTTTCCTTCTAAGCCCTCATAGGCACCTATGACTAATGATCCTACTTCTTGCTCATTCTCTACTACATCATTTAAGATACCTTTAATCCAAATGCCTTCCAAAGTGCACACTGCAATGTTTACTCATGCCATCATAGATTGGATTAAGGTTGGCCACCTTCTAAGGAAAAGATCTAATCCTGAGAGTCCACTAATTTATTTGCAAATCACTAGAAATGAGCCTTGAAAGCACTTCTGGATTTAGGTTTTGATGCGAATTTGATCTTTCATGAAATGTGAAAAGCCTAAAACCTGTCTCTTCTTAAGAAGAGAAAAATTCATCTTGAGTTAGTAGATCAATCCATTACCATCCCTTTGAGATTGATGGAGGACATTATAACCACTATTTGTGGGTGATCTTATCCTACTAACTTTCTAATTATTTGTGCAGACAACTACAAGGGGGACTTTCCAATCATCATGGGGAGGCCTTGGTTGAACATAGTAGATTCATGGTTGGGAATTAGAGACCTCTCTTTGGAAATTTTCAAGGAGAATTAATTTGAAAAGATCAAGAAAAAGTGCATTCTATGCATTGTGTATAGTGACATAGGGTGCAACTATGTGTAGAAATTATGGATTGTAAAAAGCACATCAATTATAACATGCAAGCAATGTGCCAAAGTAATAGAAATTTAAAGGTACTTGCATGCAATATCCACAAAATGAGAGGGTACCTAGTGGTTAATAGGTAATCTTGATAGCAAATCAACTCTCTACATGAAACAAATTAAGAGCCTTACTAGTGCCTACATTAAAGGCGTGGATGAGATGAAGTAAATTCATCACTGACTCTTTGATGAACTTGATGACACCAATTGAAGATAGTTGGAGATCCTTAAGAGCTTTCAATAGGATCCCCTTGAGGTGAAAATTTTTATAGTCATAATGGAGTATGATTTTCTAAAAAATGGTAGGTCAATCATTATCAATGTCATCCTTGCTCCTGTGTAGAAAAAGAAGCTCTTAGAGTTGGTCAACAAATGGTGAATAGCCTTTTCTTGGTCATATCTTAAACTCACTAGAATTGATCCTAAGATATGCTAGAATCACATCTACATAGATCTTTTCATCAAGCCAAAGAGGTAGCCACATCAATGGTTGAACCTCAAATTGAAGTAGATCATGAAAGAGGAAATTGAACAACTCTTCAAGGTAGGCTTCATCTATCCCATTACCAAAGAAGGATGGCATATGGAGGGTCTACATTGATTTTAGGTTATTGAATATGGAAACATACAAGAATCATTTTCTATTATCATTTGTGGACCAAATGTTAGACATCATTTTTGGGCATTGCTACTATAGCTTTCTGGATGGTTATAGTGGTTATAACCAAATTTAGATAGCACCACAGCATTAGGCCAAAGCAACATTCATGAGTCCCTAGGGAACTTTTACATACATAAAGATGTTGTTTGGCCTATCCAATGCCCCTACTACCTTCCAATGCTTTATCCTAATCATTTTTCAATATTAGATCAGTAGTGGGATGGAAGTCTTTATGGATGACATCTCCACCTACGAGGCTACATTTAAGCAAGTCCTAGACCATCTTAAGCAAGTGTTAAAAAGGTATGTGGAGATAAACCTTAGGCTCAACCAGTAGAAAAGCCATTTTATGGTCTAAGAAGGCATTGTGTTGGGACATAAAATATCAAAAAAATGGATTGAGGTGGACTTTGAAAAAATAAGGATCATCTAAGTAATTACTAGATAGCTAGAAATAGTTAAAGACATAAGGTCATTCCTTGAACACATTGGCTACTATTGGTGATTCATTGAGAATTTTTTTAAGATCGCTAAACCATTGGTGGAGCTAACAAAGAAGGATTCTTTATTTGTCTAGAATAAGGAATGTGAATATGCATTCCAACAAATCAAAGAAAAGCTTGTGAAAACTCCAATTCTACTAGAACCTAATTGGTTCATGCCCTTTCATATCATGACAGATGCATTGAATTATGTCTTGGAAGTCATACTCTCATAGTTGGATGATCAAAAACATCCTTACTAAATCCACTATATGAGAAGAATAATTGTGGGTGCATAGCTAAACTACACACAATAGAAAAAGAATTAATGACAACGGTATTCACCTTGAATAAATTCAGGCACTATGTTCTTTGGTACAAAATGTTCATGCACACAGACCATAGTGCAATCTAGTTCCTAATGAATAAACCAAGAGTGAGACCTTGAGTCATACAATGTCTAGTGATCTTGTAGGAATTTGATCTTACAATGATAGATTGAAAGGAAACTAAAAACACAGTTGCTAACCACCTGTCTTGGTTGTAATGGGATAACAAAGAGGAGGAGAGCCCACTATCAGATTAGTTTCCTAATGAATTCCTCTTTGTATATGCTATAAATAAACAAATGCCTGTAGAACCCAATTTGTACAATCACATTATCACCTATCTTCTCACTTAGGAGATGTCATAGAAGTGTGACCATAGGAAGAAATGATAGTTTCTCCACTAGGTGAAACACTTCATGGATATCAATGGAAACCTTTATAAGAAGTGTGCCGATGGCCTTGTTCATTGGTATGTTCCTAATGCTGATCAACTATGTGTTATCCAAGATTATCACAAGGGTCCTTGTGGGAGCCACTATGCTAGGAGACACAAAACCACTAAGATCCTCATGGTAGGGTATTATTGGATAATACTTTTCAAGGATACTCACCACTTTGTTTTCTCTTTTTAACACTACCAACATGATGGTGGGATGAATACTTGTATGGAGGAACCTTAGCAATGGATTCAATCACTAGAGCCCTTTGATATTTGGTGCATTAACTTCATGGATTTCATTAAACCCATGTCAAATGGAAAGCTATACATTGTAGTCATTATTAACTATTATATAAAATGGGTAGAAGCTATAGTTGTCACTGATTGCACATCTTCTATGGCTACTCAATTTATATAATAGTATGTTGTAAATAGGTTTGGGATGCCATATGCACTTATTTCTAGTAATGGTACTCATTTTATAGGAGTTGAACATAAATGAACAACACCCTACTACCCCCAAGCCAATAGTCAAGCTAAGGTTACAAATAGAGAAATAACAAAACTACTAACAAGAATCATTAGTAAATATAGGAGGGATTGGAGCACAAAACTCAATGATGCGCTCTAGGCCTATTGCTCCACTTGGAAACTTCCTATTGGTTTCTCTCCCTATGAGCTTATGAATGGAAAGTTACCAACTCTCCCATCTATGTAGAGCTCCATACACTATCAATGGCTTGTAACCTTCACCTTGACCTAAGTTTAGCATAAAAATAAAGATAAATGAACCTAAATTTTCTAGACAAGAACCAATTGGTAGTCTTTTCATCTAACAAGTTACACAAGGCATTCAAGAAATAATGACATGATCTTAAAATAAGGAAAGTAAAATTTCAATTGGGAGATAGGGTCCTCTACTAGAATCCCACACATGTACCATAAAGAACCAAGTTCCAAACATTGTGGAATGGGCCTTATATTATCTATGAAAAATTTCCTTTTGGGGTCTTGTTAATCTACAAACGTAAAAGCCCAAATAAGAAATTGTTGGTTAACATTTAACAAATAAAATCTTTCCATGAACCTAAGAGAGCTAGTGACCAAAACACCTTAACGGATGGACATTCATGCTCAATTTTTTGGATCTCCTTTTCCAACTTAGTCATGGAGGGGATGGCCATCCATGGTAATTAATCAAAGTGGCTCTTTAGTTTTTCATTTTTTATGTTTTATATAATTTTTTTACACCATATTTAGTACATTTTTTTCTCTTTCTTAAATATTTTACAACTTCTTCTATATTTTACTTTATTTGGTTTGGATTTTTCTAATGCTTTTCTTATGTTGTTTTGTTTTTTATTTATTGCTACAAGGACTAAGTGCAATTATAGCTATTGATTGATGGTAGTTTATACCATAATGTTTTTAATTACTAATGTCTAGATTCTATCTTTGAATTTTGGTATTGATAACTAAGACATGGTTTCTTTTTCATGATAGTAGGCAGTGAGTCCACATCATCCACCCATCCAAAAAAGTCTATGATGTTTTATTGTTTTGGAAATATGTAGTCCATTCATAAATGAAACTTATAATGAACTTGTGACCTTGATAGTTTTTAAACTTGGGAAGGATAAAATGGATAGACAAGGATGTGACTTCAAGGAGATTTAATGCTCTTTGTACTTGCTTATCCTCTTGGGTGCATGAGTGTTTCCATGGATTTCTCACCATTCCACTATTGACCAATAATAGGAAGCTAAAAGTGTTTGCATGGTTTGGTTCCCATAAAAAACACACAAAAATGGAAAAAAATAATGAAAATTCAAAGCACATCCCATAGAAGAAATAATAGGCTACAAGCATTAGTTTTGGGACTAGAAAGACATGTTACCCATGACTAAAGATCCCCTCTAACTAAGGCTCATATCACTTCCTACTCCTCTTTTCTTTTCTTTTAGGAATGATGTTTGATTCGTGGGGATATTCTTGTGCCTTAAGGAGGTGGACTAGTCCTAGAGTGCTAATGCAAAGTCACTAAAAGTGGTTGATTTTGATTCAGACTAAGGATAGATGTTATCAAGTCATCTTAATCAAAAAAACCACAAGGAACTTCATGTGACCATGATATGGGACTTCATTCATTCTTCAGTACATTGACCCATGCCTCTTGTACCTCACCTCACTTTCATTTTGCATGTCTTGTTGGATGTCTTAGTTTGATGTGTCAAAATTCTTAGATAATTTCGTATGGGATTTAGTCCTTGACTTTTTGTAATCATTCATCACATATGGGGCCCATGGACTTCTTGGTTTGGGGGCATGTAACGGCATGAGATTTCTATGGTGATGACCTACTTGCATACTTCTTGGTTAGGCTAGTTAAGTTCCTCATCCCTTAGACATTTTTGCATTCAAATCATTTGTGCTCCACATTGATTACGTCCAACTTTGCAATACTTTTAAAAGTTTTCTCTAGTCATTCTCCCAATAAAATATAATTTTTTTGTGGAATATCTAGTCCTCTTTGAGCATTTCTTCATGTTTATGATCTTTCTGGGTCTCTATGGACTTCAATTTTATGCAAAAACTCTTTATTTTCCTTCAAATTTTCAAAGGAATAATTTTTTCTTTTGGCAACATTGATGGGATCTTGTCGATGTAGCCCCTCGCATTGACATGACCCTATATATGGGACCTCGTCAAAGTAGCCATAAAACTCTATAAATATAGTGAGACACTTTGAATATTTTTGCCATTTTCTTCCAAATGATGAAGGAGTTTTTGTATTTTTTAAAGGCCAGAACCTTCCAAAGTCCATAACGTTTACACTATTTTTCTAATTAACCTCGTTCTTCATTGATACAACTACTAGAGATGAGCTCTACATCATGGGGGCCATAAACCTTAGGTTTCTAACAAAAATTGTTTCAAAAATTTTCTAACTCCTACAAGGTTTAACTAATAAAATAATGTTAAAATCACCAATTAATGAGAGTTAAAGATTTTCCAACAATCTCAAGTTGTCATCTAATTAAAAATAATAGTAAAATAGCATTAAAATGATTAATTCTCCATGATTGCAACTTAGCCAAGTGTAACTAATCCAAGAGACAAGGTACCTAAATGTTTTAAGTTACACATCAGATGCTAATCCTTGGTCATGTTGTGATTATAGATGGTACCTAGACTAAAGCATTTGTAGGAAGTAGGACCATACCAACTAAGGGATAAGTGGCATAAAACTAGAAGAGGCCAAGAAGTGTAGATACCCCCAGGAGAAGGCAACTAAGACACATGCAATGGGACCTCTCTGGAAGGATGCTAAAGTGGAATTTGTCTGATAGATTCTAGAAGCTGAAAAAAAGTAGTCCCACTTGGATGAGATACCTAGACTAAGATCAAATCTTGAGGTCACTTTGATAGAGGCCTATTTAAGGCAAATTAGGTCCAGGGAGATCCAACAAGTAATTCTTACTGATCTAAAATTTGGATCCTTCTTGGACTTTGCCCTAGAAAATGTCAAAGCACAACTTCATACTTCTCCCATGTGGTCTTTTCTCAGTTCTAGTGGAGAATGAAATATGGAAGAAACATATCTCTTCTAGAATAATAAGCAGGGTGATGTCACCATGAAGGTCAAGGACATTTCTATGTCCTACTCAGTGAAGGCCATTTTTTAGGCCCATGGGTTGCTAGAAACTAGGAAAACCTTGGTACAAATTTCAATATAAGGAGACCCATAGGTCAAAAGGGAGTGGATCTAGTAATGCTATGGAGTTGACTAGAAGGAATATAGTGTACTCAAAATGGCTGAGAATTCATATTTCAAGATGGTAGCCTACCACCTTAATCTGACAATGAGGCCCAACAAGGTGACAACCTTCTCTGCTTGTGTGTGCAACACTTTAAGTAGAAAATTTCTTGTCAACCTCCCACATATAATATATCTTGAGATAGAGAAGTGATTCAAAGAGAAGGGATGTGGGAGGAAGACACTTCCCTTTCCATGTGTCATCTAAAAATTATGCAAAAGGGAAGGAATAGTCCACTATTCCAATGTTACCATTAGACATGCTCTTGTTGCCTCTTAGGAGAAAATGATGAAGGATAAACTACATGCCAAGGTGTTGGAAGAGGAGCAACCACCACCACAACCCACTTATGAATAATAAATGTTGGAGTTCTACACTGCCATTGAGTGCATGTGTGAACTTCATGAGAAACTCTTATGGCAATAGTAGATAGGACCTAGTGGTGGTGAACCCTTTGTCTACAGGAAAACGTTGAGTCATCTCAATGAGGTGGCATGATTAATCAATAGGATGGAGAGTTTGGTGTCAATATTTTCTACTCAAAGAATGTAAGTGCCCACAAGATCAAATGCTAATGCCTAAGAGGTAACAATGTTCCTCTCTCCATAGCAACAATTCTCATAAATCTTTAAGAATGTTGCTACCTTTTTGGTGCACTTAGAGGAGGGTGGGGAGGCAACTATTTTGGTGATGCAACACCAAGGGTAGGGAATGATAATAGAGATGATTATTGATAGAGTGGTTGATGCACTCAACACCCTTGCATTGGTACCAAATGTTATTTCACTTAGAGACAGGAAAGTATCTATAGAAGTAGGAAGTAAAAAATTCAATGCAGCCTAGCACAAGGAGTTGTTCGATCGACTCGTAAGAATTAGGGCAACCTATTCCAGATATCTTTGATATCCTGAAAACCATTTTAGCAAACCAATCAAAGTTACTTAAGGTTAAGGGCAAGGTTCTCATTTTCAATGTCCAACTTGAGGTAGTGTTAAACCCCAAATTGGTTTATTTTTTAAATAAGCATTCTTGTCAAATTCATGCATTTTAATTGATTTTATTTTGTATTACATATAGTTAATGGTTTGGTTGGTGTTTAATTAATGTTTATTTTAGTTTATTATATTGAAAGTTATATTTGATACAATTATAATGTGATTATGAATAGTATTTATATTAGTTAGTAGGTTCCTCATTTGTTTCAAAAGTAGGTTTAGTATGGTTATGAAACATATTAAATTAGTAAGAGGTTACAATTTGGAGAGATATGTAAACTATATAAAAATTTTATATATTAGAATTATGGTAGCGATTACATGTTTTATTTATTTTTTCCATTTTATCTCCATTTCTTTAAAGTATAGAAGTCAGACTTTGAGCTAATAGTTAGCACTCTTGGCAATCCACGTGGAGAAATCTTGCAATTTGGCCATGTATTCTTCTATTTTCTTCTGAAGCATGGAAGTCTTATTTGTAAATATTCTTAGCAACAAGACTTGCAATAGTTAAAAAAAAGGCTAAATTTAGCTCAACTATCATTCATGACCTATTTCGATGTTTCAAGTTTGAATCTTTGATTAACGTTGTGAAAAGTAAAAATTGATTGATAGACCTCTTTCACTTAAGCCTTTATGATATGACCATCAAAATCCTTATCACACCTATAACAGTGCATTAATAGAGAATAAATTGGTGAATCTCCATGAAAACAAAAAGAAAAGAGAAGTTTTACTTTTTTGCTATGATACAAAATTGTAGTCTATGAATGAATTAAGATGTGTATTTGTGTATGAATAAATGCTATTGATACTACTGATAGACTGAAAAAGATCTTGCTGGCATTGAAGCTATGGTTCATGATCTGGCTCAAGAATTGATGAAGCTCTTGCTTAAAGATGTTGTTGAAGCATAGAGACAAAGAGTAGAGATGCATAGTAAAATGTAGAGATTTTCAACATTATTAACTCCTTTTCAGTTCCCAAATCCATCACCAATCAATTCACCAAAAGTAGCTTTGCAATTCTTCATCCATGACAATGACAATGTAGAAATTCCTCCATCCATTGATGATCCAAATTAGTAGCCAGTTCATCCATGGAAGACACTAAGACCCAAAATGGTGGTGTCTAAGGGAGACAAGAACCTTCTTTGGCACTAGCACACTTGCATCACTACTCCTCTGCATTAGCCTTTTGCACATCTATAAACTGAACTCTAAAGCTAATGCCAATGGGGCTGTGCTAACAGACTGGTAGAGGGGAACTTTAGCTATGGAATGGGTAAACCCACATTAATTTGAAGTCAATTTTTCTTAAAAATTATTAAGAGAGGATTTGTTGAGCCTTGTGGAGACTATACACCATTGGAGTTCATTGAAGGGCTATCAAGGTTGTTGCATTGTGAGGACAACAAAGCAGAATTGTAGATTAGGCAAAGTCTCCCTTGTGATCCTTGAGATCTTTGTTTGCATTCTTGATTTTAATTTGATTTAATCATTAATTTCCATTCTTGAACTTAATGTTAGAAGTTACGATGAAAATTCATGTTTTTACTTATGAGTGATAGTCATATATATGGGATTTGATTGGATTCAATTCTAATTATTTTATGTCTTGATGATCTTTTTTCCTTTGAATTTTTCCTTCATAGATATGACTCATGAATTAGTCATAGATGAGGGGACAATTTATGCAAAAAAGATAATTATTAAAGTAATATAGTAGTGAAATTTTCCTAGCTCATCAATTTCACGTGATTTTTAGGAAGGCTAGCAAAGTTAATCATCATCAAGGGTTTTGTATGTTTTAATTTTATTCTATAATTTCATATTTTTTATTATATTTTTATTCTTTTATTTATTTATTTATTGTTTATTTCATTTAGGTAATTTAAGAAATAGTTTCTTTTACTTGCTTTTCTTGCATTAAGAAATCTACAAATAAGGAAAAATCCAAGGAATCAGCTCTTCTTATTATACAACAAGATGAAATTGTTTAAAAAGTTGCAATTAAAGCCATGATAGTAGGAGTTATCAAATCAATTTTTAAAATCTTAGGAATAGTAGCCCATCAATGTGCCAATGAAGAGTGTGCTTATTAAATGAAATCAATAAAACAATCAACGAGGCCAACTACAATTGAACCCTCTAGGAGCATACTTAGTCTTTATAAATGCACACAAGTTAGTCATAAACAAAGCCAAGAGGGACCAATACAATCAATTCTGATTATTCTTCCCCTTTAACAAAGCAAAAATCTAGAGAAAAAACACAATATAATTTTTCCATATCTATCAATCCTCTATTTAATATTTCAACTACTACAATATCAACCATGATTTCAACTATGGGGGGTAGGATTTCAAAATCTAAATACTACCAAAATATCAACTTTTTTGTCTCATTTACACCATTTTGATGGAGTATATTTTATGAGGTAATCTTGAGAAGTAAGTTGCCCAATTTAGCTTCTCAATGAATATTGGAAGATAAAAATTAAATTATTTATTTGAAAGGAAAATAGTGAGAAGTATGATGAAGAAAGATGTTAAAGGAAAAAAAACGAAAAGTGCTATTTATATTCAAGGTATGCACATTTTGAGTTTGTGTTCATAATTTCAAAGGCATGGAATTAATGAAACCTTAGTCAGATGTTTCTAGCTTAAGAATGAAGAATTTGTGATTTTTCCATGTAAAAATATGTATAATGGTGGAGGTGAAATTTTGGAAATGATTTAGGAATTGCAAGATAGTGTATTGCAATTTTATCACCATTGGTTTTTACATTGTATCAGTTTATCAGTTTTAGTTTTAGTGGTAGATTGGATGTTTCAAAGAATGATAAAAAATAAAGTGGATAAACTTGTGCATCCATTTTCCCTAAAAGTGTGTAAGAACTTGTTAGAAAAACTAACAAGTAATTGCATTACATAAGGATCCATTGTTATGCTTTGGTCATTGCAATTAATAATGTCATATTCAATCTACAATGGTTTCCAAATGGTGGTAGAAAATTAAGTTGTAGAGTTATGAATTTCAAACAAAATAAGAGAAAAATATCCAATTCAAAGGTTTGAGAGCATTTGATGAATGTTGGTAGAAAAATATCATAATTTCAACACAAAGTAAATAGAATTAACAAGAATCTTATTAAATGGTGGTAAAAAAACTCAACAAAATTATTCAAAAAAATCTTCATCATTATTTCAGAAGAGAAACCCTTGCTACAAAAAAAACCATCAAAATATGAAGTGCAACAAGAAAATAAAATTTCAAAAACTTGTAGAAGCACACAAGCCCTGTAATTCATAAGAAGATCTATATGAAATTGGTATTCCAAAGCAAAAACAAGCATGAAAAACCTATAGGCATTAGAAATTTGGCTCCACGTTCAAAATAAAAAAAAACCCTAAAGTAGCAACTATCATATATTAAAAAAAGCACACATTAAATAATCCTATGCAAAGCATATTCATAATAAAAATTTGTCCATAGTAGCACCCAATATTTGAATGGAAGCTCCTCTCCAACTACCTGCATACAAGTTTCACCTCATAGAGGATCATGCAGCAGCAGGGAGTTGACGTGATGAGAACCAAAGCAAGGTTTGAATTTGCAAATTTCTTGTTCATGATGAAGGTGGTTGTTTTGGAGAAACGCCAACCAAAATAATGAGTGTAGAGACTGAGGATTAATGGAGTGCTAGGCCTGTAGAATAGTAGCAACAAGATCCAGGAGTGGAATCAGGGGATAAAAAACACACAAGAACCATGCATGATATAGGTGGCATAGTAGCAAGCATGATAGCCACAAAGCTCAAATAGTAACATGAGACACACCAAATATAAAACCAAGTATATTAAGGCCACATGACCTTAATAACAATTTTATTTTAAAATATTATCACAAAAAAAAAACTTATGATTTATTTGAATTACAACTAGTAATTTTGAAAAGAGAGGTTTACAATTTGAAAAGGGGGAAATTTATAATTATTTGATAAATATAAATTTAATTTCTTTGGAAAATAAAAATTTCCAAAGGAAGTTATAACCTTCCATGGAAGTTATAAATAGATCTCCTTGACATTTTTAAGGTTGTAATTGCCAAAAAGAAACTTGCCAACTATGGCTTGAGTTTCTCATAACTCCCTATAAAAGTTATAACTTCATAAGGTAGTTATGAATAAATTTCCTAGATATTTAATATTTACCTTAACCTTAAATAATAAACGCAACTACCATGAACCTAGTATAAAAGGGCTTCAAGAGTAGAAGAAGAGGTATATTTTTTGGGGGAGGGGGAAAATTGTTAGAAGCAACATTGAAGATTATAAAAGCATTTATTGCTAAATATATCAATTCGGTTACTTTGTTTTAATCATGTGAGTGCCTTAATTTCCATTTTGTTTTAGTTCATTAGCTAATGATCTAGATAGTAATGTACTTGGAATTTAATTTTTGGATTTTATAGGTTGTTCTTAAAGGTCCATTTTGCATAATATTAGACTTCTATTAAGGTTTTCCAAATAAGAGCTTATGTTATGGAAAAGCAACTTGGGTTATTTAATCATAATGTCTTATAGAAATTGCCTATTTAAGTTTATAGAATCTAGAGAGTCTTTGATAATTTTCCTTGTTTGCAATATATTCATTGTTCTAATGTTAGTTCTAGTGTTTGAGATTCTTGACAACTATTGGCTAGCTATTGTAAAAAAATTTGAATAAAACTAATTATTCATCCAAAAAAAGAACAGAAGAAGGTTTTTGAGTTTTGGACAAGTAGTGGAGTAAAGATCAAAAAGACAAAGAGATTACTTCTTTTGTCTAGTTTATTCATCTATAAGAGAAGGTCAAAGAAATATAAGAGTTCAACCATCAAAAGGAATTCTCGTAAGATGGAAAATCCACAACCAATGAATCCTTGGCAAAGAGTTACACCATTAGGATTTCAAAACTACAACGATATTCCTAAGGCAGTTTATAAATATTTTCTTGAGCCTATTATTCCTCGAAAATCTTACTTAGCTAAAGAATACATCCTCTTGTTTGATTTAGCTTTAGCTCATGTAAATATTCAACATCAAGGTCAACCCTCTAGATTTTTTGTGGAAAATTTAAAGGATATGGATTAGATTTGATATTCAAACTTTCCAAGCAATAGGATCACAAGTTGGGATGATATAAAAAGTCTTTTCTTGGCCTAGTTTGGCAATCAATTGGATCAACAACAACTATACTATGGGTTAGTATGAGCTAAGCAAGGAGTTAAAGAATCAATTAGAGATTTCAACATTAAATTTCAATGAATTTGTGGGCTCTTTCAAAGATAGTATAGACCATCAGATGAAATTCTTAGAAACACCTATCTTAATGTTGTAAATCCCAGTATTTCAATTTGGTTAAGGAGAACTCCAAATTTTCTAACATTGAATGACTACTTTAGTGAGGCTATATAGTTAAAAAAATAATTGAACTTAAACAATGAAGATATTATCACAACTCGAAAGAGAGAAGAAAAGGTGATGATTCATTTGCAACATTTTTCTCAACTTAAAGCATTACTAGGATCATCTCCTATTAAGATAGAGAAAGAGTCAAAAAGTAGAGAATCTGATAAGGGGAAATTAATGAAAGATTTATCTAACAAAGTAGTGAAGCTAGAAAAACCTTCAGTGAAAATTAAAATCAAGGAAGAAAAGAAGAACAGAAAATATAAGCATCAAGATACTAAGTTATTAGATGATGAGGATGAAAATGATTTTGTTATGTCTTACTTCCTTGATAATGAATCAAATAATGAGCTATCTAGAATTCATTATGTAAGAAAATCTTCTAACAATGGATTTAGCGATACCTCTTCTCTATCAAGTTTTGAAGAGGATATGTCATCAAATGAAGACTATAATAACAATGAAGAAAATGGATATAATCTTTAATCAAAAGAAATATTAACTACCTCTAGGCCTCAAAACATCATTTCGAATCCATCTACTAAGAGAAAGGTTTTTGAGCCAAGTAGAAGAGAGAAAAATAAAAATAAAGAAGATCAAGTAGAACAAAGTACTTAAAATCAAACTCTTAATGAATGGATGAAGAAACCAAGTTTTTATGGTGATAGAGAATATGATCTAGTTGAGGATCTTAAACATTTCAAGGCAAACATTAGCATATATTAATTGTTACAAATAGGAGATCGACAAAGAAAAGATTTAGGTCTTATAAAAGATAAAAGGAAAGTTGGAGAATTGGAGTTAAGCTATGTATCCAACATTGATAAGATAGCAAAAACTAGCTATGGGTGTACTCTTGATAAAGAAGCTCTTCCTTTTCTTTTGACAATAAAATTAAAAGATAAATATCTTCATAATTTCTTGATTTATGCTAGAGCTACATCTACCATCATGCCATTGTCTATAATGAAATGCTTGATTTTATTCCTAAACAATCAAATAAGAAGATTGTTCAAGTCGATAAAATTAGAGTAAAGATTATGGATCAGTTGCCAAATTTTCCATTGGAAATTACTTCTAAACCCTATGTAAAAAGTAAAGTGACTATTCAAGTAGTAGATATACTAGATTCACATAGTCTTTTGTTAGGTAGAAGTTGGAGTAAGAAGTTCTTAGGTTACATTTCAATAGATTATTCCCATATGTGGCTACCTTGAAAAGGGGAGCCAAATCGAATATATATATATATATATAGTGAACCTTTGATAATGGAAAACATAACTTTGAATGGAAAGAATAAAGTTGGAATAAGAGTTTTTAAATCCAATATTTGCACACTTCAAGAAGTTTATAGCTTAGAAAAAGAGGAAGTTCAAGATGAGAGAAAATGGGAATTATATTTTGATGGGTCTTGTATTCCCAAAGGTGAAAGATTTGGAGTAGTTCTAGTAAAATATAATTTTCCAAAATTATTCAAGGAAATTTATTTATCTTTTCCTTACATGAATAAAAAGGCTGAATATGAAGCTTTGAGTATTGGAATTAAAGTAACATTGGAAATGGGAATCAAGGTAATCACTGTAAAATAGATTCAAGATTGATCTCTAAATAAGTCAAGGGAAATTGTGAGGTCAAAAGCTCATTCTTGCAACCTTATAAATAGCTTCTCTACAAAATGTAGGGTGAATTTCATTATTATGAGATAGAACATATAAGTAGAAGAATAATTATATAGCAGATGATTTAGCTAAGCTAACTTTAACATTAGATGAGAAAAAGATAGAAAGTTATGAAGTAGTAATTAAAAATGAAAATTAGAAATCAGTACCAAATAACATAAAAAATTTTCAAGTATTTGAAGATGATGATAGAGTACTCAAACTTATGAAGAATAAGGAAGAATTTGAAAGTCAAATCACAGTAGAGATAACATAAAGTTCTAAGTATAATTGGATTTCTAAAAAGGTGGTTGGTTACGAACATGAGTTTAGTAAAAATTAGTTCACAAGGAAAAATATACTAAATTCCAATGATCAAGCTTATGAAATAGTGAATCTTAGATCTAACAAAATAACAAAGATATTAAATTTCACAAATGAAGATAGCTTAGTTTTTAAGCAAATTTTGTTATTACTATTAAAGAATAATTTAGAGAATTTCACTCAGTCTTATGATGATCTTAAAGCTTTCAAACCTGATGTGATGATACATAAAATTCCATTAATAGATGGTGATAAGATAGTTAACTAAAAGAAACAGAAATTTAATTCATTATTTGAACTAGCTATGGAAGCTAAGATTAAGAAGTTACTGCAAGTGCAAATCATATATCCAATTTGATATTCGACATGGCTTGCTACTCTTGTTCTAGTAAGAAAAGAGAATGGTGATATTAGGCTTTATGTGGATTTAAAAAATTTCAAAGAAGCCTCTAAAAATGATAAGCACCCACTCCCTAGAATTGATGAAATGTTGATCAAAGTATTAGGATGTTAGGTATACTTTTTCCTAGATGGATTTTCAAGCTATAATTAGATTATAGTGGATAAGGGTGATAGATATAAAACAACATTTATCACTAAATGGGGGGACATTTTCTTACAAAAGAATGTCATTTAGATTATCAAATGTCGAAGCTACTTTCCAAAGAGCAAATGACTTAGCTTTTAAAGACTTGCTAGGTGATTTCATTGTGGTTTATTTAGATGATATCACTGTTTATTCAAAAAGAAAGATCATATCAGTCACCTCCAACAAGTTTTTGACAAATATCGTAAATATGGTATTTCATTAAACCCTAAGAAATGTATCTTTGGGGTTAAGTTTGGAAGTTTGATAGGTCACATGATCTGTCAAGAAGGAATTGCTATAGATGACACATGAATTCGAGTAGTACAAAATATTGAACATCTCACAAATAAAAAGTCTCTTAGATCTTTCTTTGGAAAGATAAATTTTGTTAAGAAGCTTATCCTAGGATTCACTAAAATTACTAAGCCTTTGATGAATATGCTCAAGAAGTATATTACAATAATAAAAATAGAAGAATCATGAAAAGATTTAGCTAAGATTAAAAGGGCTATTCATGAAGCTCCATACTTGGTAAAACCAAGATTGAAGGAAAAATTTTGGTTATATTCTTTTTCCTTAAATGATTTAGATGCTATTATTTTAACTCAAAAAAATGAAGGTCAAAATGAACCAATTGGATTTTTTGGGTATTAGTTAAAAGAATCAAAATTAAATTATTCAGATCTAGAGAAACAAGCATTTGTAGTCATTAAAGAACTTCAACATTTCAAATATTACTTGGAAATATCATTGGTTCATATTATGCTAATAGAACCTAGAGTCAAGCAATTCTTGGCTCAAAATGGGATTGAACTGAAAAGAGGAAAATGACTAATAAAGCTTCAAGGTTTTAAATTTTCATTAGAGATATGCAAGACTTTGAATGGTTTTAGCCAAGTTAATGGCTCAAGAAAATGAAATATGTGTGCTAAAAAATCATGAAAGAAATTGTTATGATGAAATTCTATAATTCCTAAACACAAGAAAGATTTCAAATAATTTAACTACAAATCAGAAAAGAGCTTTCTTCAAAAAGGCAATCAAGTTTGTAGCTAAAGATGGAATCTTATATAGAAAGGAATTTAAATTGGTTTTATTGGAATGCTTTCATAATGATCAAATTAGTCTTATTTTAGAAAAATTCCATGATCATTCAATTTTTTTTATGAGTCTCCTAAGTTCACTATGCAACATATACTCTATTATGATTTTTATTAGTCGAACATGTACCAAGATATTAGTTAAAAGATTCAAAAATGTTATAAGTGTTAGATTCATGGAAGAAGAATTAAAAAGGCTAGAGATCCCTTGAAATTGGTAGTTGAGGATACAACATTTGACCAATGAGGTTTAGATGTCATCGATACAATTACTCTTTCAAAAGTTGGGCATAAATTTATTCTCATAGCCATTAATTATTTTACTAAATGGTCGAAAGCAAAAGCTCTAAGAAACTATTTAGCATTGGATATGATTATGTTCCTAGAAGATCAAATTCTAAGTCACTTTGGTATGCCTAAAGTTTTGGTATTCGATAATGGACTTGCTTTTTAATCTAAGGAGTTTATAACATGGGTATTAGAGAAATCCATCTTTCTATAGTTTTTTTCTTTAATTATTATTCTCAAAAAAATGGTTTAGGTGAATCTACAAATAAAAAGCTTATTTCCTACATCAAAAATTCAATGGAGGAAAATCCAAGAAATTGGATTGATTATTTGTAATCTGCATTATGGACTAACCGTATTACATTTAAAAAGGCTATTGGAACATTAGCTTATAACTTAGTCTATGGATTTCCCATACAAGTTATGAATAGGATTATAATCTTGGCCTCTGGTTTAGTACAAAGGTATAGTGGAAAAATAGATAAGGACAAAAATTTCATGACCTTGCTTGTTAGAAGGAAAGCTGAAATAAATAGAGCCAACGATAATCTATTAGAAATATGGTTCAATAGAAATGCCATGAAAAGGACTTTTAAAGTTGGAGATCTATTATTATTATGGAATATAAAAAAACCTAATAAATTTATAGTAAGAAGGTTGTGTCCATTTCAGATCAAAAAGCAATTATCAGAAGACACATACAAGTTGACAACATTAAGTGGAACAAAATTGTAGCTTTTGTATAATGTTTTACATATGAAAAATTACTTTGGGTGACTACCCACAAGTTAAAATATATATTAATTAATAATATATATATGTATATAGTAGTTGAATAATAAAAATAATAATATTAAGTATACATAGTAATAAGTAACAAATTTTATTATGAAAGTCTTAGAATATATATATACTTAGTTATATAATATCTAACCTTAATATGTATGTATATTCTATACATATGTTTGAGAATGTATATATCATATAATAAAATATGTATACATTGGAGTATTATTTCAAAATATTAAATTTATACTATCTCAAGTAATTATTACTTGTGATCTGTGTAACTAGGAGTGGTGGTTTAGATAACTAAATAGTGGTAAATTAATTTTAACTAAATAGTAGAATTTGAATTAGCTAACTATATGATAATGGAAATTAAATAAGTTTTGGTTACGTAAAAAAGTTGGTTGCTAGAATTAGTGGAAATTTCAAATTTATCTTAGACCATATAAATAGATATGAATTTCTTGGAAATACAACATCTCTTAATTCAATGCTTGAGTAAGAAAAGTAAGTGAAGTGTTTAAGTGTGAGGTAGAAACATGGTTCTTGAAGAGATGGTAGTAAGAAAGCCTTTTATCCCATATGTTATGGGATGTTTCCCAAAGCATGTCATGAGTGCCTATTGTAAGATAATCGCTCATGGAGCATCTAGTAAAGCCCTTTCTTACTTTGGCTTATTAATGAGTTTACTTTTCTCATTGATGGTTGTTCCATACATTCCAATGTTTGGGACAACTTTATAAATGCATGATTGAAGTTGAATACCAAGGAGAATCCAATCAAGATGATTCTTTGGGAGAGGCTTTCATGTCTTAAGACACAAAAGAAGCTAGTTGCGAAGAACCTCAAAAATCAGTAGCCAAATAGTTGGATGAGAAAGAGACAAAGACAATTGTTGAAAATAAGGATGAAGCAGACTAAGTTGAAGCTTCAACTAGGCAAGAAGAAGGAAGAAAAGCATTCATCACCATGGAGATAGAATATCAAATAATCAACAATATGAGAATTCCTAAAATAGTTATCTTAACTATTTTTTTCCCACCTAAAAAATAGATTTTATAAAGCTATGTTTGTACAATTTCCAAATTTCATAGGGTTGAGGTTTTTATACCATCAAACCTTAACTTTGATGAAAATTTCCTTAAAAAAGATTGATTTTTCTCGTTTTGATGATGATTTAGTTGGTGAATGATCTTAAACGCCTTTAATCTTTAGGGAATTTAAAATTATGGATAAGAAATGTTAAATTTACATCAATTTGATGGAGCAAATTTTATGAGATAATGTTGAGAACTAAATTTCCCAACTTAGATTTTCAATGATAGTTGAAAGATAAAAGTTAAATTATTTATTTGAAAGGCCAATAGTGAGAAGCATGATGAAGAAATATGTTATAGAAAAAAAATGAAAAGTACTCTTTATATTCAAGGTGGGCACATTTTGAGTTTGTGTTCATAATTCCAAAGGCATGAAATTAATGAAAGCTTAGTAAGGTGTTTCTAGATGAAGGATGAAGAATTTGTGATCTTCCCATGTAAAAATATGTATAATGGTGGAGGTGAAATTTTGGAAATGATTTGGGAATTGAAAGATAGTGTACTGTAATCGTATCACCATTGGTAATTACATTGTATTAGTTTATCAGTTTGAGTTTTAGTAGTAAATTGGATGATTCAAAGAATGATCAAAAAGAAAGTGGATAAACTTGTTCATCCATTTTCCCTAAAAGTGTGCAAGAACTTATTAGAAAAACTAACAAGTAATTGCATTATGTAAAGATCCATTGTTATGCTTTGGTCATTGCAATTCATAATGTCATACTCAATACATAGTGGCTTCCAAATGGTCACAGAAAATTAAGTTGCAAAGTTATGAATTTCAAACAAAATAAGAGGAAAATATCCAATTGAAAGGCTTGACAACATTTTATGAATGTCGACAGAAAAAGATCATAATTTCAACAAAAATTAAACAAAATTAACAAGATTTCTTATTAAATAGTGGTTGAAAAATTCAACAAACATTTCTAAAAAAACTTCATCATTATTCTAGAAGAGAAACCCTTGCTACAGAACAAAACATGACAATATGAAGTGTAGCAAGTAAAGAAAATTTCAAAAACTTGTAGAAGAACATAGGGCCTACAATTTATAAAACGGTATAAATGAAATTGGCATTGTAGAGAAAAAAAGAGCATGCCAAGCCTATAGCCATAAAAAATTTGGTTCCACATTCAAAATCAAAAGAAGCCCTAAAGTAGTAGCTATCATATATTTCAAAAACAAATTCCAAGTTGAAGAACCCTAAGCAAAGGATACTCATCATGACAAAGGTCTCCATAGTAGTAACAAAAATTTAAATTGAAGCTCCTCTTGAACTACTCGTGCATGAGTTTCACCTCACAAAGGATCACATGCCTGCAAGGTGTCAATGTAGTAAGAACCAAAGCAAGGTCTAAATCTACAAATTTCTTGTTAGTGATGGAGGCAACCATTTTGAAGCAACACCAAGAAGAATAATGAGTGTAAAGACTGAGGATGATACTAGTAGCAGTTCTGTGCCTATAGAACCATAGCAACAAGATCCAAGAGCAAAAGCAAGGGATACAGGACACATAAGAACTACGTGTGATGGAGGTGGGATGGCAGCGGGCATAACAACCACAAAGCTCAAACACTGATGCAAGGTACACCAAATATGAAATGATGTATATTAAGGCCACATGACCTTAATAATAATTTTATTTAAAAAAAATCATTACAAGCAAAAACTTATGGCTTATTCGAATTACAACTAGTAGTTTTAAAAAGAGAGGTTTACGATTTGAAAAGGGGGAAATTTATAATCATTTG
Organism: Gnetum montanum; assembly: GCA_015680685.1. Classification (NCBI taxonomy): domain Eukaryota; kingdom Viridiplantae; phylum Streptophyta; class Gnetopsida; order Gnetales; family Gnetaceae; genus Gnetum; species Gnetum montanum. The sequence goes on along the minus strand of MNCI01009519.1, from coordinate 1,194,418 downwards.
ATAAATATAACTTTAATTTATTTAAGAATTAAAAATTTTCAATGAAATTTATAACCTCCTATGAAAGTTATAAATAGATCTCCTTGATATTTGTAAGGTTGTAATTGCCAAAAAAACACTTGCCAACTATGGCTTTATTTTCTCATAACTTCTGATAGAAGTTATAACTTCTTAAGGTAGTTATGAATAAATTCCCTAGAGATTTAATATTTCCCTTAACCTTCAATTATGAATGTAAATACCATGAAGCTACTATAAATGGTCTTCAAGAGTAGGAGAAGAGATATATTTTTTTTGTTGGGAAGAGGTGGAAATTGGTAGAAGCAACATTGAAGATTGTAAAGCCGTGGATTGCTAAAGATATCAATTTGGTTGCTTGGTTTCAATCCTATGAGTGCCTTACTTTCCATTTTGTTTTAGTTACTTAGCTAATGGTCTAGATAGTAATGTTTGGCATTAATTTTTGGATTTTCTATATTGTTCTTAAAGCTCCATTTTCCAAAATATTAAACTTCTATTAAGATTTGCCAAAAAAGAGCTTATGTTATAGAAAAGCATCTTGAGTGATTTAATAGTAATATCTTATAGAAATTTCATGTTTGAGTTTAGAGGATCTAGAGAGCCTCTAATAATTTTCCTTGTTTGAAATAGTTTCATTTCTCTAAAGTTTATTGCCTTGGAATTATAATTTAAAAAATTGTCAAATTTTTCTATTAGTTCTAGTGTTTGCAATTCTTGAAAACTATTGGCTAGCCCAGTAGAAGCTTGTACTTGTTTTTTACAAATCATTTTTGTAGTGAATAATATTGTCTTTATGAATTTTCTTATTGAGCTTAGAAGGTTTGAGAAATTTGTAATACTTTAAAAAAATTTCGAATAACTTTATTGTGAAGTGTTTTATCATGTTCAATTTATCTTACCTAAATGTTTAAGATTTACACAAATATGCTTTCCTTTCTTTTCTATTTCTAAAATCCATTGAATCTTGGTCTATTTCTACTTTGCTTATAGAATTTTCTCTCTAGGGGAGACTAGCAGTAGATTGGTAGAATTGTGTTCAACAACCATTTTTCTGAAATTTTATGTGTTTAAAGTAATGTATTATAAGGATGATATAGACTTAGGGATTTGACAACATAGGAATCTCAAAAAACTCATAGTATTTGATAAACCCAACCGAATTTCTTTTACAATAGACAGTTCCAATTTCATACACAAACCTAAGCATTTTAACATTAGCAAACACATACTCATGTTTAGTTTGTTTCTTAACCACTGAATTTACTTGAAGGTATCTAGGCCTTGGTGTTGCTAGAAGACCAACAAGCATCTAATATCTATTATACTTCAATGCCCATTGGGTTTTCCATAAGGGATGTAAAGGTCAAAAAAATTCACTTATTACCTATCTTTAAAGGGATGAATGATGAGGATCCAGGTACTCACATAAGAGAATTTGAAACTACATTAGCCCTGTTAGCACCTCAAATTGGGGATAGAACTAGGATCATTGCCTTTTAATCAACCTTGAAGGAAAAAGCTAATTTTTGGCTACAAAATCTTAGAACATAAATTAGCTCATGGGATAAATTTAAGAATGATTTTCTAGAAAGATTTCTTTCTAATGATAGGCTTTATTCATTAAGAAAGTAATTAATGAGTTTTATGCAATGTGAAGATGAAGACTATGATAGTACCTTTTATATATTTAAAGTATTATGTTTAAAGAATCTAAACCATGGATTTCTATCCCATCAATTAATTTAAATCTTTGTATAAAGCTTATTACCTTCTTGTAGGCAAAATGTTGACTTTGCATGTAGAGGAAATATTTTGAATGTGACATGGGAAGATGGCTAGAGGATTATAGATTCATTAGTTGATCAAAGTAAATGTTGGCCAACATCCAACATTATGCAAGGCATGATCCAACAAATAGAATAGTTAAATAAAATAGTGGATAAGCTAACATGATTGTTTAACAAACAAGCTCATGGAATTCAAAGTGAAACATGCAACATTGTGGTATTCCCTAACATGACCAAACAACCTTCCTAGCCTTGTTATATTGTCAAGAGGAAATGCAAGAGTCAGTAAAGGCTTTCCAACAATATAAAAGCCAACCAACTATAAAATTTCCTCAATGACCATTTTACCATAGCAATATCCTCAAAATAATTTTGGGCCATTTAAGAATCCAACTAATGAGCACTTGGATAAACTCACCCAAACCCTTACTTCCTTCATAGAAGAAAGCATAAAGTTTATGAGTGAGATAAGGAGAATATTTTAGGACTTAACTAAAAATAAATTACCATCACAACTTGAACCTAATCCTACATCTTAGAGGAAGGGAAAGAAACAATTACATTCCATCACTACAATGAGTGGCAAAATAGTTGAACCTAAATCCCAAAATAAGGTGACATTTTAGGAGATAGGAACACAAAAATAAGTTAAACTGCAAGTATTTAATGAGGAAGATGAACCAACTAGGGAAAGAGAACAATTACTATTTTTTAGACAATGATTTTTAACTCCTTTCCCTAAATTATTACAAGAGGATTTCACAACTAAAGCTCATCTTAAAATAATATTTAGTGAATTGTATTTCCATATTCCTTTGAAACATGGAATAAAAGACATACCTCTTTATGCTAAATACTTAAGGGTATTATGCACTAGGAGAAGAAAGGAAAAAAAATCCTAAACAAGTTTGGTTGATAATCTTTCTTAACTTATACATAGTCATGAAATTCCTAAATACCAAGATCCCAAAGTTTCTACCATTTCAATTAAAATAAATGGACAAGTAATTAGGAATGCCCCATTGGATTTAGGAGCTAGCATTAATAGTATGTCTGTTAAAATGGCTAGGCCACTTGATATAGAGGATATTAAAGAAGTAAACATGACAATATCATTGGTTGGTGGATAAAATGTTAAACCAATAGGGATAATAGAGGACTTGATAATTGAGGTAGAAAAAGGAAAACACCCAATTCACTTTATTTTTTTTAAGTAAAAGATCCTAATTATTTTCTTATTATATTAGGTAGACCTTGCTTAGCTACAACTAATGAAATAATTAATTATGGATCAAGACAACTTCAACTTTCCTTTAATAATCTTAGTTTTACACTAAATATATATGATGATGTAAAAGAAGATCTCTAAAATGAAGACTTGAAGGAAGCAAGAATGCTCTACACTCTATCCACTTTAGCAATGGAATAAGATAATGAAACCTTAGTATTAAATAATTTTGAGGAAGGACCTTTAGACCCCTTAACTAGTGAACAACAAGATTTTCTTAACCAAATTTTTAATTTGGGATTAGGAAATATTGAAGAAATAATTCAACCTTAAAATAAATATTTCTTAAATCTTAAAGAACTATCTAGTATACTTAAGTATGTTTTCCTAGATCATAATAAACCATTAATAATAAATCCCCAACTTACTAATGAGCAAGAAAGAAAATTATTAGAAATCTTGCATAGAAAGTCTGAGGCATTTGCATGGAGTTATGAGGACCTTCACCAAGGAATCTCACCCAACATCTTCCAACATCATATCTATCTAGAGGATAATGTAAAACTAGTAAGAATTCCCCTAAGATGAATTAATCTAGCCTTAAAAAAATTGCTAAGGATGAAATTTCAAAACTTTGGTAATGATGGATTATTTATCCAATAGCTAATAGTGAATGGATAAGCCCCATTACTATATTTCCAAAAAGGGATGGAAAATAGAGAGTCTATGTAGATTATAGAAGGTTGAACCAAAATACAAGAAAAGAAAATTTTCTATTACCTTATATAGATCAAATTATAGAAAAATTATAAGAACATGAATATTATTATTCTTTGCATGGATTTAGTGGTTACAATCAAGTAGCCATTGACCCTAAAGACTAGCCTAAAACAACCTTTACATGTCCTTATGGAACTTTTTCTTATAGATGAAAGCCTTTTTGGCCTTTGTAATGCACTAGGTACTTTTCAGAGAGCCATGATCTTAGTATTCTCTAATATGTTAGAAGATTATGTTGAAGTTTTTATAGATGATTTTTCAATCTATAGAAATAGCTATGATGAAACCTTGCAACATCTTGAATATGTCTTAGATATATGTATTGATAAAAATTTAAAATTAAGTTGGAAAAAGAGCCACTTAATGGTTACGAGTGATAGAGTATTAAGACATGTTATTTCTAAAATGGATAACAAAAAAGTAAGAGTCATAATTATACATCTAGCTCCAACTAATTTAAAGACTCTTCGATCTATTCTAGAACAAGTTGGATATTACATGAGGTTTATCAAAGACTTTTCAAAAATTGCTAAACTATTATACATGCTCTTAGAAAAAGATGTTTCATGTGTTTGGACTAATGATTATCAAGAAGCATTCTTAGAATTGAAAAATGAGTAACCACTACCCCTATATTATATGCATGTAATTGAGATTTTCCATTTGATTTAATGTGTGACACTAGTGACATAGCAGTAGGGGTAGTTTTAGGACAATACATTGATAATAAAACACAAGTGATTTATTATGTGTCCAAATGTCTAGACAAAACCCAAGTAAATTATACAACTATAAAAAAATAATTATTAGCTATTGAATATTATCTAGATAAATTTAGAAAATATTTAATAGGATATAAAACTAGAGTATATATTGATCATTTAGCCATTAAATTCTTAGGTATTAATAAAATAGAAAATGCAAGGATAATGAGATGGTGTCTATTACTACAAGAATTTGACCTTAAGATTTTAGATGAAAGAGGTAGGAAAACGTAGTCGCAAATATCTTTCAATCCTACAAACTATCAATGAGAATCAAATACAAAGAGTCTTTCATAATGAATTTCCTGATGAAAATTTTTTTTCTACAAGAAAGGATCCTTGGATTGCTTATATACCAACTATTTAGCTACTATGAAGATCCCTACCAATTAGACTAAGGAAGAAAAGAAATCTTTCTTATGTACCATATCTAGGTATATTTGGATTAGTATGTATCTTTATTGAATATGTAAAGATAACATAGCAAGGAGATGTGTGGCTAAGAATGAACAACAAGAAATTCTATAAATGTGCCATGATGATTTAAGGGGTGGCCACTTTGATAGCAAATTTACTACTATCAAAATGCTTCAAAATGGATTTTATTGGACCTCAATTTTTAAAGATGCACATAAGTATGTGCAAGAATGTGATAAATGTCAATGAAGGGAAGGCATAACAAAAGGACATAAAATGTCCTTAAATATAATTTTTATAAAAGAGCCATTTGATGTGTGGGGTATAGAATGTTTAGTACCATTCTCACCATCTAATGGATGTCAATACATTTTGGTTTCTATTGACTATGTCAACAAATGGGTAGAAGTAAAAGCCATCCCAACAAATGATGTTAAGGTAATTGTAGAATTCCTTAGGGAAAATATTTTAACATGCTTTGGAAATCCACAGATGATCATTAGTGAGCAAGGAACCCATTTTTAAAATAAAATAATGGAAAAATTCTTTATGTCTTATGGAATCTGACATAAGACAGCTACAACCTATCACCCTCAAATAAATGTCCAAGTCAAGAATGCTAATATAATTATCTTAAATATATTAACAAAGATTGTATGTACTAAATGGAAGGATTGGTCTAAAAAGTTGCAAGACACACTTTGGGCTTATAGGATTACCTATAAACCAATTTTAGGATATTCACCTTATCAATTGGTTTATGGTAAGTTATGTCTATTACCTTTTGAACTTAAATATCAATCTTTATGGTTAGCCAAAAAACTTAATTTTGATGAAGACATGAACTACGACTCTCAAATTAATCAACTTCATGAACTTAATGAAATGAGACTACATGCTCTTGATAAGTAAAATATTATAAAGAAACAAATGAAAACATTACATGATAAGAGTATCTTTAAAAAACACTTTTCTATAGGTGATATAGTTCTTCTCTACAATATGAGATTACATAAATTTCTAGGGAAATTAACAACTAGGTGGGAAGGCTCTTATTTAGTTGTCCAACCTGATGATAATGGAAGGTTTCTCATATCACCTATTGATGATTCATCAACTACATTCCTAGTCAATGGACAAAAGCTTAGGTTATAATATCAACATCTATTGAGGAACCCGAAGAAGATAAACTAGTAAGTCTAACTGACCCAACTTATCCCACTACTAATGAATTACATGACAAAAATCCATTAGAAGTCTTAGCTCTCAAACATACCCCTCAACAAGACTCTTTTATCATAGAGTAAACTAATAAAGAAGTATTTACAGTTTACAACTTTTACCTTGAAAAATGTAGAGGACAATAGTATCTTCTATTATTAGTTGGAACTTTAAAGAATTAATTCACATCATGTTTATAATGCATAGGAGAAGGACAACTCCTCCTACATTTAGATAGGTAGGTTTAAATCCAAAATCTAAGGTCGAGCCTTAGATTAATAAGTGTCTTACACATAATAAACTTCATTTTTTAAATAATATTCTTTAAGTACAATGTTCATAAGTCAAGGTGGCTATATAGCTTAGTTTAAAATAATGCTTATCAGTGTTTGGTTTCTATTAAATACCTACTTAGATGAGTCACTAAGGTGAAAAGGGTGTGTTATATTAGACCTAGTTTCTCTAGTGGTAAAGGCATCTACTAATATCAAGTAAGATTAGTGCCATGTGAGAAACCCTTACAAACTAAATTTGGCTTCCATAAGAATCTCATGATTAAAGTTGGTCAAATATTGAATTTCTTATGAATAAAAAAAATAAAAAATAGGAAAAGAAAAGAAAGCAAGAAAAGAAAAAGAAAAAGAAAAATATGGCCCCACAAGAACCTTCAATCATGAGTTGAGCCACACTCCCACAAGAACCTTACAGTTTGGGTGATGCTTTAAGTTCACAATTTCAATCATCCTACAAGAACCCCCTTCTATGAGAAAAGTATTTAAAGCTCAAGAAATGATTACCTATTAAATAATGATGCCACTACCTTCAAACTAGGGTGTAACACAGGTAGCAAAGGAGTGACTCCTCCATAGTCAATATCTTAATGGGCACCTTCACTTCTAATTATTTCTCTTACTCTATTATTTAGTTACTTTTCTTTGATTCTTTGTACTCATAATACTATTGTTTTCTTTTTTTTTATCTTGTTTTTTAGCTTTTTCTATTCCTCTTTTTCATTTATTTTGTTTTATCTTTCCATTTTTCTTTTGCATGATCAATTCTTCTGACAAGTGTTTCTTTTGTACATGGGTTTTCATGGTGTTTCCCATCATGTCTTTATAGGCATTAGTGGTTGAGATTCCTACTATGGTGACTAGTGATGGATACTAACACTCATTCACCCATTTTCTTTGGTAACTTCTTAGTCATTTGGATATATAAAACCTAGGAAAATTCTTGCTTTTTGTATATCCTTTGACCATATCTCTTTTTAATAATTTATATTTGCTAATTAACCTAGGTATGTTACATACCTTAGTTTAATTAAGGGGAATGACCAATTAATAAAAGATATGATAGTAGGGCATAACCAACTTGCAAGTTGAGCCAAGAACAATTTAGGGAATGAGTTAGATGTAAGTAATGCACCTCAGATCCTTAAATCATAGGAAAGGTTTAGACCTTGATTTTATAAGATATTCTTTCACCTAATGAAGCAAACCTTATGAGGTGATGTAAGCCCAATTAATCCTAGGTATGTCCTTCCTAATCGAGTTATATGTGGACTCAAATCCAATAATAAGAATTTATTATCAATAAAGGAATAAGCATATGTACATAATTAGAAAATAACTATTTGAACATTTTGCAATAGACAAGTTTAATTTTTTTATGGTATTTTATGATACTAGATAGTAAACTTTAATGATCTTATTCTTGTTAAATATCTACATGTTTTTAATGTATTAAATTTTAAATAGTGATAAGGATATCTTGAAATAGTAGTAGCATAATTTTATTTTGTTTAGATTTGCAGGAATATTGATTTTTTTTTATTATTTTCATCTCTATGGCCAAGCACTAGCCAAAGGCTAGTCGAGGGCTATGTTAAACCCCAAATTGGTTTAATTTTTAAATAAGAATTCTTGTCAAATTCATGCATTTTAATTTAATTTATTTTATATTACATATAGTTAATTTTTTGGTTGGTGTTTAATTAATGTTTAGTTTAGTTTATTGTATTTCAGATTATAGTTGATATAATTATAATGTGATTATGGGTATTTTTTATATTGGTTAGTATGTTTCTCATTTGTTTCATAAGTAGTTTTAGTATGGTTATGAAACATATTAAATTAGTAAGAGGTTCCAATTGTGAAAGATATGTAAACTATATAAACATTATATATATTAGAATTAGGGTAATGATTGCATGTTTTATTTATTTTGGCCATTTGATTTTCATTTTTTCAAAGTATGAAAGTTCCACTTTGAGTTAGTAGTTAGCACTCTCAACAAGGCACGTGGAGCAATCTTGCAATTTGGCCAGCACATATTCCTCTACTTGTTCGTGGAGCATGGAAATATTATTTATAGACACACTCAATAATAGGACATATAATAGTTAAACAAAAGGCTAAATTCAGCTCAACTTTCATTCATGCTCTATTTCGATGTTTGAAGTTTTAGGTTTGAATCTTTGATTGATTTTGTACAAAGTGTAAACCAACTGATAGACCTCTTTCACTTCCACTTCTGTGATACCACCATGAGAATCCTTATCATCCCTAAAATAGTGGATTAACAAAGGCTGAATTGGTGAATCTCCATGAAAAGAAAAAAACAAAAAGTAGTTGCACTTATCTGCTATGATATAGAATTGTAGTCTATGAATGGATTAAGATGTATGTCTATGTATGTATGAATGCTAATATTGCTACTTATAGATCAAAAAAGATCTTGATTCTGGCTTTAAAGCTATGATCTATGATTTGGCTCCAGAACTAATGAAGCTCCTACTTGGAGATTCTATTGAAGTAGAGAGACAGAGAGTAGAGATGTGTAGGAAAATGCAAAGATTCTCAACATGATTGGATCCTTATCACTTCTCAAATCTACCACCAATCAAGCCACCAAAAGAAAATCTACAATTCTTCATCCATGAAAACGATGATGTAGAACCTCAAAGGGGTTTTCTTGATTCATCCATCCACCAATGATCCAAATCAATGACTAGTTCATCCATGGAAGACACTAAGACCAAAAATGATGGTGCCCAAGGATGACAAGATAATAATGCAAGGTTGATTGAACAGGTTCATGGACAAAGTCTTCTTTAGTGTTGACATTCTCATGATGCTACTCCTCTACGCTAGCCTCCTACACACCTACAAACTAGTCTTGGAAACTGATGTTGACGTGTTTATGCTAGTGAACTAAAGGATGTGAACTTTAGCTATGGCATGGGCTTCATGTCAAAGAATAGGGACAAGAAATGGATGTAGTGGCTACATGTGCATGTAAACATCTACAACTACATGGATGGTGGCAACCCTAGATCTTTCTCATCTCTAGCTTGTAGGTGGCCAAATATCAAAACCCCATTAATGATCATCTCATGCTACACAACCTCAAGAACAAGCATGACTACTACCATTTACATGGCATAGAATCACATAGATAGGTTGACAGAGATGTCTTGGAAGCAAATGATCTAACTCAAGCATTTGAGAACATTGTTGCTAGACTCACATCTGCACCATAAGTCTAAGGATTTTCATTTTTTACCATGCATTAACATTTACTACAAGCCATGTTGGACTTCATATTAATTAAGTTGGTCATTCACATATGCAAAAGCATTAGGCATGATTTTTTTAACCAAATTAATTAATGCATCAAAGGATACTACATATCATTGCATGCCTCCTCCATCACTTCCAAAGATTTCATGCTAATCCAAGATATTAAGGATGCTAGACTTGGAAATTTGTACCAATTTGAATGGATTGGTATTAGGGTTTTTGATACTAATCTATTATTAAAATGATTATTTTAAAACATTTTTTAGTATAAATAAGACATTCCACTTCGTATTGAGGGGGGGGAGGGGGATTGAAGATAAAGAAGAGTTGATACCCAAGAAAACCCATATTAAGTTAAACTTAATTTTTTTCAAAAATCATCAAGAGAGGATTTGTTGAGCCTTGTGGTGACTATAGACCATTGGAGTCCATTGAAGGGCTGTCAAGGTTACTACATTAGGAAGAAAACAAAGAAGAATTATAGATTAGGCAAAGTCTCTCTTATGATCCTTGAGATCTCTGTTTGTTTTTTTGATTTCAATTTGATTTAATGATGAATTTTCATTATTGAACTTAAGATTAGAAATTAAGATGAAAATTCATATTTTTACATATGAGTGATAGTCATAAGTATGGGATTTGATTGGATTCAATTCTAATTATTTTATGTCTTAATGATATCTTTGACTTTGAACTATTCCTCCATGGATATGACTCATAGGTCAATCATAGACAAGATGATAATTTATTCAACAAAGATAATTATTAAAGTAATCCAACATTGAATTTTACCTAGCTCATCAGGAAACCATAAGCAGAATCAAAAATTGGTTACTAAGGTTGCAGAATTAAAAGCCTACATCACTAATCCCACCATACATAGCTACAAGATAGCACAAGATGAAGCTTTTCAACAGATTTAGATAGAACATTTAGAGGTTGATTATAGGAAAGGAGTCAATAATCTATTCCACTGCATACATTATTCAAAAGGGCTTATTGAAGGTATGCCAAGAGAATAGAAAGGTAACCTAGAAAAATCATTTTTTGTGAAATGTCAAGATGCAAAATGATCAAATGGTAGAATTCTTCCAATAATAGCAAGAGCAAATTGCCAAGGTGAACATAGAATTGAGGAGGTTGGCTACAAAAAATCAAAATCTCTTAATAGAGGAGGTGGATGCCCTTCACCATAAGTCTATAATTGAAATCGCTACTTGGAAAAATAAGGCCCTTAAATTTGAAAGGGTCAAGAACTACTATAGGGATCATCATGGTTTGTAGAAGAACATAAATGAAAAACATATCCAACTAGTGAATGTGAAGGTGAATGAGGTTGCCCTCCAATAGCTCCAATAAATAGGTGACATATGGCAGCCCATCTTTGATGGACTAAATGAGTACAAAAAATTTGAAATCTATCACAAGAAGTTGCATATTGAGGAGGTGACAGAGTACATGGAGCTTAACAACCTCTGTTACTCAAACCTTGCAATGTTGACCACCAAAAGGCTAAGGTTAGAATTGGAGAAATATGTGGCTAGCTTGTACCTTCTATACGAGGACAAGTTCAAGTACCAAAAACAAATAAAAGAGAAGCTAGAAACAACCCATGCAAACTTAAGGTTCTCAAGGAAAATTTTTCTAATCAAAGATCAACAACAGAGAACATTGCCAACAAAATGAATAACTACCAGGAGCTGCAAAATGCAATCAAGGCATTCGACATTGAATGCAAATAATTTTCTCCCAAGATTATCAACATCAAGGAGCTATTTTCTACAATGCCCTATCTTTGAGATGCTCCCATACTAGTCCACATTGGCAATGCTATGTGGATCTTGTATGATCCCTAGAGTAAGGAGGAGAAGATCAAAGCATTACTGGATGCTTTTCATCTTCCACCAAAAGTCATGGTTGTAGCCAAACAGCCACAAACACAGCCTTAACCACAACAACTATGTACACTAGAGGTAGGAGAAGGTCCTTTCAAATCTTAGGAACCTCCATTGCCTATGATCATTTGATTTTTATTCTCATCTTCAAGCTACTAAAGGAATTATGCTGTCAATTTTTGACATGGTGTTCAATTTTGTTGTCATGAACACCAAATTTTATAATCATTGTAAATTTTTTTGTATGTCAGTTAGTTAGTTAATAATTTCATACCTTCCCAAAATTTTATAAAGAAACTTGTTCCTACTTTTTTTCACTCAAGGATAAGTTTTCATTCAGTCATGGAGGTATGATGAAGTGTCTTTCTTAGGGTGCATCTAGAAGATGTTGTTGACATGATCCTATCGACACGGTTATGTCAACGCATGGTTTGATGCATTGACATGACCTTGCTAATGTAGTGTCTTGTCTTGCCTATAAATACATGTTCACTAGCCACATTTATGACATCCATTGTTTAGTATCCTAGCGAAGCTCTTACATTTTGTTCATTTGAAAGTTAGAATATTTTCTAAGTGCATGTAGTAGGAGTGAGAAGTGTATGGATCTTTATCCAAGCACTAATGTACCTAAGCACCTCAATGTGATGGCAATCAAGATGAGCTTTCTTCATAAACCTTGGAGCACTTGAGATTAGTTTAATGTCTACTTAATGATTTTATTATTTGAGAAATTTACTTTAATGCATTATATTAATAATTAATTAGTGATTAATTAATACACATAAGTATGATAATTTCAAGCATACATTAACATTTGGTAATCCTAGTAGTGCTTAACTCTTTGTAATCTAGTAACTACTTAAGCATTTAACATAATTAATTATGTTAGGAATACTTAAGCATTTAATGTATTTGAATGCTTATGTTAGGACTACTTAACATATTAGTTAGTTATTATATTAATTAAAAATTTAATTACATTATTTCTAGGAATTAGATAATTTAAATAATGAATATAATATATTTAAAATCATACATCTCAGTTACACTTAACCATACACTTACACTTCACAAGTGAAATTGAGAAGACAACAATCAAATTTGTTAAATTCAATACCTAGACCTAGTGTACTTAGAGAGCTAAAGTCAACAAAATTAAACTAGATCCCTTAATGAATGCTAGTGATTCATAAGGTTGGGCATAGTGACTACTCACTACTCATCAATCATCAATGATTTTACTGTGCACTCTAGTCTAGTACCTAAACTAATATCTAGGAACTCCATTTAGGCTTCCTAAGTATAATTGGCATGAAATAAAAGTAGAAAGGATTTGAACACCTTCACAGTAGAGAAAACCATCTTGTCCCAATTTGAATAAGATGGAAAATAGTGTTCACACTACAAAGGATACTATTAGATGCAATAGCAAAGTTGTTGGTTTTAACATGTAGTTTGGACACTCACATTCAACACAAGCTTCACATCCATGATGTGGATCATAAACAAAGATAAAAAATAAGTTTAAAAATTAAAAGTTCAAGATGATATAATGCCATATATACATATGGAAGTATAGTATAATTAGGTAAAAGATTAAAGATAAAAAGAAAAATTCAAAGTCCAAGTGAAGTCAAATTAGCACATTTTTGAAATAGGGAGAAAGTCCATGTAAAATTTATTTTAATTCTTTTGAAACATAGGATAAGATATGAAATTCCATTTATTTATAAAATATTGATGGATTGATGTAATTAATTAATGACTCCAATTTCTCATGTCCCTTCAATTTCTAGTTCATTTTTCATAAAAATAGTTTTATCCCATAATATACCGTTATGAATCCATCATTTAGCTATAATTATATTGGTAAAACATGATTGTAAGGGATCCTATAATAATAATATTGATTACATTATGAAATTTTTTAATTCATCAACATTTCATCACCACTCAATCAATTATCATCATTTCATTAATGTTCATTCATTAACACATTATCCATTACTTTTATGCATCATTTAACAATAAATAAGAGCTATTAACATTTTCATCAATAGTTTCTCAATTTATCCTATCTCTAATTCTTCATCATCAATAATTTCATCATACTATTTGTACTAGATTCATTGTAGTCCAAGTTCAGTACTTTGTCTAGAATATCAAAGGTCATTCAAGTAGGATTAATCAATTCACCAATAAAATTAATTAAATCAAATCAATTCCTTATCTTAGGTTTTTTAGTAGTTCAAGGTGGTTTCAATGAATCAATTTCACTCAAATTTGACTATAGAATTTTTAGATATTTAAGATTTTCATATTGTCCATGAGTCATGGTCAAGTTATGATATTGCAAATTTATAGACCATGAGTTTACCAAGTCTCATAACATTGTAGAGATTAATTTTTCTTGAACAATAACTTGTGATAAGCTCTTAGTAAAACATGAATAATCATGGTTAGTTTATAGTTGAACCAAAATTATTAATAATAACTTTTGATCGCCTTATGATTTAGATTTCTCTTTAGAAAAATTTACAATGATTGATGATGAATATACCACAACCTATGATATTCAAAAATTTAAATTTATTAACCATTATATCAAATCATGCCTTTTGGTATTCTTGTGGTATACTTATGGTATTCTTTGTAATCAAATTTCATATATTCTTCATAGACCTTAGCCTATGGCTAGCTTCTGGTGAAGAACCATGAGTTGTGGTTAGCTCATGATGAATCACCATGACTTGTGGTAAGCTTGTGTTGAAAGACCAAGACTTGTAATAAATCAAATTTTAACTATTTTAATCAGTTTTCAATATCAAAATTTTAATAAAGGCATAAATCCTTATATATTCCAAAAAAAGATAATAAAAACTACATTAATAAAAATAGTTAACTTATCCATTATCCAATTATTAATAACATTACCATTAATACACTAACCACCACAAATGTATGGTAGTCCTAAAGCAATGATATTTATTATGAGTTTTTAACATTAGACATTGAGATAGCTACAAATTTGATACTAATTTTACCAGTCATCAAGGAATGTTTGGTATAATATATCAGTTCTCTAAGCTAACCCAAATGAATGTTTAATGTTTAACTACTCAATCATCTAAGCATTATGAAATGTTTTGAATAATTAACTATTAGGTTATGTTATAAATAGTATCAACCTTATAACCACCCTAAGTCCTAGCCCTTACTATCATCTTAGGTTTCTTAATGTTGGTTTCATATCATTAGTTGACAAAGGATCATCATGCAAAGTCATAATGCTCATTCCATCAACAAAGGCCCTAGGAAGGTCAGTTGAAGGAATCCTCTAAATCAAATTCAATATATCAATACTAAACACATAGTATACTACTAGGTTGATATGATAACTCTAAAGTCAAATTTAACATGACAAAACCTACCTTTCTACATTAGTAAACCATAATTGTAATTTTTCTACACTATAAATATATACATAGATGCCTAGAATGTTAACCATTTATTACCATAAGACATCAACATTTATGTTAGATGTTCTCCACATCTTTCTACTTACAAAAATATGTCAAAAATATATTAGGACTTTTTTTGCAACCCTTAAATCCATCATGACTTAGACCACAACATTTAAGAAGAGCACAATCAGTGCTACCACTAGGAGAAGATGACATAGGTTAAAGGGAAAGATAGAATGTAAAGTAAAAAATTATAAAATGGTAAATCATAAGATAAAATAAATAATTTACTATTTGTATCAACAACAAAAGATTAGAACAAAATTTTGAAGAAAAGAAGATATAGAAAGAAAAGCTACTTATAGAATTTTGATGTTAGAGATAACATTTCCTCTACCTTGAAACATCAGCTAAGAGCAAAGATTTATTAATCAAAAATAGGTTTAATCTAAAGATCTCCAAAAGATATACCATGCATAGGCATGATCACAAGTGCAAGAGAGATAGAGAGAGAGAGGAAAAAATCTATGATTGGTCAATTTTAAGAATAATGATCTGATTCCCAGATCATGTCACATGTATTAATAAAAAATCTTAAATAATTCACAAGTGGCTATGTGGATGGGTTCATGTTACCAAGAATGTTATACTTGAAATGTTATACTAAGGGAACAAATGAAACTTAACTACCTACTAAACTCTTAAGTCACTTTAACACGTATAAAGCATATATACATGTTGATTAACATGAAAACTTAATAATTAAAAAATCACTTGAATAGTCAAATTAACTTATTAATTCTCAATTAAACCTCATTACAAAAAATCATCAAAGTGTAATGGAAGATTGATATTCATTGTCCAAAATACAAATCCATTGAATGATCAAAATAGAGCATGAAATATAGAAAGAAATAATTGTTCATCTAATCTTAATTCTTCTTCTAGATCCTTCTTGTTTCCCTTCAAGATTAGCTATAATATTTTCATGACATACGTAAAAAATGTAGTAGATCACCTTCATAGTAGAGGAAATCCAACTTCAAGCTTTGTGAAACATGACTAGAAGATGGAACCTATCCTATAAAATACAATGTTAGAATCAATAATAATTATCAAATAGACAATTGATTAATTAAAAGCATAATTGTTAACTTATCCATTAACCAAAACCTAATAAAAATGTTAATTCATTAATCTACCATTAATCCATGATTTATATTTACTAGTGATACTTCTATGAGTTTTTAACATTAGATATAGAATAACTATAAGACTAATATTAATTTAAAATAAACATCAAGGCCTCTTGGTTACAAACCTCATCTCTTTATGAATGTCCAACTATTGGATTACATTATGAATAGTATCAACCTTATAATTATCTTGCATTCTAACTCCTTTATCATCTAGATTTTGATATTGAGTACGTGTCACTAAGGTTAATGGTCCTTTTTCTTGTTGGTTTTTTAGAGTATAAGAAAATATTTTTTGTTTTTATGACATAATAAAAGTTAATTTTAATAAAATATAGCAAATTTTTAGATTTATGGGTATTTTAATGTTATTTTAGCCCTAATCCATATATATAATTTTTAAGGTTTTTGTTATCATTGGGACTATATTGTATTATTTTTTGGAAACTTTGCCCCACTTGTCACATATATATATCAAAGGAATCTCTTCAAAGNTCTTGCATTCTAACTCCTTTATCATCTAGATTTTGATATTGAGTACGTGTCACTAAGGTTAATGGTCCTTTTTCTTGTTGGTTTTTTAGAGTATAAGAAAATATTTTTTGTTTTTATGACATAATAAAAGTTAATTTTAATAAAATATAGCAAATTTTTAGATTTATGGGTATTTTAATGTTATTTTAGCCCTAATCCATATATATAATTTTTAAGGTTTTTGTTATCATTGGGACTATATTGTATTATTTTTTGGAAACTTTGCCCCACTTGTCACATATATATATCAAAGGAATCTCTTCAAAGTTTGTATCATGGAATCATCAATATAATTTCAACAAGAATTTGACTATTTCAACATCAATTCATCAATTTTTCATCTATTCATCTATTCATCAGCATCACTAATCATTATTTACTTGATCCAATAAGTTAAATAGTCAAGTTTATGAACAGATACTATTTTGATCATATCTCAAGTCATTTTACAACATTTTTTAGTCATTCTAGATTTATTAGAAAGCTATAATAGGTTTCTATGTAGAGCTAAAATTTTAATATGATAGTTGTTGAGGTTTTGAAGAAATTAGCTCTATTAGTTGGTAAATTTTTTGAATCTCGAGTTTTTACTAGAATGAATTATGATCAATGATTAGATAATTTCTTCCCTCATCGCATAATGATTTTATATGATGTTATATATATTTGAAAGCTAATATATGTAGAAAGCTTCAATTAAAATTTTAACATAAAAAATGTAACAAAGTTTAATTTATCATTTCTCAGTTTTGTACTACTTGAATTACCATGATTTTAAATAGATTTCAAATAATATAACATAACTTTAGTTTCTAGATATATTTTGTAGTACTTCATTTTTTAAAGTTGCAGTTAACTTTCTAATGTTTCTTAAAATCCAAATTTTACTAGTCAATTCTTTGTGAATTCAAGATAACAAAGTAATTCTTTCATTGGCTAAAACTCCTTCATTTACTATAGGAGCACCAAGCTCACCTACAAAAATGAGCACCAAAGACATCTAGATGCTTCATCATATTCAATGGTTCTCAAGATTTTAGCCTATAGATAAGGATAATAAATGGCCTTCTAAAACATTATGAATATTAGAAAATAGTTAAAATAGATTTCAAATTCATCCATAAATTTGAAAATTTTACTAGATTACAAAGTAAAGAATATAAAACAAAGAAGAAGAAGAATAATTTCACTCTCATGATGGTATTAACTAGTGTCTTGCATGTTATTTCTAGTGGATATAATCTTCATACTATTTACAAAGAAGTGTGGGATATTCTTCAATTAGAATACAAGAGAAGCTTGAAAATCAACAATTGTAGCAACTAATCTACAAATAAAAATTTGATATCCTAGAAATTAGAAGAAATAAAAGTGTTTAAGCCTGCTTTATCATGATGTATGATAGCTTTAAGAAATAGATGAATATGATTATGGAAATACCAATAGGTAAAAGGTGAAAAAATTTATTCAAGATCTTTCCATAGATCAAAGATTTAAAAACATGATGGAAAACATTACTCTTTCAAAGGACTTTAACATGTTTAGTATCAATGAATTAGTTTCTCAAGTTATAACCTTGAAAATTATAATGAATAATAAACAATCTAGTGAAGATGATCATGCCTACATAACTAACCAAAGAAAAAGAGAAAGCCAAGGAATTTTTAGAGGGAGATGAAGATTCATTTCTTAAAATAAAGATCAATAAATAAACTCAAAAGAAAATGGTGGTCAAAATACAAGAAGAAGAGGAAAAGGTGGATAGAATTAATCTAGAAGACAAAGAAAAGGTTAAGACTCAATATCATATTGTAACGTTTGCAAAAGAAATGTTCATCTCATCAATCAATTATAGACAATAACTATTTTTGAAACAATAGATAAATAAACTTCACAACTAGACTAAGATACTTCCTCATCATCTTACAATGATAATTAAGAGGAAGAGATAAGAAATTTTGCAACCTTAAATTTAATTACATAAATTGGAGCATGTTCACCCCAATGGAAAATCAAATTTAATCCTACTAAATCTAGAGAAATGATATGCTAGAAAATAAAAAACTAGTTATTTTCAATTATTGAAAGAAGATTAAATTAGGGTTCCAAAACTTACAAAACACCCAACAACTTCTTACACTACTCACGTAATGTTATAGAACATGAGGCTGTACAACCACATAATGGCTATTCTTAATTTAAAGCACAACCAATAGAGAATCTCTCTCACAACCCAAGATTGAGATCTCAACTCACAAACAAGACACAAAAACACACAAGTAAATACACCACACAATTGACATTGAAGCTACAATGACACATGCACTTAATCAATATGCTTTCTTTCACTCTTGTTCAAGCTCAAAATAAGAGCTTTTATGACATCTCATTATCATCTCCATGGTGATATAAGCATGAAAAAAAACCAATATTTATTGATACAATAAGATAAAAAGCCTAGAAAACCATCCTCAACCTCAACTTAAATATCTGATGATGTTTTTATCTTTCTTTCAATCATTTTCTCTATTTTCCAAATTGGAATGGCCAATTTTAAACGTTTTTCCACCAATTTGTGTAATCTCTATGCTCCTTGGGAGATCTCACTACCAAACCAAACATCCAAGTGAGACATCTCATTCTGACTCTAGACATATCCACTATTTCTAGGATGTCTCAGTTAGAACATCTCATCCGAGACATCTCACCAATATGTAATATGTCTCAAAGAGGTTTGATACATCTCATCAAAACTAGAATATCTCACCTAAGACTTCCCTTGCATATTCAATGAATCTTAAAAATCTTCCAAATATCTCCTCTGAAAGCCTAAATCTCAAGCAAGACATCTCTCTAATCTTCATGATGTTTGTACATAGTCCAAAACTTGCAAAACTCACATGTAGGAAAGAGAACAAAAAGATCAAAACAGGTATCCCTACACCAGCTCTCCTACCCTTCAAAAAGTAAACTCATGTGAATAAGGGATTAGATGTTGAAATGATCCCCCACTAATAATGTTCAGTCTCATGGACCCATATATCATCATCAAATGATTAATCCTTCTAATTGATCAAGTAATCATGAATCTTTACTATCTAAGTGCTCAAAGCTTCTCTTCACTTTAGCACAATTACCTTCCTTTCAATTCAAGGCTTTAACTAATAAATAGCCCCCTTCAACGTATTGATGCTACCCTCCATAATCACCTCATCAATTGGTCCATGATAGTGCACAACATGTCAAACATTAAATATAAAAGACATGCTAACATTGATTGGTAATTTAATTTAAAAAGCATTATCATTAATCATGGCCTTATGTTTGAAAGGCCCCATCTTCTTGGTTTTCAACTTAAAGAAGTTGACACCTCTCAATTGCTTTTTCTTCAAGTACACCCAAACAAAGTTACTAATAGGAAAATTTTTATTTTTATATTTCCTCATTCCTCTTGAGGACTCTTTCTTCACCCTTATTCTCAAGATTTGATTTTACTTGTGTATGAAAATCCCTAATTTCTTGCACAATATCATAACTAATTTGAGCTTCATCATGAAATCTCTTCAAGGTGTCCACCATCTTAGGAAAAAAAATCCTAATTTACTTCAAATGAGATTTTTTCAATGGTAACATTAAAATCATTATTTTATGAAAAATTAGTAATAAAAAATACGTTTTTCCACCTATTTAGTTATCCATCACATAAACATCTTAATATGTTTGGCAAGGAGTTATTTACCATCTTCATTTGGACATTATATTTTGGGTTATATGAACTATAAAATTTTAATTTTGTTCATAAAATATTTTAAATGGACCTCCAAAAGTGACTTGTGAAATTTAAATCTTTATCACTAACAATATTCAAAGCAATTCTATGCAACTTTAGAACATGCTGAAAATGTAAATTTACAACATGAGAAGCATTCTCACCTTTTTACATGGAATGAAGTATGCAAGCTTGGAGAACTTATCCAAAACAATACCAATTACATTGGTTCCTATTCTTGATTTTTATAATATCACTCACAAAACTATTGACACGCTTTTTCATTAACCCTTCAAAATTGACAAAGGCATGTAATGTTCATCTACTTCTTTACTTCCTTTGAATTTCAAGTAAGTTAAATACTCCTTCACAAATTTTGAAACTTCAGTTACCATACCAAGTTGAAAAATAGTACCTACCCATAAGTTACAATATTTTATCCTTTCCATATGAACTAGCATGCCACTACAATGATTTTCAAACAAAATCTTTTCCTAAAATCATAGTTGGGAATACATACCTTTCCATTTTTAAAAAATTGTTTATCTTGAATATGATAGTCCCTCAACTAGTCTATCCTACTGAATAATGGCTCTTTGAAACTCCTTCAAACTTGCCAAAAATTAATATCATGCTCATAAAAATAAGAAAAATCATCCATACCTTCCATATGAGGTATGTTAAAGTTCACCACATGCACCTTGGACAATTCCTGAGATAGCACATTGGCCTTTCCACTTGTTTATTTCAATAAAAAATTGAACTCCTATTACTATGCAATCCACCTCATATACTTTTCACTCAACTTGTTTTGGATATTTAGAAATTGTAGTGCCTTGTGGTCTATCATCAAAGTGAACTCCTTGGGAAACAAGTACTATCTCTAGTGTTTAATTACTTAAAGAATAGTGTATAGCTCATTCTCATATATAATATATATGTTTCCTTGAATCAATCAACATTTTAGAGAAGAAAGAAATAGATCTATCTTCTTTTGAAAGTAACCCATCAATGGAAAGTCCATTTACATGCATCTTCATCTAAAAAAGCTTCTAAAAATCTAGAATTTCAAGGATCAATTCACTAGTAATCTCTGATTTCAATAAGTTAAAGCTCCTTTGGTTTTTATTATCCCACCTAGAATATTTATTTTTCTTCAACAAAGTAAACATAGAATAAGAAATATCATTGAAATTTTTGATTAACTATCAATAAAAACCTACTAAAGTAAGAAATAATCCTACCTTTCCACTATTCTTAGAATTTGACTAGTCTCTAATTTCTCTTACCTTGGTAGCTTCCATCTAAGTTTGGTTCCTAGAAACCACATGCCCCAAGTATGTGATTTTCGTCTTGAAGAAATGACTTTTCTTTACAATTATTACCAACTATGGCTTCTCCAATTTATGATACACCATCCTCAAGTGATCTGAGTGCTCTTCTTTATTAAATCTATACATCAAACTATCATAAAAAAAGATGATACAACACTTACCAATCAAGTCCTTCAATATGTCATGCATCAATCTCATGAATGTAGCAAGTAGATTAATGAGGCTATATGGCATTACCATGTACTCAAAAAATCCATCTAGTTTCTTGAAAGTTGTCTTCCATTTATCACTAGATCTAATTCTAACTTGATGGTAATCACTTATTAAATCAATTTTTCTAAAACTCTATGCATTGGTAAGAACATTAAGAATATCTTCCATCCTTAGAATAGGAAACTTTTACCTCACTCTTATATTCTTCATGACCCTAAAATCAATGTACATCCTTCATTCATCATTGTTCTTATTTAGCACTAGCTATGCTAGAACTACATAAGGTGAAATGAATTCCCTTATGAAGCCATTTGTAAGTAACTCTTCTACTTGCCTTTTCAATTCTACTCTTTGATTTGATGTCATCTAATAAGCTCTCTTATTTGGAATGGTAGAACTAATGATGAAATCAATCTAATGTTATACATTCCTCATTGTTGGCAATCCATCGAATTTTCTTTTGAATACTTTATGAAAATTTTCCTTTAATCCTAGCACACCTATCAGAAGTTCAACCTAAAAATCATAATGGTTATAAGCAACTATTTATGTAACAATAAATTTAAAACCTATTGCATCATATTGATTCATGTATTTACTTTTTCCTAGAAGGATTAAGAAAGCATTAAGTGAGCTTTGTTGCCTTACTTGTTCATCTTTTATGATAATCAACTCATGGATTTTGTTAAATCTAGCTACACTTCAAACATTTATAGATCCATTAAAATAATAACCATTGTTAAAATTTCAAGGTTTATGATGAGCCTACCAAAGTTTGGTACTTTTTAACCTTCATTATATATGTGTTACCTCATGTATGACTAACTTGCGAGTCGTATTCATGGAGGAACAATTCAAAGTTAAAGAGATCATCAAGACAATAAATGGTTAGATCCAAATCTAATTAAAATTTCACATTGATGACTATCACTCAAGTAAAATCATAAATTTCATCCTAACTTCTAATTTCAAGTTCAAGGGTGCAAGTTAAACGATAAAGTCAAATTGAAATCATATAATGTCAGTAGAGATAATGAAAGATTGCAAGGGAGACTTCACCTAATTCATGATATTGCTTTTCTATTTCTACAATGCAGCAACCTCAAAAATTCATCAATGGAAGCCAATGATTGATAGTTACCACAAGATTTAATAAATCTTCTTTTGGTAATTTACAAATGAAAAAGCTTCAAAAATTGGTTTCAATTTGATGAGGATTTCTCCTAGTATTCAATCCCCATTATTAAGATTGAGCTTCCCCATTTATACTAGAGAAGGTTTAATTATAATTGGGAAAATGTTATTATTTGGATATATTGAATTTCACCTATCACTTTGATGGAGATTAATTAAAAAGCATCAAACTATATCATAGTGGATATGTCCTTAGGTAGCTGATTTGCATCACACTAGTGGTACAAATCAATATCTCCCTTCCCTAGCAAGGTAATCACTCCCATAATCATATGTTATCAATCCTTATTGCAACAACTACAAAAATTGACATAAATTTGGTTAGTTTATATTGATGATATGATGTGTATTGATGTTATCTTTTTTAGCATATGTTGATGCTCTCGATCCCAATCAATATCTTTATCAATTTAGATAAATCCAATGATAAATTGCATTAACAAAGACTTATCATAGTAATTAGTTCATATTGATGGGTATCAAAGAAATTGATACAATTTTATATAGTAAAATAATGAAAAATAAAATAAAAATATAGATATTTAATTAGTCAAAACTAGAACAATTTGGGGTTTATCACAACCCCCCACTAGTCTTTATCTATTACCTAGCCAACAAAGGTATATAAATTTTAACAAATTTCTAATCTAAACCTTCATCACATAGCCAAGATTGTTGGCTGAAAAAATAATTAAAATAAACTCAAAAAGGAGTAAATAGTTGCATCCCATGTAAACCTAATACCAAGCATTATATAACATTCACATTTTTCATCAAGTTTCTAATTCATAAGAAAATGGAACCATACCATGCTACCATTCATCTCTACATATAAAGTTGATCAAAATTAAATAAACATTAAACATTAAACATTTTAGCCATAATTCCAATATTTTAAAAGTTAATAACAATCTTTCACTTGTCCAATTACCCTACAATGGCTCAATGATCATAACAACACAAAATAAAATGAATATTAATACAAGAATCAAGCCTTTGATCCTCACTCCACCTCCTTGTCTTCTTTAAAATGAGAAGGTTTTGTCCCTTCATCAGCATCCTTGATTTGAGAATGGATATTCTTTTCAATGTCTACTACCCTCCTATCCATAGTGATGAGGGTGAAATTGACCTTGTTCAATACCAATAGGATCTTCCTTTAAGTGGATCTAACTTGTTAAAGCTAGGCTTGGACTTCTTACCTAAATTCATGAGCTTCACTAGTCTCTAGTACTAATGAAGAACCTAGATCCTCTAACTCTTTAACAAAGGAACCAACCTTGGTATAAATCATGAAGGACCATGTGAAGGTATCATTTTTGAGCACTATGAGGTGCATCTTTATGCTTTTCTGAGCTTTTTACATTTTATACTTCTTGAGAATAACTGAAATAAGGAAGACAAACCAAAGCTTAAGTGAATAATTATTGTAATGGTATACCATGTATCTGATTGGAAGATAGGAAAAATTTTCTTCCTGCTCAAACTTCAAAGCCTTCATTACCTAGAGGGCTAGACTTAGGACATACATAGTATGTATGGATGGTAAAGAATTTGTAATGATCATCCTTGACATCACACAGTGTTGTAGCCAAAGGTTTACAAAATGTAAACCCTAAGCCTACAACCTCTTAGAGTTAGATTCACTAATAAATTGGTGAAAGAGATCATATATCTCCTTGGTGCTAGCACTAGACTTGAAGATGTCTTCTCCTCTAGCTAGCAGTCCAAACCACTCCTCGATCCTTACCATAGTTACCTTCACTAACATTTTTCTCAATAAGAAAACCAAGTAATGCTCTGGAGGATCTACCTTAGTCAAATATGATTTAAGGTTTCTATAAAACTCTAGGAATTCTTCCTAGTAAAACTAATTAATGGTGGATCAAATGAAAGCTTGATACTCCATTATTTCCAATTTCTACTTTAAGTCGACATCTATGTGATCAGACCACTTAGAGTAATCTGCTCCATAATTTCAAGGAGTGATTTTTAATCATTCACTCTTTGGGGAACCAAAAATACAATAAGAAAATTAAGCATCCAAAAGTTATCTGTAATTTATTTCATAATCCCCATGCTTACCTTGGCATGTTATTCCATGGTGGATGATTTGGCCATTTATACTATACTTGCATGTGGAATCTATGCAAAAACCAAAAATATCATTTCTACGCTAATCCATAAAATTGACTTTTAATGGTATGATATACTTAATAGTAGCGAAGAGAGTGATGAGGGTTTGCATGTGTATACCCCACTCCATTGTGGTCACCTACTCTAGCTAGAGTACTATATGGATAGTTGAAGGAGTGGGCAATGAATGAAATTGATGGCCCTAAATTCATGACATAGGGTTTCGGGATAATGGTTATTCCATGGATGGGCAATGGATTTTATAAGAAACCAACAATATTCTCCTAGTTCCTCTATTTTGTATTGATGATATTGTTTATTTCTTTGGCCATTTACTAAAAATTTAGTAGATAAATTATTGATAGGTGTAATTAGAACACTTCCATTACTATAGGGTTGTAATGCTAAGTAGGGATCTTCTCATAGAGTGATTAGCTTTCCTGGAAATTTATGTAGTCTCATGTTGTATAATAAGACTTTATAAACTATTGAGAAATATTTCTTAAATATATTTTTATCATGCATACTCTTCATTTTTTTCTCAATGATTCTTTTCTTATCAAGTGCATGCAAACATATTTCATCAAGTTCATATATTTGAGTCATTTTAAAGTCTTGGTTTGTTTCTTCATCAAAATTTAATTGTTGTGCTAATCGTAAATATTTGTATTTAATCTCTATTGGAAATAAACATTATTTTTCATAATCCAATTAATAAGGTGAATATTCTAAATTTGATTTATATATAATCCTATAAGCCCAAAGTGCTTCTTGTAATTTTTGAAACTAATCTTACTTCTTAGGGAATATAGTTCTTATTAGGATCTTTATAATGATTCTATTTTCATTTTCCACTAGATCATTTGTTTGAGGATCATAGGCAATAGCTATCTTATATTGGATTCCATAGTACTTTGAAAATTTCTTGATTATTTGATATAAAAACTAAGTTCCTTGATCACTTATGATTGCTCATGGGGTTCCAAATTATGTCAAAATATGTCCTCTTAGAAGAGCTATAACTACTTTAACCTCATTTGTTGGAGTAGCTTTAGCTTCTACCCACTTAGTTACATATATTGATATTTATTAGACAATGAAAATAATTCTAAGAAGTCTATACCCCACATATCAAAATTTTTTATTATTAAGATTGCATTAAGTAGATTAACCATTCACTATCATCTATTGGATAAATAATTCCTTCCTTCCAAAGTTTAGAAATTTCATCTTTAACAATTTGCTTGAATGTTGGATTGATTCTTCTAGAGGGAGTTTGAATCAGTTTAATGTTATCCTCAAGATAGTTATGATGCTAGCATATGTTGCATGAAATTATTTTATGGAGGTCCTCATAACTCCATGAAAATGCCTTAGACTTACTTCTTAAAACTTCTACTAATTTTACTTCTTACCAACAAGAAAGTTGGGAATTTATTTTTAAGGGTTTATATTTGTCAAGGAACATGTACTTAAGATTACTAAGTAATTATCAAAGTTCTAAGGAATCATTACTTGTTGGTTGAATTATTTCTCCTATATTCCCTAATCTTAAATTCAAAATTTGATCAAGAATATCTTGTTTTTCTTTTGTTGAGAGGCCTAAGGATCCTTCCTCTAAATTGTTTAATACTAATGTTTCACTATCTTATGTCATTGCTAATGTGGAAATTGTATAAAGCAATTGCTTCTTTGATATCTTGGTTCAATCAATCCTCTTTTGATTTGTCATATATATTAAGCATAAAAGTAAAGTTGGCAGAAGATAATTGGAGTTAGCTTGATCAATAATTAATTATTTCCTAAATTGTTGCTAACTAAGGTTTATCTAATATAATGGGGAAACTATCTAGATATTTTACTTCCAACACAACAAAATCAACTGGGTATTTCCCTTTTTCAACTTGTACAATAAATCTTATCCCACTTCTATGGGTTTAACAATTGAGCCATGAGCCAAAGATATTGTCATATTAACTTTCCTTATGTCCTCCAAACCAAGTGACCTAGCAATTTCAAGTGGCATAATATTGATGTTGGCTTCAAAATCTAATAGGACATTTTCAATGTTCTTTCCTTTTATCTTTATTCAAATTGTGGAAATCCCTTCGTCTTGGTATTTTGGAATTTCTTGGTTTTTTATATGTTGAGACAAATTCTCAATCAAATAAACTTTTCTAGGAATTTTTTCTTTTCTCCTTTTTTTGCATAATTCCCTAAAGTATTTAGCATAAATAGGTGTGTATCTAACAACTTTTTATAATGGAATGTGTAAATATAATTCATTAAATAGTTTGTGTATATGTGCTTTGGTTATGAATTTCTCTTGTAATTATTTAGGAAAAGGAGGCAAAATTGCTTTCCTATTTAAAGAAGGAGACATTAATGATTATCCTCCTTCACTTGGTTGGTTACTTTCCTCCTCATGCATTAGATGTGGTTGATCCTTTTCTTTTATCTCAAATTCTTAAATTCTAATCTTCTTCATATGCCTAGGCTCAATAATTTTTTCACTCCCAGTAATAATAGAATGCAATTGTTCCTTATCCAACCTTTTTGATGTGAGATTTGGCTCTAGTTAGAAAGGTAATTCATTCTTTGTCAGGTCATGGAACCATCTTTGTGTCTTATTTATAAATTTCCTACTTTCTTCAATAAAGGAAGTAAGGCTTTGAGTGAGTCTATCCAAGTGTTCACTAGTTTGGATCTTAAAAGGATTTGTAACTATTTTGGAAATACTATTATTGGACTATGGTTGTTGGTTGACTTCTATATTGTTGAAAAGCCTTTACAAAGTCTTGTACTTCCTCATGACAATAGGGTAAGACTAGATAGGTGGTGAAATCATCTTGTTGGCTACGACAAAGATTACATACCTCTCCTTGCACAATATGGGCCTATTTGTCTAATAAACGAGTTAACTCATCAGAGTTTTTATATAGTTGTTCAGTTTCTTGGGTCATGTCTTTTAGGATGTTGGGTTTTGGCTATCTCTTACTTTGATCAACCATTGAATCTATTATTCTCTAGTCATCCTTTGATGTTACATTCAATATATTTCCACCACATACAAAGTTCACATTTTACCTACAATATGGTAATAGGACTTCTAAAAAGATTTGGATAAGTTAGTGGGCTAGGAATCCATGGTTGGGGTTTATCAAACATAGCCCCTTGAACATATCAAGAGTGCTCTCATAGTCCTAATCTTCTTATTGCATGAAACTCAACAATTTCTTTCTTAATGAGTACAACTTGTCATTCGAAGAAAATATTTAGAGGAAGGTAGCCTTGAATTCATTCCATGAGCTAATTTATGTCCTAAGGGTTTGTAGTCAAAATTAACTTTGTCTTTTAATGTTGATTTAAAATTACTTATTTTAGCTCTATCTCTACTTTGAGATGCCAACATTGCAAGTGTGGCTTCAAATTATCTTATATGAGTGAGTAGATCTTCATCATTGATCCCCCAAAAAATAGGTAGTAAATGAATACTTTTTACTTCAACATCAATACCTTGTGAAAAAAACTAAAGCTCCTTGAGGTATTACTAATGTTCTTTGATTTCATAAGTCCATAAGAGTCTATCCTTCATAGACTTGTCCATATGAAATATTAGAGTCTATAGTATCGAATGAAAAAGGAATTAAGCCATATGAAAATGGTGGGGGTGTATGATGTGAAGGAGACCTAGTTCTAAAAGTAGTAGCTATAATTGGGGTCACTATTAGCCTTGGTATGGAAATATAGGCTATTGAAGTGATGGAAGTTTGAAGATTTAATGTATTCACCTATCGGGTGGTTCCTCCAATAGTGGACATGTTACTCAATATTTGACTAAGGCTTAAATTTTGAGAACTTGCTACCATGGTTGAATTCATGGTTTGTATTGTAATATTTGTTATTTCAAAAAGAGGATTTAAAGATGTCAAACAATTAAATTTTTCTCTTTCTTGATTACAAAATTCTTTATGATTTCCCTCTTTATCACTACTTTGCTTCTAAAGGGAGGTTAAGGAAATGGAGCTAGGCTATCCTTGTTCCTCCTATGTTTATTTCAAACTGGTTCAAATGCATTTATAATAACTAGTGGTGTTTTTAGATAGTTGAATTTGTGTTGGTGTTTTATGTCTCTTAGTTGATTTCATTTAATAAACACACTCTTCTTAAACACATTCATGGGCCAATAATCCTAAAATTTTGTAAATTGGCTTAATTTCCTGTATAATTACTATCTTAATTGTAATTTTTTGTAAACTTCTTCAATTTTTGGATTTATGGGAATTGATTATTTTGATTGTACATTTTCCCTATTTTCAATATTTCTAATTTTCCTCTTACAATAAAAATAATTAAAAGAAATAATTTCTAGAACTACTAACAAAAGAAATGAAAATGAAAATATTGTGTACCCTTTTGGGAGTTCTAAATTTCTAAAAGAAATCCAAAAATCATATTTAATCCTTAATGATGATTAACCTTGTTGGCCTCCCTGAAAATAGTGTCAAATTAATGTGCCTGCAAAAGTTTGGTGCTTGTTTACCTTCGTTGTAGAGATATCACCTCATCTATAACTAACTTGCAAGTCATATTCATGGAGGAATGATTCAAAGTTAAATAGATCATCAAGATAACAAATGGTTTGATCCAAATCCAATTAAAATCTCACACTTATATCTATCACTCATAAGTAAAATCATAAATTTCACACTAACCTCTAATCTCAAATTTAAGAGTGAAAATTAAATGATTAAGTTAAATTGAAATCATATAATATTAGTAGAGGCAATGAAAGATTTCAAGTGAAACTTCATCTAATTTTTAACTCTATCTTTCTATTTCTACAATGCAGCAACTTCAACAATCCATCAATGGACTCCAATAGTTGATAATTATCATAAGGTTCAACAAATATTCCTTTTGCAATTTAAAAATATAAAATCTTCAAAAAATGATTTCAATTTTATGCGGGTTTCTCCTAGTATTTGATCCCCATTATTAAGATTGAGCTTTCCCATTTATAATAGAAAAGGTTTGATTATAATTGGAAAAATGTTATTATTTGGGTATAACGATTTTCATTGAACACTTTGATGGAGATCGATTACAAAGCATCAAATTGTATCATAGTGGTTATGTCCTTTGGTAGCCAATTTGCATCATGCCAATGGTGCAAATATCTTAATTTCTTGGCAAGGCACTCACTCCCATAATTGGATGTCATTGATCCTTGTTGTGATAGCTACAAAAATCAACATAAATTAGGTTGATCTATATTAATTTAGCGATGTATGTTGATGTCATATTTTTTAGCATATGTTGATGCTCTTAATCTCAATTGATATCGTTATCGATTTAGATAGATCCAATGATAACTTGCCATAATAGACACCTATCATAGTAAAATAGTAAAAAAATAGATGGGTATCGAAGAAATTAATGCACTTTGATTTAGTAAAATAGTAAAAAAATTAAAAATATAGGAGTTTAATTAGCCAAAACTTGAACAATTAAGGATTTATCAATTTTCCATGAACCTATCATAGATCACAAAATTTGATGTAGAATTCTTTGACATCCTTGTCACCTTATCTTAGGAATTTCAGCTTCATAATGGTTTCTTCCCTTTGACAAAATTATTCTAATTTTCTATATGACCTAAATTTCATCATATTTCAATAACCAATGGGTTGTTCATTTTGTATTTCAAAAACTTTGAATTCCTTTTTCCATAAATTAGAAGTCATTCCTTCTAATTTGGATTCCTCAATGGGTACCCCCATGTGCTTTGGTATCTCTTCCAACTCAAAGTACTTGTCATGTACTTTCAGCAAACTTGAAAAAACATTAGTATCATCTATATTATTGAAAGTCTTTAACTCAACATATAAAAGTATTTCAACATTATAGAATTCTCTAATAGGCCTTGCTTCATTCTCCTCATCAAGCTTTTCATGGGAAGAAGTAGGGGTCAGCAATGGAACTCTAGGAATTCTCATCTAGGAATAGGAATCTATCCCATTGAAATCCTTGGCTAATGGGTTCTAACTCTCCTATACCTATATTATCCTTCATCATCATTTTCTTTGGCTTGCTATAAAACTTCTTCGTAACCATACAAACATGAATGCACATCATCACCATGATTTAGAATACTACTAGAACTAGCATTTATGTCTACCTTTACACTAATTCCATCCAATTGAAGAACCAATAGTTGAAATGAATACTTCATGCTCTTAATGTCTCTATTCAATATTTTTACCTATTTATTTTTATATGCCATCTAAATTTGACAAAATCTACAACCAAGTATAAGTAACAATCAACCTAAAGGCTCCAATACCAATAATAAACTATGGTAGGTTCACTTCAATGAAACATCACCTTCAATCCTACTAAATATAGGTATTATGAAAGAGAAATGATATTCTATAAAACAAGAGAACTAGCTATTTTTAATTAATTAAAGAAGATTATGTTAGGGTTCCAAAACCCACAAAATATCCAACAAGCTTTCAAAACACTCAAATAATGTTGTAGATCATGAGGCTCTATAACCACATAATCATTGTTCTTAATGCAAGATACAACTAATAGAGAATCTCTCCCACAACCCAAGATTGAGATCTCAACTCACATGTAAGACATAAGAACACATAGGAAAATATACCATATAATTAACCATAAAGTTGCAATCACATATTCACTCACTTAATGTGCTCTCACACACTCTTGTTCAAGCTCAACACATGAACTTTCATGACATCTCATTATCATCTCCATGATGACACAAGCATGAAACAAAATGAATATTTATTGACATAGTAAGACAATAATCCTAGAAAAGCTTCCTCAAAGTTAACTTAAAGATCTCATGATGTTTCTATGTTTTTTTCATCATTTTAGCTATTTCCCAAATTGGAATGACTAATTTCAGAAGGTTTCTTGCTCATGTAAATCATCTCTGACCTTCCCAAGACATCTTGCTAAAAAAACCAAACTTGCAGGTGAGACATCTCATTCTATCCTAAGATATCTCCATTATTGCTAATATGTCTTAATTGGGATGTCTCACTCTAGGCTTTTCCTACATAGTCAAGAAATCTATATAATCTTTCAAACATCTTCTTTAAGAGTCTAGTCTCAAGTAAAATGTCTTTCTATCCTCGAATACATCTCCAAATATCTTGAAACTTGCAAAAACCACATGTAGGAAAAACATTAAGATGAATAGAAGAGGTGTTTTTACGCAAGAAATAAAGTAAGATTTTTGGATTATAGAAATGGGTGTTTCAATAACATGACACCTTATAAAAATTATATTCTAAATGAAGAAACAAACAAGAGTCTTGGCAACATCAAAATTGAAGAGGAAAAATACTTAGTCATAGAGGAAATAGGATATTGCATAGTTAAAATAAACAATGAATAAAAATTCACTATGTCTAATGTGTATTATGTTCTTAATCATTCCAACACTTTCATATCTATTAGATAAGTCTATAATGGAATAAAGAGTATTAGTTTCAAGAGGGATTTTTACTTTATCAACAAACCCAATGGTGAAGAAATTATAAAAATAAAAGCCTTAAATAATAGAATATATATCCCTGAATGTGACTATCTCAATGAAAAAGTAAACATCATAAGAAACCATACTCCTAAAGAAAATCATGTCCTTATAACAGAATTCAATTAAATTCTAAACAAAAATAAAGGTAAGAAAAAGGATAACGAGGAATTGAACAAGTACATACTTTGACATGGAAGGCTTCATCATACCTTCTATCAAAAAATTGAAAGACTGATTAAATAGGATAAGCTACAGGATAAAAATTTTGAATATTTCTCATAAAAAATGTGAGACATGCATACAAGGAATGAAAATCAATTCTCCTCATAACTATTATATTATTAAAAAAGGAAAAATTACACTATTTTCTGCATAAGGATCTTGTTCGATTGATGCTAAGTATTTCAATAGAAGGGGGAAATTATTTCATGGTAATGGTAGATAATTGCACAAGATACACTTAGACTTACAATCTAAATAAAAATAATGAGGTCATAAATACTTTGAAACTTTCCATAAACTAATTGAAATCTCCATGAATGTCAAGATTAAGGCCATTAGAAGAGTTTTACAAGTTTTGTAAAGAAAATGGTATCTTTCATCAGATCATATGAGGTTGTAGCCCACAATAAAATGGAGTAGCTAAAATAAGGAATAGAACAATACATGACATGACAAGATGCTAACTAAAACATGTGTCATTACCTAACTAATATTGGAGTATACTGTCACAATTACTTGTTGCTTTTCTAATTGAATCATCACCAAAAGAAATGAAGACAAATCTTCATATGAATTTTTATACAATAGAATTTCTCACTTGTGTCATATGAAAATATTTGGGTATCATTGGTATGTAAAGAACCCAAAATAATTCATTAAGAAACTTGAAGAAAGAGGAAAGAAATGCATCTTTCTTGGTTATGATTCTTAAGCCAATGGATAGAAGTGCTATGATCTAATCAATAAAAAATGACATGTTTTAAGAGATGTTATATTTGATAAGACAAAGTTTAGTACATGTGAATTTTTAAAAAAACAAGAGAAATAAAATGCATAATATCAAAGTTCAAAACCTTGGGTAGAAAGAGACTGTTCTTACATTCTAATGATTGAGACAAATTTTGAAAGAAAAACTACAAGATCTAATAGTATTATAAATATGAAAAATTCAACATTCTTAAGTAAACCAAGATATGTCAAGGAAGCAATGAAATGAAAATTTTGAAAAGAAGCTATGGATAAAGAGTACAATTTCAGCCTAAAAAATAACACATAGGAATTAGTGGAAAAACCAAAATATAAAAAGGTTATTGATTGGAATGAATGTATAAAATAAAGTACAATAAGAAAGAAGAAATCATAACACACAAAGTAAGACTTCCAGTAAGAGAATTCAAACAAAAGTAACATGTTGAGTATGAAGAAATCTTTGCATGAGTGGCTTGATTTGCAACCATTAAGCTCATTCTCTACATAATAGAACATAAATATCTAAAGGTTAAACAAATGGATTGTAACTCATAATTTCTAAATTGATACATGAAAGAATAAATATACATATACCAACCTAAAGGTTATGTTATCAAAGAAAAAGACAAAAAAGTTTGCAAATTCAACAAAGCTCTATATGGCCAAAAGAAAGCACCTAAGGCTTGGTTCTAGAGAATTAATGACTATCTCACTAGAAAGAATCATCAAAATTGCATGTGTGAATCAATTATATTTCAAGAAGGAAGGAGATGATTTCATCATCATATTACTACATGTAGATGACATTATCTTTATTGCCACCAATTAAAGACTTGCAAAATCTTTTGAGAATAACATAAAAACTGAATTTAAAATGAAGGAACTTTGAGAACTCAAATACCTCCTAGGAACTGAAGTGAACCAAGATAAGGAGGGAATGCAGATTTATCAAACCAAATATGTAAATTCCATCATTTATAAATTCAATCTAAAGAATGAGAAGCTAGTCAACAATCCTTTGCCATATAGTTTAATGCTAACCACCAAATATATGACTTCTCTTATAGATGGAATCATCTATAGGACCATGATTATATCACTTTGGTTTCTCTACCACACTAGACTAGATTTAGAATATGCAACATTGTAATTATGAAAATTCTTGCAAGAGCCAAGACAATCTCACATGCAAGCTCATGTGCATGTCTTTAACTATGTAAAAGGAACTTGCAACTTTGGGATCAAATTCAATAAAGAAGGGAATAATCTTCATGCATATTTAAATGTTGATTGGGTAGGAGAAAATGATGATATAAAATCTACATCCATAGCTCTCATTATTCATGGAAAAAATATAATATACTAAAAATCCAAGAAACAATCATCCATCAACTTATCCACTTATAAAGTAGAATTTATTGCCATGGCCCAATGCCTCCAACATATACTCTAGCTAAATAAACTTCTCTTACACTTAGAATTCAAATTTGACCATTCTATAAATTTGTATTGTGGCAATACAGTAGTAATTCAACTATTGCAAGACTATGTGCATCACAAAATATCCAAACAAATAGACATCAAGTACTATTTCATCAAGTTAGAAGTAAAAGAAAAAATGAACAAACCCATTAACATTAGTTCAAAAGTGAAACTTTTTGACTTACTAACAAAAAATAATTTTTTTCATAAGATTAAGTACCTTAATTAATCTCTAGGAATATAGATGATGACAAAGAAAGAAAAAAGCAAAGATGACGAGTGAAGATTGCCTTCCACTCTAAAGAGGAATTGTGGGATTTTTAGAGTAGAAGATGATAATTTTTACTTTTATTATATAATATGTGTTTATTTTAATAGAATGTATAAAATTTCTAGATTTATGGGTAGTTTTAATCTTATTTTGTTCCAATTCATATATATATATATATGTATATATATATAATTTTTAATTATTTTTTATCATTAGGGCTTTATTGTATTATTTTTACTAAACTTTGCTTCACTTTTCACATATATATATATCCAAGGAATCTCTTGGAAATTTGTACAATCAAATTATCAATATAAATTTAGCAAGAATTTGACTATTTCATCATCTATTCATCAACAACATTCATTATTATTTACTTAATCTTGCAAGTTGCGCAATCAGAATTAGGGACATTAACTATTTCAATCATTTCTTAGTCATTCCAAATTTTTTTTTTTATAATTCTATATTTATTAGAAAGCTAGATTATGTGGCTATGTATAGCTAAAATTAAAGTATATTATCTATGATGATTTTGGAAAAATTAGCTATATAGGCTGGCAAATTTTCTAAATTCCAAATTTTTACTATAATGAATGATGATCAATGATTAGATCATTTCTTCCTCATTGTTAAATTATTTGATATAATATTAGATTTAAATTCAAGATAATATTAGTGGGAAGTTTACTTATAATTTTTACATTAGAAACATAATAATGTTTGAGTTATTATCTCTTAAAGTTACACTACTAGAATTGCCATGATTTTTGATAGATTGGAATGAATATAATATAACCTTAGCTTTCAAATACCTTTTGTAGTACTTCCATCTTTCAAATTATACAAAACTTCCTAGCTTTCTAAAAATATAAACTTTATCAACTAATTCTTTGTGAAGTCAAGATAACTAAGAAATGTTTTCATTGCATGAAATACCATCACTTCAAAGCCAACTAGAGGAGGATGTTAAAATAAAAAATAATTGTAATATAGGTAAACCCAAAGATATATATTTTAATTAGAATTTTATAACTTCCCATTTCAACTCCTCCTATAAGTCATGTCAATTAATGAATCCCTTCTTATATTAACTACATGCCAGTAAGATTGATGGTCTAGCTCCAAAGTTAATTATACTATTTCCAACTAGTCATTATCAATCATCTATCATTGTTTTAATAGATTCCCAACACTTAACGTGTTCATACATATTGAAAATGTCTACTAGCTATTTTTGAAAGCAAATGTTATTTTATAATTTTTCATCATCACTACATCATGCTAAAAAAACACAAAGAAGTTTCATCACAACTTTCATCATAACCCCTAGATTCATTATGACCTAGCTCCTAATGCTTAGAATAACTATCATCACCATAGCACTAGGAGAAGATAACATAAGAGAAAAATGGAAGTGAGATGAAAATCGAAAAATATGAAAAAAAATTATTTACAGTGAAAAGATAGGAATAAGGTTATAATTACAAAAGGAAAAGTAAGAAATATAGCTTCAAAAAGGATTTAGTTATAAGAAAATATTGATGAAAGCAAGAACATTTCCTCTACTAGAAAGATTGGTTGAGAATAAAACTTCACATCAATTAAGAATAATTTCAAATCTAGAAAATGCCAAGTGATTTATCGTATATAGCCACAAAAAAGAGAGCAATAGAATAGAGAGAGAGTAATGCATAATTGATACTAAGAGAGTTAACATTATCTAGTATTTATAAGTACAAAAGGTAGGATTTGGAAAATTTCTAGAATACTAATCCAATTCTAATATCATATCATATATATCCACAAGAGAGTTCAAATAATCCATTAGTGAGTTTAAGTTTCCAAGAAAATATTAGAATGATTTCATATGTCCGAGAATGAGTTATAATATAAAATAAGAAAGTATAAAGAATAACTCCCAAATATTTATTAGCATGTAATTAACTATATTCTTACATTATATCAAAACCAAATAGCATAAAATTATAAAATAAAGTATAAATAAAATACCAAAAATGAGCCACCACCATCCTTGCAATCTATCTATCTAGAAGCAACAAGAGTTAGTAAGATAATAAAATAATAAACCAAAAAGTGAAAAGGATAAAAGAATAAAAGAATGATAAAATATGAATATATAAACACATAAAAAAGAAGTTAAGGATTAAAACCTCAAGATGCATAAGAAATATCATTCAATCTATGAGATCTCAAGTTGTAATCTCAACAATCATACAAGTAGGGCTATTAGAATACACTAGCATAAGCCACTAATACATTATAATATCAACCATATTATAATTAACATACAGTCTTATGATTAAGAACCAACCATAATAAATAATTAACAAAGTAAAGGTCTTAGATTTTAAATATTGAATGGTGAAGTGTGAGTCATTAGGCCATGTCAACGAGATGTCCTAGATTTGACCCCATCGATGGAATCCTATTGACGTAGGGTTTGCCTCATTGACATGTACCCATTGATGTGGCATCCTGTCATCACCTATAAATGTGCACCTACCCACCACATTTATGGCATATTTCCATTACTTGTAGCAAAGCTCTTGTAGTTTTTCCTTAAAAAAGTTAGAATATTTTGTAAGTGCCTTTAGTAGAAGTTAAAGAAGTGTATGAATCTTATTCGAGAACTGATGTACCTAAGCACCTGAATATGAATGGCAATAAAAACTAGCTTTTCTCATCAAACCTTGCAACACTTGGAATAGATTAATGTTTCCTTATGAATGTTTTATCCATGCACTTTGCTTTAATGATTTCTAATTAAGTAATTAATATTGATTAAATAATGAACATAAGTACGACCACTTTGAGTATACATTAATGCTTAGTAATCATGATAGTGCCTAACACTTGGTAACCCAATAGCATTGCAAGATGTTCAAGATGTATACAAAAAGTGGGAATAGATGATTAGGTTAGGATTAGTTAACTGATAGTTAGTTACTAGATTAATTAAAAATTTATTACTCTATTTTTAGCACTTAGGCAATTAAATGATAAAAGATAAAATGATAAAAATCAGATGTCTTAATTATACTTAACCATACACATGGACCTGATAAGTGGAATTGAGAAGACAACAATCATGATTTGTAGGTTCATCTTATAGACTTAGTGTACTTACAGATCTAAATTCTATATAATTCGATCAAATCATTTAGTGAACACTAGTGATTTGTATGGTTGGGCATAGAGTATGTTCGTTACTCATCATTGGCACCATTGATGGGGACTTTAGTTAGCTACTTGCGTGATCTAGGAGTTAGTGAAAATTGTTCAATGAAGTTGTAATGAACCTATCAAAGCTAAATCATTCAACTAATAAAGTATATTACAAGCACACTATTATCAAGTTCTAAAATAGATTCTTCTCACATGGCTGACTCTTCATCATCATTTGTGCATACATCCAATAAGAAAAGATGTGAAGGGTCAAATCAACAAGTGTCCCAATAATGTAAAGTGGTATATACTCATCCTAATAAGTATGTGCTAGACTTCACCTTCATCCTACGCTAGGATGAATAGTTATGATGGAGGGACAAGGAGAACAACATTGTGTTGTTTCCTAATCAATCATTTCCTATGATGCTACCCTAAACTCTTATGACCTTGGGCATTTAGGGGCTCAATGCTAACTATGTTATGCAGGACCATGACTATTGGGACTATTCTCCCACTAAAGCATAATGCAAGAAAGATCGACAATAGGAGGTGCATTATGAAGCATCGAAGAAGAAATGGTTCAATAACCCCTTATTTCTATTGGGCCAAAAAGATGGAGAGGATCCCTTCTCAAAGGATTCTTAATTCACTAACTCTCCTCCCATTGGCTTTGATAAGAGGGTCTTAAACCAAAATTTACAGTCCACTGTAAATAATCCTAATTCTGTCAAGAATGGATCCCATGACCATGGGGGGTTCAAAGATGGGATTCAAGGAAGGAACATGGATAGACATGATAATCATTATCATGATTGAAGAAGAAGGGGTAGAAAGCACCTTGATGGTATGAGCTCTTCCTCCTACTCTTCACCTTCAACATTTTCTTCTTCCTCCTCTAGCTCTAACTGAAGTCATAGAGGATGTGACCATGATGGAGGTAACTGAAAAGATAGAGATGATTATAGGGCCTACCATAGTAGTAGAGACCAAGGGCATGGCCAATGAAGGGAGGCCCACCACCATGAAAGAATGGATAGCTAAGGACATCATGGGCATCATGGGCATCACAGAGTCTATGACCATGATGAGCCTTTGCTCACAACAAGGAACATGTTGAAAATTATAGAGGCCATGAGGATCCCAATGAGACATGTGAAAGATAGAAAAATTAAGTAGTTGGATATGAACAATGTCCTTATGTTTAAACAGGGATACAACTTAAATTCACAAAACCATCTTCAAGCCTTTTACAATGCCTATGCCTTGCAAAACATAAAAAATGAATGGAAAAAGTTAAAGTTGTTTCCAAGGACACTAATTAAGGAAGCTGAATGTTGGTACTAGTCTTTGGAGTGAGAATCAATCTATTAATGGAGTATGATGCTTGAGCTCTTCACTGAAAAGTATCAAATGTACTCCTGAGTGTTATGAGAAATCAGATCTAAGGCTGAAAATAGGGAATACATGAATCCTTGGATGCAGCCATGGATAGGTACTATTCTCTCTTGCATATATGTCCTAGCCATGGTTATTCTTAAAAAGAAGCTTTGCCATATCATAGATGGGCTCCACATAGAAATAAGAAGAACTCTTAGGGTCTATGCCCAAGGAAGAATTTTAAAACTAAGACTTCATCAAATCCAAAGGCTTATTGAGAAGGTTGCCAAAAAATAAAGATAGTTGAGAAAAAAGGAAAGTGTAGAAGAGTATGACTAGGATCCTTACATCCATAAAAGGGATGTTCGATTTTGTGACAATGAGAAGGAGGCATCACTTGATGAAGTGGTGTAGTAAAATACCTTGCCAATTCAAAAATCTATTTCTGAAAAATCAACTAAGGTAGAAAAAATGTGGAACTCTTTGGATGAGAAGTTCCAAACTACTATAAAAATATGAGAGGAATCCAAAGGGCAAAGTAGTGCTCGTGATCGTAGGAGAAGGAAAGAAGCTGAATGTGCCCACCAAAGGAGTAAGGACAAGGTGGCTATAGTGGAGGAGGTTATGGAATCCAAATTAGATGATGATAGTGGATGTAACATCTATGAATATGAACATTTTAAGGGATGTTGTCCTATGGTGTCACACTTGTAGGAGTTTAGGGTGTATTCTCTAAATCCTAAACTAGTAAGAAGGCAAGCATCCAAATGGTTGCCTCATCCTCAACGCAATCCTAGGTAGTTCCATCAACAACAAGGCTACTATCTGAGTGAAGCTCCACTATAACCTTATGAGTAATATCATTAGTGGAAGCACCAAAAGTCATGGGAGATGCCACCACCAAGGTAGAAGTACCATTACTAGTAGCTTAATCCATATGGGTACTATGTTCAACAATCCATGTCTCTACATGAATCTTGTAGTCATGCTTCATTCTAGCATCACTACCACCCTCTTGATTACTATAGATCCCAATATCAAGGAGGGGAATTCCCATTTCCTCATTATCCTCTTCATCCTTTTGCTCATGTCTCTCCATCCTCAACTCAATTACCACCTACTCCATTAATGTAGGATGAAATTTCAACCTATCCACAACAATGGAACACCAACAGGGTTGCTACCTTATAGATGACTCCTTAGCCAAGTGGTTCAAAACATAAATCCCAAAAAATATCCATCTTCTAAACCAATAGTCCTATAAAGCTCTTACATACACCAATAGCTAATGATCCTAATTCTCCCTCATCCTCTACAAATCCATTTGAGAATCCTTCATTTTAAACACCTTCCAAAGTACATACTATAATGTTGACCCATGTTATTACATATTGGATAAAGGTTTATCACCTTCCTAAAAAAATATTTGATCTTAGAAGTTTCCTAATCTATTTACAAATCGTCAAGAATGAACCTTGCA
Organism: Gnetum montanum; assembly: GCA_015680685.1. Taxonomy (NCBI): domain Eukaryota; kingdom Viridiplantae; phylum Streptophyta; class Gnetopsida; order Gnetales; family Gnetaceae; genus Gnetum; species Gnetum montanum. Next base: position 1,152,531 of record MNCI01009519.1, on the reverse strand, counting down.
AAGCTCTTCTAGACTTAAGTTCTAGTGTGAATTTGATTTTCCATGAGATGTATAAAGCCTAGAACCTACCTCCATGTAAGAAGAGAAACATTCATTTTATGTTTTCAAACTAGTCCATCATTGTTTTCTTGTGATTGGTGGAGGACAATGTAACCACCATTTGTGGGTGGTCCTATCCTACTGACTTTCTAGTAATTTGTGTTAATAACTACAAGGGGGACTTCCTACTTATTATGGAAAGGGCTTGGTTGAGCATCATTAATGCAAAATTGGGAATTAGAGATCTCTCCTTAGAGATTTCTAAAGAAAATAAATTTGGAAAAATAAAGAAGAAGTGCATTCCATGCATCATGTATAGTGACACAGGGTGTAACTATGTGCAAAAATTATGGTCTACCAAAAGTACATCTATCATAGCATGCAAACAGTATGTAGAGATGATAGAAATTCAAAGGTGCCTATATGCAATAGCCATAAACTAGGGGGCATCCAATGGCTCACAGATGATCCTAAAAGTAGTTCAAAAATATGCATGGAACGAATTGAAAGCCTGATAAGTGCTTATATTGAAGGCATGGATGAACTAGAGGAAGTTCATCACCAAATATTTGATGATAAACCTAATGACACCAATTAGGAAGAGTTGGAAATCACTAAAAGTTTCAAATAGGAGCCCCTAGAGTTGAAAACTCTTTCAGCCAAAATGAAATATGCTTTTCTAAAAAATGATCAGCTAGTTATAATCAATGTTAATCTTGCTCCTAAACAAAAAGAGAAACTATTAAAGGTTATCAACAAATGGCCAACAACCTTTTTTTGGTCATATGATAAACTTACTGGAATTGATCCACAAATATATCAATACCATATCTATACAAATGCTTCCATGAAGTCAAAGAGGTATCTATAGTAGTAGTTGAACCCCAAACTCAACTAGATTATTAAGGAGGATATTGAACAACTCCTCAAGGTACGGTTCATCTATCCCATTGTAGATAGCAATTGGATCAGCCCACTTGTGATAATTCCCAAGAATGGTGGCAAGTGGACAGTTTGTATTGACTTCAGGCTATTGAACATGGTGACATACAAAGATCATGTTCCATTGTCATTTGTGAATTAGGTATTGGACGCCATTTTTGAGTATTGCTTTTATAGCTTTCTATATGGTTATAGTGGCTATAACCAAATCCAAATCGCACTAGAAGATTAGGCCAAAACAACATTCACAAATCCTTGGAGAACTTTTGCATCCATAAAGATGCCATTTGGTCTATGCAATGCCCTTGTAACATTCCAATGCCTTGTCCTAAGCATCTTTCAATAGCAGATTAGTAGCAAAGTGGGAGTCTTCATGGATGACTTCTTCACCTATGGGGCTACATTTGAGCAAGCTCTATATTGTCTTGAGTAAGTGCTAAAAAGGTGTATGGAGACCAACCTTTAGCTCAATTAGCAAAAGAGCCATTTTATGGTCCAAGAAAACATTATTTTAGGGCACAAAATATCACAAGCATGGATTGAGGTGGACCTTGAAAAAATGAGGATCATCCAATGAATTACCTACCAACCAGAAACTATCAAAGATGTCTAGTCATTCCTTGATCATACTGGCTACTACTAGTGCTTCATAGAAGTTTTCTCTAAGATCATCAAACCATTGGTAGAGCTTACAAAGATGAATGCTCTATTCATCTGGACCAAGGAATGCAAGAATGCATTTCAACAACTCAAGCAAAATCTTGTAGAGACTCCAATTTTATGAGCACTTGCCTAGTCCAAACCCTTTTACATTATGATAGATGCTTCCAATTATGCTTTGGGAGTCATTCTCATATAGTTGGATGATTGAAAACATCCTTACTATATCCATTGTATGAGCTGAAGCATTGTGGGTGCGTAGCTAAATTACATCACAAAAAAGAAAGAACTAATGATGATGATGTATGCCTTGGAGAAATTTAGGTACTATGTGCTTGGGTATAAGGTGTTCATGCACATAGAAAATAGTGCAATCTAGTTCCTTATGAACAAATCAACAGTAAGCCCCTATATCATATGATGGTTGATGATCTTATAGAAATTTGATCTAAGAGTGATAGATCAAAAGGGAACTAAGAACATGATCATTGATCACTTGTCTCAGTTGAGATGTGACAAAAAAGAGGAGGAGAGCTCACTTTCTAATCAATTTCTTGATGAACTCCTCTTTGCTAGTGCTATAGATGAATAAGTGCCTATTTCATCTAATTGGTACAATGGAATCCTTACCTACATTCTCACTCAGGAGATGCCACATGAGATAGATAATAAGAAGAAACAACAATTTCTTCATTAGGCCAAATGATTCATGGAGATCAATGAACACCTTTACAAGGTATGTGTCAATGGCTTGGTTTATTAGTGGTTTCTTGATGCTAACCAACTGCACATCCTCTAGAATGCTCATGAGGGCCCTTGTGGGGGCCACTATGCTAGGAGATGCATAGCCATTAAGATCCTGATGGCAAGGTATTATTGGCCAACACTCTTTAGGGATACCCACCACTTTATTCATTCTTGTGATCATTTATAACACAATGATGGGATGATTGCTTATATGGAGGAACCTCAGTAGTGGATCCAGCCATTGAAACCCTTTGACATCTAGGGCATTGACTTCATGGATATCATCACACCCATGTCGAATGAAGTGGTGTACATCATAGTTGTTGTTAACTATCATATGAAATAGGTAGAAGTAGTAGTTTTCATTGTCTATACATCTTCTATAGCTACTCAATTTATAAAAAAAATGTTGTAAATAGGTTTGATATACCAAATGCACTTACTTTTGATAATGGTACTTACTTTATAGTTACTACCTTTTCGAATCCCATGCAACACTTGGGGGTAGAACATAAATTAACAACACCCTACTATCCCCAAGCCCATGGTCAAGTAGAAGTAAAAAATAAGAAAATCACTAAAATCTTAATAAGAATAATTAGAAAATATAGGACAGACTAGAGCAGTAAACTTAGCAATGCCCTTTAGACCTACTGCTCCACTTGGAAACTTCTTATAGGCTATTCTTCCTATGAGCTAGTGTATGAAAAATTGTCAACTCTTCCTATTTAGTCCAAGTTTTGTACACTTTTAATAGCTTGTTACCTTGACCTTGACCTAAGTCTAGAACAAAAAAAGAGGCTAATGAACCTCAAATTGGTAGATGAGAATAGACTAGTAGCCTTATCATCTAACAAGTTGCACAAGGCATTCAACAAGTAATGCCATGATCTCAAAATAAGAAAGGTAAAATTTCAACTGAGAGATAAGATCCTTTACTAGAACCCCATATATGTGCCACAGAGAATTAAGTTTCAAACATTGTGGGAAGGGCCTTACATAATCTATGAAACCTTTCCTTCTAAGGCCATGTTGATATACAAACCTGAAAGCCCAAATAAGAAACTACTGATCAACATGCAACAAATCAAACCTTTCCATAAGCCAAAGTGAGCTGGTAACTGTAACACCTCCTCAAATGGACAAACATGCTCAATATTTTAGATCTCCTCCTTCCAACTTAGTCATGAGGGATATGGTCATCCATGTTACTTAATTAAAGTGGCTCCTTAGTTTCTTGCATTTTTTGTTTTACACTTTGTTATTTTTACACCTTTTTGTTTTACAACATTTTTTGTTTTGCAACATCTTTAGTACATTTTTCCTTTCATAAATATTTTACTTTATTTTGGTTTGTGTTTTCCTTATGTTTTACTCATGTTTTTCTTCTTTTCCTTTATTATCAATAGGACATAGTGATGTTATAGCTGTTTACTAATGGTGGTTTGTACTTAATGTTATTTGATTGCTAATTTTTGGATTCTATCTTTGAATTTTAGTATGGATAACTAAGGCATGATTTCTTTTCATGAAATAGGTAGTGAGTCCACATCATCCACCCATCCATAAAACTATATGGTATTCTTTATTTTGGAAATATGAGGTCCCTTTCTTAATAAATTTTTTTAATGAACTTGTGACCTTGATAGTTTCCAAACTTAGAAGGATTAAATGGATTGATAAGGATGTAACTTCAAGGGGATTTTATGTTCTTTGTACCTACCTACCTTCTTAAGTGCATGATTGTTTTCATGGATTTCTCACAATTAGTTTTCAACTAATAACAAGAAGTTAAAGTCTTTGCATAGTGTGGTTCCCATCCTAAAAAATCATAAAAATCTAAAATTCAAAGCACATCCCGTAGACTTAATAATGGGCTACAAGGACTGGTTATGAGACTAGAAAGACATGCTACCCATGCTTGAAGGTCCCTTCTAACTAAGGCCCTTTCTCACTTCCTACTTGTATTTTCTTCTCTTTAAAGAATGGTGATTGATTTGTGGGAGTGTTCTTTTGTCTTAAGGGGATTGACTAGTCTTAAAGTATCGATGAAAATTCACTAAAAGTGTTAGGTTTTAATCTAGACTACGAATGGTCATTATCGAGTCACTTTAACCATAAAATCCAAGAGGAACTTCATCTGATCACGATTCAAGACACCATTCCACCTTCTCTCTTGTTTGCTATTACTTCCCATAATTTACATCATTGTTGATTTTTCATGGTTTCATTCAATTTCTTAGGTTGATGTGTCAAATTTCTTAGGTAGACTCTTACGAGATTTAGTTCTTAACTTTCCAAAATCATTAATCACCCATGGGGTCCATAGGCTTCGTGGTTTGAAGGCATGTAATGGCATTAAGGACATGAGCCTACTATGGGAAGGACCCACTTACATAGCTCTTAGTTTGGCTAGTTAAGTTCCTTCTCCTTAGACATTCTCACAATCAAATCCTTTGTGCACCCCATCAATTGCATCCAACTATGTGTTCCTTCAAATTCATTCTCCAGCATAAAACTCCTTTTTGTGAATAATCTATTTATCTTACACTATTTCATCATGTTCATGTCATTTCTAGGTCTTCAATGACATCAATTTCATGCTTAAACTCCTTCGTTTCATCCTTATTTTTAATTGTATAAATTTTGATCACAGGCCCTATCAATGGAATCCCATCTATGGAGTTGAGCACATCAATGTGATTCCATCGACAAGATCTCATCAACATGATAGAAAAATCCTATAAATATCATAGCCACACTTAGCATTTTTTCACATTTGAGCTTAAACGAAAAGGGGAGTTTTTGCATTTTTTAGAGCCCAAAACCTTCTAGAGTACATAACTTTCAAACTATTTTTCTAATTTGCCTCATTCTTTTAGTCTTGTAGCTACTAGAGGTAATCTCTACAGTTTGGGGTAATAAACCTTAGGTTTTTTATGAAAACTTTTTCAAAATTTTTCTAACTCCCACAAAGGTTTAACTAATAAACTAGCATTAAAATCATAAATTCATTAAGTTAAACCTTGCCAAATAATTTCAATGATCTTATTAATAAAATACTATTAAAATAATCAATCTACCATGATCACAACTTAGCCAAAGTATAATTTTCCAATGAGATAAGGTACTTAAACATTATAAGTTAGACATCACATGCTAATCCTTGGTTCTATTATGATCACAAATGACATAAAAAAGAAAGCACTCATAGGAGGTAGGACAATTCCAACCATGGAAAAAATGGGCAATAACTAGAAGGAGCCAAGAATAGCCTTATGGGTAGGTAGCTAAAACCCATGCAATGAGACCTCTTTTAGAGGAACTTGCAGTGGAGTCTATCAAAAAAATTCTTGAAGTAGCTACAATTGAACAATCCCACCAAGATAAGGCACCTAGGCCAAGATCAAACCATAAGGCCACCTTGACAAAGGTCCACCTTAGAAAAATGGCATCCAATAAGGTTCATAATTTTGGGCTTTAGGAGCTAAACTTTGGAACCTTTTGGGATTTTTCTTCTTCAGAAATCAAGACACAACTTTAGAACTCTCCCATGTGGCCGATCATCACTTCCATCAGGGAGTTGTACATGAAAGAGATATAACTCTTCTACAATAATAGGCAAGTTGATTCCATGATTAAAATCAAGGATGTAACTATGTCCTACTCAATTAAAGCAATCTCTAAGGCCCTTGGATTACTTGAAACTAGGGCGAGGCTAGCTGAAATTCCAATGTAGGAAAATCCATGCATTAAGAAAGAATGGATACAGTAGTGCCATGGAGTGGACTATGGAGTTTGGTATGCTTAGAACGGTGGAAAATTCCTATTTTAAAATTATAGCCTTTCACCTCAATACAATGGTGAGGCCTAGCAAGGTCATAGCTTTCTCCACCCATGTGTGCACCTCTCTATGTGGAAGATTCCCCATCGACCTTCCACAATTAATCTATCTAGAGATAGAAAATTGCTTCAAGGAGAATAAACATGGAAGGAAGACACTCCCCTTTCCATGCCTTGTCATATAATTTTGCAAAAGGGGAGGCATAGCCTACCATACCAATGATGTAGTCCATCATGCTTCAACTACTTCATAGGTGGAGATAATGAAGGACAAAGTGCCTACAAAGGTGATTCAAGAAGAGAAGTAGCAACCACCATCTCCACCACCCACTCATGAAACAACACCAGAGATCCATGTTGCCATTGAACGCATGCATGAACTCCATGAATAGTTCTTGCAACAATAGTAGCAACAAGTAGGAACAAGTGGTGGTGATCCATCTATGTATCGACCAGCCATGAGCCACCTTAATGAAGTGTCTTGAACCATAAGTCATATGGAGGGTGGGGCACCAATATTTTCTGCCCAATGAATGTAAGTGATAACAATTTTGAATCTCAGTTCCTAAGAGGTAACAGTGTCCCTCTTGCAATAATAGTAACTCCCAGAAATTTTTGGGAATGCTACTACCTTTTTCATGCATTTGGAGGAGAGTGAGGAAGTAACTGTCCTAGTGATGTAGTACCAAGGGTAGGAGATAGTGATTGAAGTGATTGCTGATAGAGTAGTTGAAGCACTCAATGTGCCTATGACATCTATACTAGACATTTCTACACTTAGATATATGCAACCATTTGTAGGCACTGTCAGTGGAAGATTAAGTGCATCCCAGCACAAGGAATTGCTAGACTAACTAATGGGAACCATGTAATCAATTTTGGATGTCTTTGACCTTCCAAATACCATCACTACTACCTAATCAAAGTTGCTCGAGGCAAGGGGTAGATGCATCATCATGGAGGAACAAATTAAAATAGTCAAAGTAGAAAACCAATGCTTGGCTATGGAGGTTGCCAACTAAGAGCCCATGTCATGGATCCTATGATACTCAACTAAGAAATCATGTGGGATGAAGCTTTCCAAGGACTTCAAGCCAAACTCAAAGAGGCTAAGTATGCAAAGGGGTTGACAGTCTTTAACCAATTCTTGGCCAATTTCATAATGCATAACATCCAAAAGGACTTGGTCTAAACATGCCAAGAGAATGAATCTTTGACTACAAAAAATCATCACCTGTGAAATGTTGATGTGCAAAAGAAATAAATGTCTAAATTCATCCATCAATAGCAAGAGTAGCTTGCCAATGTGAACACTAAATTGAGGAGGTTGGTAGTAGAAAATATAAATATCTTAATGGAGGAGGTCTATGCTTTACGCTAGAAGTATGCAATAGAAATCACTAGCTAGAAAAATGGGGCCCTCAAGTTAAAAAGGGTGAAAAATAATTACATGGACCAAGTTGGCTTGCAGAAAAAAATTAATGAGAAGCACATCCAATTGGAAAAGAAAAAATTCAATGAGATCCTTCAATAGCTCCAGCAAGGAGGTGACATGTGGTAGCCTATCTTGGATGGGCTGAATGAGTACAACAAACTAGAAATTCACATGAAGGAGCTATAGATTAAGAAAATGATTAAATACATGAAGCTCGCCAACCTTTGGTATGCAAACCTAGCAATGTTAACTTTAGGAAGGCCATGGTTAGAATTGGAAAAGCAAGTGACTAACTCATAGGCAAATTTTAAACACCACAAAGAGACCAAGCAAAAGCTTGAGGTTATAAACATGGAACTTTAGGTTCTCAAGGCAAAGTTCACTTATCAAAGATCAACCTCTAAGAACCTAACCAAGAGGATGATTGACTACCAAAAGTTGTAGAATGCACTTAGGGTGTTGGACATCAAATGTAAATAGTTTGTTACCTAGTTTGTCAACATAAAGGAACTATTTTCCACAATGCCCTATCCATGGGATATTCCCATTTTGATCCACATTGGTAAAGTAGTGTAGACTATGAATGATCCATAGAGTAAGGAGGAGAAGATGAAGGCATTATTGGACACCTTCTTTCTTCCACTAGTAGTTGTAGTTGTAGTAGGATAATCATAACCATCACCTCAACAACTGCGTGCGCTCGAAGTAGGAGAAGATTCTTTAGAAACTTAGGAGCCTCCATCACTTGGGACCATTTGATTTTCTCTCTCATATTCAAGCTATCAAAGGAGTTGTGTTGTCATTATTTGTTATGGTTTCAATTTTGTTATCATGAACATCCATTTTTGTAATTATTATAAATCTATACACTTGGGCACTTAGTTTTGATATGTTAGTTTGTGTATCTATAGTTAGCCAATAATCCCATACCTTCACAAAATTTTATAAAGAGCTTGTTCCTCCTTTGTTTACTCAATGATTAGTTTTCATTTAGTTTTGGTGGTATGATGAAGTGTGAGTTGTTAGGTCATGTCAATGGGATGCCATGGATGTGGCACCCTGTCATCACCTATAAATGTGTGCCTACCCATTGCATTTATGGCATCTTTTCATTAGTTGTAGCAAAGTTTTTGTAGTTTTTTCTTTTGAAAGTTACAATATTTTCTAAGTGCCTATAGTAGGAGTCAAAAAAGTGTATAGATCTTTATTTGAGGATTGATGTACCTGAGCACCTCATTGTGAATGGCAATAAAGACAAGCTTTTCTGATCCAACCCTGCAGTGCTTGGAATATATTAATGTTTCCTTCTGCATTTGTTATCCATGCACTTTGCTTTAATGAATTCTAATTAAGTAATTAATATCAATTAAATAATGAACATAAGTATGACTACTTCAAGCATACATTAACGCTTGGCAATCCTAGTAGTGCCTAATGCTTGGTAACCCAATAGTGTTGCAACATGTTCAAGATGTGTACAGAATGTGGAAACGGATGCCTATGTTAGGATTAGTTAAGTGATAGTTAGTTATTAGATTAATTAAATGTTCATTACTCTATTTTCAGCATTTAGGTGATTAAAAGATAAAATATAAAATGATAAAAATCAAATGCCTTAGTTACAGTTAATCATACACTTACACCTCACAAGTAATACTAAGAAGACAATTATCACAATTTGTGCTTAAAACATGTATACTTACTAAGAGATCCAAAACTCGCACCTTACTAATGTATAAGGGCTTCTTCCAAGATACATATTACATAAGATTATAAGTAAATATGCTATCATATACTAGTCATAAATAAAATACCAATGTATCAAAAATACATATAGACAAGGAGTTAAGGGTTTAAACCTCAAGATGCACAACCATAATCATAAGCATAATAAAGATGTTAGAATATGCTATCATTTACCACTAGCCATAATATAATCTAATATCAAACCATGTTACATCAAAGTACAACATTATAGTCAAAATCTAAGCACACACAAATAAATAACAATTCTAATATACTAGGATCAAAACATTTTGATATTACAATTGTGAAAAATAAAGTTTAAGCACTTGACAAACATGACCTTAACTAACATGATGTTATGTTATGCATTTATGTTCATGATGATAGTGTTTCTTGGTAATTCATGTTATGATGTTATGCACCTTAGAGAGTTAATGTCATTTGGTAGATTATGTTATCTTAGTTTAATGTTATGAATATGTTATGTAGGTGACATTGAGTTTATAAGTTTAATCAGTAGTTTGGTAGATGTTCCATTAGTGGATTATGATGTGTGAATCCCCTAGTAGTACTTAGGATGGAAAATTGGATAGGAGACTTATAAAATATGAAACCAAAAATAAAAAGGAAAAGTTAATATAATTATGAATATAAAATATATAAAACATATTTCATTTTCTCCTCTTCTTGGTCATTCTCATGTTTCTCAAGCTTTCTTCTTAAGAATAAGGGTATATTTAATATATACTATGTTAATAATAAATTTTATTTTCTTAGTGATTATGCTAGTCCATTCTAATGTCTCTCTTATGCTTATGCTTATGGTTATGCATGTTGAGATTTAAATCCTTGACTTCTTCTTTACATGTATTAGTACATTATCATTGATACATCTAGTATATTATTTATTAGTTTGTGCATGATGCTTGTAAATCTTTATAACCTTACAAGTTTTATTATGTCTTAAAATTATGATTCCTAAGGTTTGGACCTTGGACCTTGTTCTTAGTATACATTTGGAAATATTATTATTTTGTGTATTTCTTTTCTTGATTATTATTTCTTGGCATTTGTTAATGCTTACAACCACTTGTGAAAGATATGTTGGAATGATGGTGGTGGCCCATTAACTTCTATTTTTAATGCTTATCATATCTTTTTCTGAGTAATATGATTTTATAATAATGTAAGAATGTTCTTATAAGACATGTTAATAGATATTTGGAGTGTTTTTCCAAATCTAGTATTGGTTGACTATTGAACCCTTTTGTATTATCTAGTATTGGTTGACTGTTGAACCCTTTTGTGAACACATGTGGCCTAATTTTTAGAAAATAAATTATTAATTATTTAATCTTTGAATTCCCCAAATACTCCCCGTTGTTTCTATAAATACTTGATAATATTAGCTCTCTTGGCATGAATTATACATCTCTTGTGCTTGGGCCTATGAGTATGGTTGGCAGGTCTCTTGATGATCTCTAGATTTGAACATGTTCTTATTTCATAAAGATTTCATCTCAATTAGTCTATCAAGGTAGAAGAAATATTCTTGATTACATCAAATTTGATAAGAAGATTACATTTTTATGTTTGATTTCCCCTATGCTAGTTTCATTAATGATCTAATCATAAATTATCATTTTTGTGAATTTTCTCTTTGCACTTTATGCTTATCTTACTCCTATGATACCTTCTTCTCCTAGTGGTAGTAGCAATAGTGTCTTCATGCATCACAATAGAACTAGGATCACAATGAAATTCATGATATAATTTTTACTTAGTTTTTAGAGTAGCATGGCCATGGAGACATTTGGTAGGAATAATGATTTTATATGATGATAATGAGTAGACATTTCAAAAGTATATGGATGAGTTCAACATGTTGAAAAGATCAAAAATATTGAATAGAATTCATTAAACATGATTTACGGTAGAGACAACTAATACAAAGGTTGGTACTTCATGGCTAATCATCATGTTATAGTCATGTATCAGACTTGATTTTAGGATGGTAATAAAGAGCTAGGTCATAGAAAAACTATAGGATTGATGGTAGTCCTAACATAATTCAATAGTTAGTTTGGACATACATGAGGATTTCTAACTCAACTGTTGTTCTTTTCTTGCATGAGAATTAGCCTAAATCGTTTTTCTAAACATTTAATTTTGGAAACCTTATGGAAAAATCCAATAATAGGTAAATTATGGTAGATGATACATTCTTGCATTAATGATAATGTTAATGGTTTAGTTAATACTTATGTTAATAGCTATGCTTTAATTAACAATTTTGATTACTCAATAATTGGAATTGCTTCTAATAGTGTGTTTTGCACCATGAGCCTCACCTTTCAACTTGTTCTATGTGGCACCATTGTGATTCCCTCTACTGTGTAGTTGTACTAACCATTTGTACATGTGTTCTATGTAGATATTAGTTAGGAAACTCATATGGAGGTTGCTAGTAATGTTGCAAATGATTAAGAGGCCTTGCAAGCAGCGGATTTAAGCATTGTTATATTTTGGAGCCTTATGGATTTTATAAATGGTTCATTTTGTTATTTTATGTATCTCTTGTAACTTGTATATCAAGGATTTATACCTATGTGTATGATATTTTATTGCATGAATTTTGCTAAATGATTATTCTTTACAATTTGTTTAAGTATGATTACTTGATTATAAGGTTCATAGTTGGTGATAAAATATTTTCCAGTAATTTTATTCTAGGCTTTATGTTTTGCATATGGAATATATGTATTTCTAAGAGATTTAACCATACCTTACACTTTTTTATTAATTTATCTATAGTTAATTTTTGAATGTGACAATTTAGTATCATAATGTAGCTTTAGATAACTAATCAAAGTTTTGTTTAAACTTTCTACATGTGACATCCAAGGAAGATAATGAAAAAAGAAAGATATTAGAGGAATGTACTAGGTTTATGAGATGTGGTAGTAATTTTTGGTGAAGCTTCCAAATATTATTTTGGTTATCCATACTATAAGATATATTTTTAGGAGTTACTTTTGTCAAATTGGTGGATTTATGGAATAAAAGTTATTTTACAAGAAAGAGTATTTTTGGACAATGAGTTATGTTTTAAGATTAATGGAAATTTTAGAATAAAAGTATATTTATTGGAAGAAGTGTATTTTTAAATAATAATTTATATTTTTGGAATTTTGGAATGGATTTTATGACATAAGAAAAATACACATTTAAAGAAAAACATTATTTCCAAATGGTGAAATTTATGACATATAATATAGGCATCCCTAAAGGCCAAGGAAAAATATAAATTATTAAAAAAATATCATTAACGTAAATTAAGTTCATGGAGTTTGGATTTATGCATGATCATAAGGCATGGTATAGAACATGGTTTATGGTTGGAAGTGCATAGTTGTTAGTTGCTTAAATTGATAAGATATTTTGAATGAATCATTAAGAAGTATTGTGGATATTAACCTAGAGATTAAGTTTGCACATGGTGGTATGTGGGTTATCTTGGAACGATGAGATTTCATTTTCTATCTTCAAGGACAAATATTCCTTGAAGGGTAGGACTGCATAACACCCTAGTGTTTTGAACCTAGGATCTTAAATCATTATTTATTTTCTTATATCTCTCTTATGCTTAGAGTTGTGCATCTCGAGGTTTGAACGTGTGACTTTTTGTTTACATGCATAAGTAGCTTACAACCAATGCATCATGGTATATTGCTTATAAGTTTATGCATGATGCTTGGAAATATATGTAAGCATATATGTAGCATTGTTGGTTTTTAATATGCTTATTTCATGCTTTCCATTATGTTCCACATGAGATATTTATGTTACAATTTATGATTCTCCATTGTGTTGATTCAGTTCACCTTCTATTTATGTAAGTTGTCTGTGGATTATCATCTCCCCTTGAGCTTAACTTAATTGGACATGCAAGGTGTTACAAACAGAAAGCTTTTAAGGTGGCTTAGCTATTACATTGGCTACTCTAGTCCATCATAAAACTCTCTTGAAATCCTTAGAGGTAGAGATATTTTATTAATCTTAATAAAAATAAATGTACATGGCTTCTTTTACAACTTGGACTCAATACCATCGACAAATTAGAAGCTGTAGGATTTAGTTTTCAGACAAGAAACAAAGGAAGAAAACCTCACATGCCAGGTCTCAAATCAAAGATATACACTACACTTTATAGAGCTTATAAGTAATTACTGAAAAAGAGGGGGTGTTCGAAATCCAAAACAATTTGCCTATAAATACATCTTGTAGCCACCATGACAAAGTTACTAAACTATACCTTTACCTTTGAGACAATGAGCATTAAACGTCTAGATTCATTCCAACGTGGATATGGTTTAATTTAGTGATTTTACGCAGAGAAATGCAGCTTCTAATAAAGAAAATTTGTTTATTCAATTTATATTTCGCTTATTTCAACAATTTAGCAACTTACCATCAAACAGCCAAAACGTTAGGAAGAAACATGCATTCACAAGCCTCTCAAACACGCTATTCACTAGGGCTCCTATAGTTAATTAAGCATTGCTGGAGTGCAGTTTAAGGGCTTGTATAGGTCTCTGCTGCTGCTGTAACAGATGGAAGTGTGCTCCACTGCCGGCATGAGCTTGACCAGATCCAGATCCAAATCAAAGTCAACTGTCATGGGTGAAAATAGCCCATTAATCAGGGGATCTAGAATTTCCATATTCAAACATGTGTTCTCAATAACTTCATCATGAGCAGGCACAGGTGCATGTGCATTATCAATGGTAGAAGCCCTGGCTGTAGCAGCAAGAGGAGGCTGTTGCAGAAATGGGGTATCCATAACGGTGCTACTATTCACAGTTTGTTTTCTTCTTCTTCCAAACTGGGAATTCCAGAAGTTTTTTATGTAGTTGTCTGTTCTGCCTGGCAGCATCTTTGCTATCTCACACCACCTGCATGACATTCGATGGCAGAATGAAAGCCAAGTCAGACTGGAAGCCCGACCTCAGAAATCAAGATGCTGCCACCTACTTTATTGCTAATGGTGAACTTTGCTTGGATCTCGTTTCTAGACTGCCACTGTAAGTTCTGCTCCGATCTGATTTCTAAGTATTAATTTGCAAGTAAAATTTCAAACTACATAAACTGAAGGAAGGTCTGAAACTGAATTTATTCTTAAAGAAACGGGCAAAACCTCAAAACTTTCTTGTTATATCTGTTAACAGACACCATTTCGCCGCTCTATCAGGAGGGTGATCACATTCGGCAAAGCCCAGTGTGACGGGAAAAAGAAAATAAACAAAAAACGGACGAATTTCTTGTTCCGTCTCTTAAAGACTACTTTTTCAGTACATGATGGAAAGTTTAACCTCTTCCTTTCTAACAAAAAAGGTCATCACCACAAGTTTGACTTAAAGCTCATCCCAGGAAGCTGAGGGAAACTCTAATCCCTTTTTAAATGACTGCAGTCAGTTACAAACATAGGCTTAACATTTGAGAAATAAGCTCCTTTCAATTACTCAAACAGTATTTTTTTTTTCCAAACCCACGATGATCAGTCCCTGCATTAGAATTTGTGCCAACCTAATTAGAGTCGAGTAACTTTGATTAAAACCTGCTTTTAGAAGAAATCAATGGTTTTGAGAGTGATTTTGCCCACTTTTACAGGCGGAGACCCCGTGGGAACGGCAGATATTTGATTTGTGAATCTTGCGACTCCACGTATTTTCGGACTGTTTAAACACTAGTACTCATGAGTCATCACCGCTCATTCCAGTAAGTCAAACATGTCGACCGAAGCAGCTTTAATAAGAAATGTAACAGAAATCTGAATTTGGTGATTAAACGTATAATCCAGTTGTGAACTTTGTGCCTTATGAACACAGTGGCGTTCATAATGAATTCAAAATTTCATATGATCATAATTAACATATGAATCTGGTGGGCATTTGAATTCAATTTAAGATTTTTTTTTCTAATGATATCAGTAACAGCTATGAGACAGAATTAAGTTTAGCTATTCCTGTTGCACTGCAACAGATTTTAGTCACCAGCATAATTCTGCAGCTACTTAAAAAGCTTAGGCTTTTGTATGTTTGTCGTAAAACCCTAGGGACTCCGGATAATGACCGTCTATGATTAGCTGATTACATCTTACGTTATAGAATGATACAGATAAAACTAATGATAAATTTAATGGCCCGAATAGGAATAATGTAAATAAGCTGTGTTGACTGAGATACCTGTTGCCTACAAGAGAATGCATGTGAACGATGAGTTTGATCTCCGAGGAAGACAAGTTGTGAGTTTTCAGACCCGGCCTTAAGTAGTTGAGCCATCTTAGCCTGCAGCTCTTGCCGCATCTATTCAGACCTGTAATAATACAATAATAATGAGTATAAAGTAACACAGCAATTCGTGATCAACATGATTGTAATCTCATTTCATTTATTTGACCTTAATTTTATGAGCTCTCTTCATTCTTCGTGTTAGCTGTTCGTCTTCTTAAATCTATTTCATCTATTTATGATGAAATTTACCAGAGTTCTTCCTTAATAAAAATTTTCGAGTTGAGCAACCAGAATGATGATCTAAAACTTCAGGAAAGGAAAAAATATCTAATTTCATGTTTTATCTAGACCTAATTCTTCTAACTTATTCTTCCAGGCAATCTCATTTCAAACCAAAATGCATCTAAAGAACTTCGAAACAATAACTATTTAGTTTCGCAATTGGATCATAAATTTATAACAAACAGTAAAAAATCATTACGAAGAACGCTTGGAAAATTCTTAATAGGAAAGCCCACATCCATAACAATATTTATGAAGAAGCAACAGTAGTGCCTGCAATGGCGGGCACGATCGGCCAGCAGCTGACGCCATGAGTGGTGATATGTTTGATGAGTTTCGTGTCCTCCTCCGGACTCCATCTGCCTTTTCTGACATTTCGGCTGTTCTTGCAACAGCTTTTGCAGACCATTGGGATTGTGTGGCAGCGCCAGCTCCCCCTAGCTATAGCATCTATTTTCTACCTGTGCTTGCAACCCGCAAATCTTGCAACAACAAATTTATAGTTGCCTTTTCGGTTACTTAGCTCCATCACTCTGTAAACATGAAATGATAAACCTGCGTTGGCGTTTTGTAGTTGGAGTGTTGCAAGGGTATCTAATAATTGAAGAATTCTGTAACGCGAAACAATCTTGTGCAAGCAAACTTTCCTGTAGATGAACGAAAACCATCAATTCTGCTGGTAAAAGGGGCTACTCCGTATGCCCACCTGGACGACTAGAAAGTTCGAAGGGTAAACAGTAATCACTTTCTCCTGACTTGACCGCGCTTTGGCTTCCTGGTTCAAACTCTTTCGTCCCCGTACCCACTATGCATATGCTCCAGGCTTTTTACACCTTGTTAATATTGGGTTTATGTGAAACCTTCCTTGGGAGGCCCTGCATTGTTGTTAGTCTTGTTCTGCATCTATTCCATACGCGGACGGAAAACTTTCCTTGTACTCCTGGAGACCACATGGTAAGCACTTGCTTCCTTCCTCGAGAGTCTTTCCTGGAGAGGTCCCGTAAATACAAAGTTTCCATGCAAAACAAAATAACCAAAGATTGTTGATTTGTGGGGCCATTGATATCCTTTAGGCATTGGTCAGAGCAAGTTTGAGTCTAGGATTTTCGGTTAATTCTACAACTTTTTCTTGCTTTTTAGAAATGATGTGCAATGGTCAAAATATGCCTTTCGTTTTTGTTGAGAGGTCCCTTGAATCCACAATCCAAGTCTTTCAAGTTGCAAACATCTAAACCGTCACGGAAAGAGAAGGAATTGCAAACTTTATTATTACTTAAAGGAAATAAAATACAATACACAAAGGAAGTAAACACAGACAAGCAATCAATCACATTATCACACTTTCTCATAGCACACGTAAAACCATTAATAAATGATTAATCACTCACAATACTCAAGAACATCTCTCACTCTTTCAAGCATGTTATTGGTTACAATTACCATTTACTTGGCATTAGGCTAGTATTATATATCTTTTCTTAAGTAACCTTAGCCTTTTATACCTTTTGGAACTATCCATTAGTCCCCCTTGATTGTTAAACTTCCTCAAAAATCATGCTTTATTTTTTTAAAAAAATCAATTTTGAATGAGACTATGAGTGACTATGACTTGCAACTTTCTTGCAACAACAATATTGCAATTGAACTACAACTTGCATCCTATCACATTGATAAAACTTAAATATTTTAGATATTGTTTCTCTATTGAATGCGACCCACTACGACCAACAACGTTAAGATTGTGATCTCCTGCAACTTCTAGGTCCTCACAACTCTCCTAGACATTTGGGAATTACAAATTACTCGTGAACATCTTACTAGCAGTAGATTGCAGCTTGCACTACTTACACCTTACATATCGTGAGTTGATTGTGAGTCACACCTAGACTTGAAAAACTATGTAAATGATTTTAGGCAAACAACAAAACTTAAACACGTAACTGCTGCTACTCCTAGGACACATTAAGGATGACAATTACCTTAAAGAATGGGTTGATATCCTCATCATCTTCCTTAACCTTCAAAAGACACTTATTTTAATTAGGTAATGTACTTGGGATAGCATCAAGCCTTCACAAATCCAAGTCATTTTGATAAATCCATATCGCATTTTTAAGACCTTCATCATACTAATGCATCTTATTGCCTCTCTTGCTTGTAATACAATTGACTTCTTTTATGCCTTCAATGGAGTTTGGCCTTCAATTACATCCTTGAGGGCTTCAACACTATCCTCTAAATCTAATGCAAGAACATTATCATGATATGAACTCAAATCTAGAATATTAAAAACATAAGAAATAGGAAGATCATTAGGCAAATCAATCTCATAGGCATTAGGATTGATTTTGGTCCTAATTCTCAATGGACTAGGTTTTTTAGATGTGAGCTTATATAAATGTTCATTCCTTTGCCTCTCTTTATTCAAATAAATCCAAACATAATCACCAATCTAGAATTTATGTTTTCCCTTATCTTCATTAGCCTTGAAAATCACTTTCTTGGTTTTCTTATCCAACTGAGACTTGACTTGTTAATGTAAGTGCTTCATTTACTCAACAAAATTAGAAGTCAAAGAGGCATAATCATCAAATTTCCTTAATTCATGTGCTATCTTTCGTTAAAAATCACAATTTGTAACAAAAGGACTCTTACCAATACTAGTATAAAAAGCCTTATTATAGGATAATTTAGCATGAGTCAACATAGTCTGTTATTGTTGTGACTATTATTTAGATAAGCCTCTCAATATCTTAGCAATGACCTATTTAACACATTATTTTGTCCATTGATTGGAGGATGATAGACTATAGAAAATGATAACTTTGTTCCCAAAAATTTTAAAAGGGATCTCTAAAAATAACTAGTAATCCTAATGTCCATATCACTCATAATATTCAATGGAATGTCATGAAATTTTACAACATGTTGAAAGAATAAATGAGCAACATAAGAAACATCACTGCTTCTATATAGAATATAATATGTCATCTTTGTAAATCTACCTACCTCGAAAAGGATAGAATTTTAATCATATTTTAACTTTGGAATTCCACAAAGTCTTAAAAAAATACATTTCCAAGGAGCATTTTAAATTAGCAAAGATAAATAATAACCATCAACACCCTTCTTACCTTTCAACTTTTGATAAACATAATATTCTTTCATAATAGTTTTTTCTTATAAACTTCAAAGTCTTGATTTTCTCCATATGTGCAACCATATTACTATTGTGGTTTTCCTACAAGACCTTGAATCTAAAATCATATTTGGGAATGACAAATTTTACCATGTTTGAAAAAAATACCATTTTTCTTATGATATGCCTTTCATTTTTTAGTGTTTCCTATAAATGGATAATTTTATTCTTTCTAAATATCGCAAAAGTTTGTATCACTTGTGATGAGTCATGATATCGAGACAGCGATATTGGATCCATGATATTGGGTCTGCAATATCAGAGCCTGCGAAGCAATATCGGACATCCGATATTGGAACCTATCTCATTACCTATAAATAAGAGGTGGGTGCACTTGGTTTTGGAGGAGATAGTTAGTTTTCTTAGTCCCTTAACCCAAACTCTTGCAGTTTTCCCTTTCCAAAGATAGAATTATTTTTGAGTGTCCATAGTAGAAGTCATAAAGTGAACAAATCTTTATTTGAGCATTGTGTACCTAAGCACACCTTGTGTCCAGAAATAAAGACAAACTTTGTGATAAACCTTACAACATTCAGAATAGCTTATTTATTGCATTTAATGTTATTTATGGTTATTCNGAATAGCTTATTTATTGCATTTAATGTTATTTATGGTTATTTAACACTTTCATTAGTTAATTGTTGTTGTTTTTATAGACTTATTAATTTTCAACAAGTAAGCACACTTAGTACGACCACTTTGAACATACGTGGAACACTTGGTAACCCAGTAACGACTAACGTTTGGTAATCCCAGTAGTGTTACACTAGTTTAGGATGTGTCTGGCAAGTGGGAATGAATGCTAGTGTTAGAACTAGATAGAGAATAGTTAATTAGTTATTAAATTATTTCATTTCTCCCCTTTAAATACTAGGAACATAAAACATAAAAATCACATACCTACAGTGTACTTAACCATACAATCGTGCCATACAAGTAAGCTTGGAAAGATAACGATCACCTAACCCATCCTTGTTCTATGAAGGTGCATAAGCACTTAGTCCTTGGAGTTTGACTAGATCACGTGTAAACACTCATATTCTTATGGTTGAGCATAGGGGTACCTTGCTGCTCATCATTGCACCATTGCCGAGGACTTTGTTGTTTGTGTGCTAATTAGAACCTAGGAATCCTTCCATCATTAGAACGAACCCTTAGGGTTAGTGACCCCACAATCATTGGAAAGAGAAGAGTATTGCACACTGAATACATAATCATGTCTCCTTCTTCTTACGAAAGTGCTTCACTGCCTAGGTCCAACACAATGAACAATCGGAGGTGAAGTGTATAGGATAATCTACCAGTACCCTAATAGTTTTGCTTTGTATACATTCATCCCAACGAGTATGTACCAGACTTTACCTTTATCCTCCACTAGGATGAACAACTACGTTGGTGTAATTTAGAAGGTAACATAGTGTTACCTCCCAATTGCTCAATCCAAAACATGCTTCTTCGTGATTTCACATGAATTGGTATGCAGCACTTATAATCGGAGTACATTGTGCATGAACAAGATTCGAGAGATTATCGATCCATGAAGGCACAATGTTAGAGTGACCTGCAACAGGAGAGACATTATAAATCTATGAAGGGGAAGTGGTCTGAGGACATCCTATATGTCCTAAGTGAAAATGAGGGTGGTGAACCTGCCTCAAGAGGTTTTCCACAAAATGATGTTTCTCCCATTGACTTCGGTCAAGGGGTTGTGTATCATAATCTGCACTCAACTATCGATGACCCATATTCTGGTAGCGACGGACATAAAGGGTCCAAAAAAGGAACATGAATGCTTGACAAAGATGGACATTCTGATCGTAACCATGATTGAGGCCATGATCACCGAAGAGAAGGTAGTATTCACCATCATGGTGCTAGTCCTCCTTCCTCTTCATCTTCATCATCTCCTTCCCCCTCTCCTTTAGGATTTGAACACAATCGCAAAGAAAAAGACCTTGAGGATAATGGTAGGAAAAATAGGGATCATAGACAAAACAGTCAAAAAAGGGGATGAGGGCATTCTAGAGAAACACACCACAAAAGGTGGGAGACTAGGGAACAACATAAGCATTAAACATGCCATAGACAATATGATCATGATGAACCCCTACTCGTTACCCGAAGTATGCTAGATATAACTGAGGTCATTAGGATCCCAAAAAAGCACCAAAAGGACAGTAGGATCAAAAGATTAGACATGAACAGTATCCCACGATTTGAAGGAGGATACAACACTGATCCTCAAAATCATCTACAAGCATTCTATGAAACACATGCCTTGCAAAATATAGAAAATGAGTGGCAAAAACTAAAGTTGTTTCCATGAACATTGATCAAGGAAGTAGAAAGTTGGTACTAGTCCTTAGAACTAGAATCCATTTGTTGATGAAGTACTATGTTAGAGCTATTCAATGATAAGTATCGAACGTACTCCAAAGTGTCCAACCTACATAAGCAAATCTAAGGATGGAAACAAGGAGGACATGAACCTTTGGATGCTACAATGGGCCAATATTATGCATTATTACATAGTTTCCCTAGCCATGATTGCTTGCAGAGGAAACAACTATGCCATCTCGTAGATGGGCTTAGGTATGAAATGCGAAGAATCCTTGGGACTTATGCCCAAGGGAGATTATCCAAGCTTAGAGTCCATCAAGTAAAACAATTATTGGAGTAAGTTTCCAAAGAGGAAGGTGAGTTAAGGAAAATAGAAAGTGTGGAGGAATACAATAGAGATCCTTCCCTCTAAACGAAGGAAGTTAGATTTTGTGAAGATGAAAAAGAGTTTCCACTTGAAGAGATGGTGAATAGGAAAAATTTGCCCATTCAGAAATTTGCATCAGAAGTATTAGCAAGGGTAGATAAAATGTGGAACTCCTTAGATGATAAATTTCAAATCATTCTAAAAATAGTAGAGGAGTCTAGAAAGTATAGTGATCGGGAGAGAAGGAAAAAGAAAGAAGCTGAATATGCACATAACAAGGATAAGAGAAAAGTTGTCATCATTGAAGAGGTTGTGGATTCAGACATAGACAATGATAGTAGATGTGAGATATGCTAATATGACCATCCTAAGGGATGTTGCTCAATAGTGTCACATCTACAAGAGTCTGGGGTGTATGCACTAAACCCATGATTAAATAGACAACAAACACCTTGAAGGTTATCTTATCTTCAAGGTAACCCAAGGCAGTTCTACCAATCCTTGATGTATTATCTGAGTTGATCTCCACCACAACCAAATGAATAGTATCAACAGTGGAAACACCCATAATCATGGGGAATGCCACCACCACATCAACAGTATCCTTATTTTCAACCTGACCTATACGAATACTACATGCAACAGCCGATCTCTTTATGTGACTCCATTAGTCACATCTCTTCTTAGCCTCACTACCAAACCCATGAGTACTATAGAAGTACTTCTCCTAGGGGAGATGTTCTATAAATATACTATCCTTCTCATTCGACTACACCTCTTCCACCCTTAGCTCCATTACCACCTACTCCAACTATGCTGGTTGAGCTCCCTGCCTAGCTGTAGCAACATAATGCTACAAGGGTTGTCAACCCTCAACCTACTATTGGTTCAAAAAATCACAAAAAAAGAGACCTTTCTTTAGAACCAATAGTTCAACCAATTCCTTACAACCACAAGCTACTGATTCTCCAAAGGCCTCACCATTATTCGAATCTTCGGAGCTTCCTTTGAACCAAAGACATCACTCAATACATATGGTGACTCATGCCATTACCGATTGGATTAAAGTTGGCCATCTTCCTTAGAAATTGTTTTATCCTGGAAGCCCTCTTATTTATTTACAGACTGGGGGAAATGAGCCTTGTAAAGCACTTTTAGATTCAGATTCTGGTGTTAACCTAATCTCTCAAGAAATGTACAAAGCTTGGAACCTACCTCCATTAAAAAAGAGTAACATTCATGTAGAGTTGGTTGACCAGTCCATCATTGTCCCATTAGGACTAGTTGAGGACATTGTTACCACTATTTTTGGATGGTCATATCCAGCCAATTTCCTAATGATTCAAGTCAACAACTATAAGGGGGACTTCCCAATCATTATGGGAAGAGCATGGCTAAGCACAATTGATGCATGCCTAGGAATATGTGATCTTTCCCTAGAAATATCAAAGAAAAATACATTTGGAAAGATCTAGAAGAAGAAAGTTTCATGCATTGACATAGGGTGAAACTACATGTAGAATTCCTAGTTTGTACAATGCTTAACACTACCTACATGCAACCAGTGTGCACAAGTAATAGATACACAAATATGCCTGTATGCAGCAGCCATAAGATAGGAAGGCACCCAATGGCTAAAAATTGACCAAGAAAGTAATTCAACTATATGCATGGAACCAGCTAAGAGCTTTACTTACACTTACATCGATAGCAGAGATACATTAGAGCAAGTCCATCACCAACTTTCAAGTCCTGACATTGAAAATATCAACTAGGGGAAGTTGAAAATCCATAATGAGTTTAAGCAAGAGCCAATCAAATTAAAAATATTGCCCACTAGTATGGAATATACATTTCTCAATAATGGAAAATTGGTAATCATCAATGCTAAGCTCACTCAATAAAAAGAAAACTGCTGAAAATGGTAAACAAATGGTTGAAAGCCTTTGCTTGGTCATATCCCAAATTAACCGAAATAGATCCTAGGATATGTCAACATAGAATTTACACTTACCCTTTCATGAAGCCTCAACAACTACAAAGGTGACTAAACCCAAAGCTTAAGTAAGTGTTAAGGAAGAAATTGAATAACTTCTAAAAGTTGGGTTCATCTACCCCATTGCTGATAGTGAATGGGTTAGTCCATTAGTTATTGTGCCTAAAAAGGGAGGTAAATGGAGGGTGTGTATAGACTTTAGGCTACTGAACATGGCAACATTTAAAGACCATTTCCCATTACCATTCATTGACTAAGTCTTAGATACCATTGTAGGGCATTGCTACTATAGTTTTCTGGATGGTTACAGTGGATACAATCAAATTCAAAGAGCACTAGAAGACCAAACCAAGACTACATTCATGAGTCTTGGGGGGATATTTTGATATAGATAGATGTCGTTTGGCTTGTGCAATGCCCCAACAACATTTCAATTTCTAGTTCTAAGTATATTTCAATAGCAAATAGGGAATGGTGTGGAGGTCTTTATGGACGATTTCTCCACTTATGGAGTGGACTTCAAACAAGCATTGGAATAATTAGAGCAAGTACTAAAACAATGTGTTGAAACCAACTTAAGGCTCAATTGGAAAAAATGCCATTTAATGGTCCAAGAAGGCATTGTATTAGGTCACAAGATTTCACAAATAGGGATAGAGGTAGATCCTAAAAAGATTAAAGTCATCTAAGGAATCACTCATCAACCTGAAACTGTAAAAGACATTAGATCATTCTTTGGACATACTAGCTATTATAGATGCTTCATAGAGAATTTTTTGAAGATTAAAAAATTTTTGGTAGAATTAACAAAAAAGGACATATCCTTTGAATAGACCAGGGAATGTGAGCTAGCTTTCCAGACCTTGAAATAGAAGCTCATAGAAACACAAATTCTACAAGCTCCTGACTAGTCCAATCCATTTCACATAATGACTGACATGTCGAAATTTTCCTTTGGAGCTATACTTACATAGTTAGATGACCAAAAACACCCCTATTACATTCACTGTGCAAGTCAAAGTATTGCTAGTGCAAAACTCAACTACAGCACAACAAAAGAGGAATTAATGGTTGTGGTGTTTACATTAGAAAAATTTAGGCACTATGTATTGGGCTATAAGATATTTGTACACATGGATCATAGTGCAATACAGTTCCTAAAGAATAAACCAATGGTGAGCCCTTTCATCATACGATGGCTCATGATCTTACAAGAGTTCGATCTTACGATAATTAATTTTAAAGGAACCGAGAATGTTGTCACTGATCATTTATATTGGTTATGATGGGACAATAAAAAGGATGAATATCCAAATTTTGACTATTTCCTTGATGAAATCCTCTTTGTAGGTGTGATAAACAATCACTTACCCACTACTAAAAATTGGTATAGTAGCATTCTTACTTATCTACTTACACAAGAAAGATCACAAGGGTTAGACATTAAAAAGAAACAACAGTTTCTTCACCGAGCCAAATATTTCATGGAAATCAATGGATACCTTTATAAGGTATGTCCCAATGGCTTGGTTCAATGGTATGTTCTCAATGTAGATCAATTGTGAGTTCTCCATGATGCTCATGAGGGCCCTTGTAGGGGTCATTACACTAGGAGACGAACAACCATTAAAATCTTGCTCATAGGATATTATTGGCCTACATTGTTCTAGGATGCTCATCATTTTGTCCAATCTTGTGAGCACTATTAACATGATGAGGGAATCACTGCTAGAATGGAGGGTTCACATCAATGGATTCAACCTGTATAACCCCTTGACATATGGAGTATTGATTTTATGGGGCCTATGACATCGATGTCTAATGAAAAAGCATACATCATTATTGTTGTTGATTATTTTACAAAGTGGGTAGAAGTAGCTATTGTTATGGACTGTACATCATCTACCGCTACACAATTGTTTCAACAAAAAATCGTAAATAGGTTTGGTATGCCTCGTGCACTTATTTTTGACAATAGTACACATTTTACAAGTGTGACCTTTTGAAAGCTGATGCAATGCTTAGGAGTTAAACATAAGTTGACTACACCATATCATCCTCAAGTGAATGGTCAAGTTGAAGTCACCAATAGAGAGATCACAATAATATTGACATAGACGATTAGCAAATATAGGAAAGACTGAAGCACCAAACTAAACGATGCTCTTTGGGCATACAGCTCCACATGGAAACTCCCTATAGGCTACTCTCCCTATGAGTTAGTGTATGGTAAACTTCCAACACTTCCTATCCAAGCTAAGCTCTGTACACTATCTACAACATGTGACCTCAACCTTGACCTTAGTCTAGCACAAAAAGAATGGTTCATGGACCTTAACTTGCTAGATGAAAATCGATTAGTCACCCTGTCATCCAATGAACTGCACAAGGCCTTTAACAAACAACATCATATCCTAAGGATTAGGAGAGTCAAATACCAACTAGGATATAAGGTTCTTTACTAGAATCCCACACATGTGCCACAATGAAATAAATTTCAAATGTTGTGGGAAGGACCTTATATTATTCATGAAACTTTTTCTACAGGGGCCATGATGATCTATAAACCTGAAAGCCCAAATAAGAAATTATTTGTCAACATCCAGCAAACCAAACCTTTTCATAAGACTAAAATGGCCAGTAGAACAATACCTCTATTAATGGATAACCTTGCTCATTATTTCAAATCTCCTCCTTCTAGCTCAGTCGTGGGGGAGATGGCCACCAATGCTAACCATTCTAAGGGCCTCAATTCGTTTAACTTTTTTGTTTTACACATTCTTCATATTTACTTGTTTTTGTTTAAAACCATCATTAACAATTTTTACTATTTCTTTCTCTATTACACTTTATTGAAATAAATCTCACTCGTCGTATAATAAGTGCTCATGATGGTTGATTGTACTATAATGATGTTGATTACTAATGTTTGGTTTTTACCTTTGAATTTTAATGTTGATACTAAGATATGGTTTCTTTTGATAAAATATGTAATGAGTCCATATCATCCATTCATCTATTTAGCTCTATGGTCATCCTTGATCTTGGAACTGTATTGTCCCTTTTTCTAAGTAAATTTATTAATGAATTGGTGGCTTGGTATTCTTTAAACTAAGGAAAGATTCAAATGGATTGAAAAGGGTGTGACCTCAAGGGGATTCAACACATTTTTGATGGATATTCTCTTGTGTACTTGGATGTTTTTCATAGGTTTTCCACCATTCCACTCTTGACCAAATATTAGGAAGTTGAATAAATTAAATAAGTCTTTGCATGGTTTGATTCTCACAAAAAAAAAAACTAAAAAGAAAACTAAAAAACTGGTGAGAATTCAAAGCACACCCCTTAGACATCATAAAGAAACATGGGCTACAAGTACTAGTTATGGCACTGGCAAGCCATGTTACCCATGCCTGAAGGTTCCCTTTAACTAAGACCCTTTCTCACTTCCTACTTCTCTATCTTTCACTTGTTGGAATGATGGTGGCTCTGTGGATGCATTATTCTTGCTTTAGGAAGATGGGTTGGTCAAGTGTGTTGATGTGAGGTCATTGGAATTGGTTAGTTTTAATCTAGATTTGGGAAAAATTTTATTAAGTTACCTTAATCATATACTACACAAGGGACTTTACACAATCTTGATTTTGGGATTTCATTCCATTCCATTCTCTCTTTCCATATTGCTTTCCATATTCTTCCTCATTTCTAGTTTTATAATTAGCCTATATATTGGTTGCCGCATTATTATCCTTTGGTAAACTCTTGTGGATATGTTCTTAACCATTGTTTCCATATGTCATTCCTAGAGCCTACGGACTCTTTGGTTTATGGGTTTGTCAAGGAATAATGGGTATGAGCCTGCTTTGGGGAGGACCCACTGACATTTCTTTTTGATGCACTTATTAAGTTATTTTCCTTAAAATAATTTCTTGCAATCAACTATTTCTCATTCACCCCATCAGTGACATCCATTTTTATTTTATCTTAATCACATCATTGTTGTTATTTCTCGCATCTTTCTTATTCTTTCAATTTTTCCACCCTATCACTTACGGAGGTTCGCTCTTAGTTGTGGGGGTTCTATCATAAATTTTTTCATTCCCTTACTTATCTCACCCCTACACCTTGGGTAGTCATTAGTCACAAACCTCTAACTTAGTATCTACCATACCCGCAACCTAGCCAATGTGCTTCATATTGAGGCAAGGTTTCAATAGCATTATGTCTTATTTATCTTTGCTAATTCGTGACTGTGTTGTGTGCATAGATGTTGATCACATGAAAAATGAATTGGAATAGAAGGGAGCACTCAAGATGGACTAGAGCAAAAAGCATTTATGTAGGGAACAAGCTTGATTATGTGGTTGTGGATGAACAATGATGTGCACAATTTTGACATTGGTAGCAACACACCTCATTTTCTTTTCTCTCTCTCTTTTTAAGCTATCAAATAAAGGTTTGGATGTCATCTATGTATAGTGTTCACCACCATGGTGATGAAAACCAATGCTATAATATGTTCTCGATCCATTCACCACGCACTTTGCTTATATCATTCCATGTACTGTCAGATTGTCGTACAATCAATAATCCCATACCTTCTCAATATTTTGTAAGGGAATCAAGGAAGAGTTTTCATTCAATTGTGAGGGTATGATGAGTGACGATATCGGGACTGCAATATTGGATCTATGATATCGGAGCCTACCAAGCAATATCGGACATCCAATATCGGAACTTGTCTCGTTGCCTATAAATAAGAGGCGAGTGCACTTGGTTTTGAAGGAGATAGTTAGTTTTCTTAGTCCCTTAACCTTAAACTCTTGTAGTTTTCCCTTTCTAGAGTTAGAATTATTTCTGAGTGTTCGCAATAGGAGTCATAAAGTGAACGGATCTTTATTCGAGCATTGTGTACCTAAGCACACCTTATGTCTAGAAATAAAGATAAACTTTGTAATAAACCTTGCAACATTCAGAATAGCTTATTTATTGCATTTAATGTTATTTATAATTATTTACCACTTTCATTAGTTAATTAATGTTGTTTTCTAGACTTATTAATTTTCAACAAGTAAGCACACTTAGTACAACCACTTCGAGCATACGTGGAACACTTGGTAACCTAGTAATGACTAGCATTTGGTAATCCTAGTAGTGTTACCTTGGTTTAGGATATGTTTAGCAAGTGGAAATAGATGTTGGTGTTAGGACTAGTTAGAGAATAGTCAATTCGTTAAATCAAATTAATTATTAAATTATTTAATTTCTCCCTTTTAAGCACCAAGAACATAAAACATAAAAGAGCATAAAAATCACATACCTCAATTTTACTTAATCATACAATCATGCCATACAAGTAAGCTTGGGAAGACAATGATTACCTAACCCATCCTTATTCTATGAAGGTGCATAAGCACTTAGTACTTGGAGTTCAACCAGATCATGTGTGAACACTCGTATTCATATGGTTGAGCGTAGGGGTACTTCACCACTCATCAACTTGGATATAATTGAGAAAAATATTCAAAGCCTTTGGTCTCAACACAAGAATGAGCAATATGAATCCTAGATAAAGCAACATTCCTTTTGGCTAGTTGTAGGACTAAACATGGTGTCAGTGTTGGATTTCCTCTAAGGGATAGATGCCAAAGGAAGTAAAGCCCAAGGAACACTCATAGAGCATGATCCAGATATGTTATTCCATATCAATAAAGCATTCTTTTCTTTCTCTTTCTACACTTTTCCTATTATTTTTATTGTGCATAATGTCTAATGTTACATATATTTAACATTTGGTATATTTTATTCTTACAAATAATGTCTAATATAACATATATTTGATGTTTTCCATGATGTTCGGAAATGGGATGTCACAATTGGCATCAAAGAAAACCATGATCCAAGGGCCATTCAGAACCATTGGCCAACTACAACGTGAACCTAATGATGAACCATGAAGCCATGATACAGGAAAAGTCATTAATCATGATTGGATGCACAATATGTCCAAGATGATCTTTGTAAGCTAGAAGATAAAATTTCATTAATTTCATGAATGATGAAAGACATAGATCCCACCAATCAACAAAATTCTTTTATGGATATCATTGATTGATGAAGATCTAATTACACCTCATCACGATTCATCAATTACAAAAGATATTGGTAAGACAAGGATACACCAGTCCAAGTAATCCTTATCCATCTTAATACTATAAAAGTTAATTGATTAAGATCATTGTTAAGTTTCTCCAAAAAATTTAATAATCATGACCTAAATTGATCTTGTTTTGTTGAAAGGGATTAATTCTTGTAACTTGGCATTATTCATCATACTAAGACCTAGGTATTGATAAGATAATGAAGTTAACCCATCCATAAGATTGTGTTATACCCATAGGAAAACCAATACTTAGTGAATGATGTTATCATAATCTTCTCCTTAGTACCTTTTTAGGGTACAAAGGATATATCTTTATCATTTGCAAAATTGTAAGCTATATTGTTACATGCTTATCTAAGGGTTAATATATCACGTAATCAATTTCAAGTAATCAAGAAGATCAAAAGTTACCCATATGTCAACCTAGAAATGTTAGTTTAATAAAATAGGCTATTTTGGTCCTCTTAATTCCAAAAATTCCAACTTTATTTTTGAATCCTAAGACTATGTCCAATGCCTTGTACCCATTGAGACAATCCTGAAAGTACAAATCTCATCTCGATCAGACTTACAGTTTGAGATATATTAATGTTTAAATTTTCTCATTATACATGCATAAAATAATATTAATTTATTATTATAATTATAAAAAATAAAATAAAATAAAATAAAGAAGGGAAGAGAGTGGAAGGTCATGGGTTCAAATCCAAGCCTATTAATTTAAAATTTATAATAATAATAATAATAATAATATTGCAGGAGCGAAATTGGCCTTGCAAGCAAGGCTTGCATTAGCCCTGCAAGGGCCATGTAGGCCTATATAGGCTCCACAACCCATATTTGAGGGTTGACAAGAACAACCACATACCTGTCGCTTGCCTACATCCATCACTTCATCACGTCACTTCGCCACCACTACACCTACCATCTGTTGTCAGCCGCATCCATTGCTTTGTTTCGATCACATTGTTTGCTACCACCATGCCATGCCTATTGTCAATGCTAACTTGGTTCTTGGCACAACTATCTGCTAGTGCACTATGAACACTAATGGTGATGAGGACCATTGTCCATTCCAGCACACCATAGGTTGTGGGTCACTATCCCCTTTGATGCTCTGTGGACATCATTGGTGCTGCAGATCACTACCCCTTCAAGTGTTTTGTAGATACTATCAACATCATAGATCACTATTCTCTTTGACACTTGGTGGACATTGCTAGTGTCATAGATCACTACCTCTTCTAGCACTATGCAAACACCATTGGCACCCCCGATCACTACCCCTTCTAGCACTCCATGGACACTGTTAGTGTCATAGATCACTGCCCCCTCCAGAACACTACCAACACTAATAGTTCCATAGATCACTACATCCTTCAACATCCTGTTGGCATCATTGGCACTAGGGATCACTACCCCTTTTGGTGTCCTCCAACCCATTGAAAACTTTTGTAGAAAAAATGCACTAGCTTCATCAGGATAATGTAAGCCCTTGTGTGGGCTGCACAAGCCTCATTTGGACCATGTCAACCTTTTCACAGGCTATGTTAGCCTCTATGTAGGCTATGCAATCCTTTGAGTAGGTCGCATGGGCCCTTGGGTGAGCTGTGCAAGCCCTTACATGGGCCACGTAGGCCCCTAGACAAGGCACATAGGTGATGGTAGGGGCTATGTAGGTCATGGAATGGCCATTTTTATTCATGATCAACATGCCTTTGCCATCCATTGCTATCAACATTACCTCTAAATGTGCCTCCATCTTCAATTTTCGTTGATCACCATCATGTCATATCATTGCCATGGCCTACGACCACCATGTCCTAAAGGGGGAGAAAGAAATAGATAGAGTGGCATGGTGGCTCCCTTATACTATAGGCTAGCCCAACACCATAGCAACATCATAGTTACTAGCTAGTGTAACACTAGCCAGCACTACACCACCATTGCCACTCTCCTCCAACTGTCACTGTTGCCACTCTCTACACACCCCTTCTTGGCACTCTAGCACCACCACGATGCTATCAACCTTCCTACTCTAGTAGCTAACCTTGACCTGTAATGATGGTAAAACTCTTTTATCAACCTATGGAAAATTTAAAATTTTCTATCAATAGATGAAAATTTCAAAAAAATTTGGTCAACTGATGGAGAATTCAAAAATTTCCATCACAAGACCATTAGTTTAAAATAAGAATGTGGGAAAACTTATTTTCAAAAATAAAAATTGGCACACTAGTAGGGAATGGAATAAAAACTTCAAAATTAATCATGCTCATCCTAGAGTAGTACTAGGACATGTGACCTCTTAAGAAGTCTCCCTTTTCATACCAAAGGTTCTAGACCTTAGAAGCCATAAATTTTGATTTTTAAAGCCCTTTTTTATGAATGAATATTTGTTTCCTATAGGTTTTAACATTTTGGACATCATGCTGAAGTCAGATATGCCCCATGAAACTTTGTAAATTAGTTTTCACCCCTTCCTCGACATAGTGGCTTAAGACCCTCAAAAGCTTAATTTAGCATAACTTGAACATATGATATCCTTTGTCAACATATGAATATCATTTCCAAAATTTTTCATTGTTCTAAACTTAATGGTGAGGTTGGATTTATCATCCAAGTACCCAATAATTCAATAACACCTTAAATTATGTCTTTTTACATAGGCTAGCTAGTCATACCTTTGGACTACAATATTGGATCTATGATATCGGAGCCTACCAAGCAATATCGGACATCCAATATCGGAACTTGTCTCGTTGCCTATAAATAAGAGGCGAGTGCACTTGGTTTTGAAGGAGATAGTTAGTTTTCTTAGTCCCTTAACCTTAAACTCTTGTAGTTTTCCCTTTCTAGAGTTAGAATTATTTCTGAGTGTTCGCAATAGGAGTCATAAAGTGAACGGATCTTTATTCGAGCATTGTGTACCTAAGCACACCTTATGTCTAGAAATAAAGATAAACTTTGTAATAAACCTTGCAACATTCAGAATAGCTTATTTATTGCATTTAATGTTATTTATAATTATTTACCACTTTCATTAGTTAATTAATGTTGTTTTCTAGACTTATTAATTTTCAACAAGTAAGCACACTTAGTACAACCACTTCGAGCATACGTGGAACACTTGGTAACCTAGTAATGACTAGCATTTGGTAATCCTAGTAGTGTTACCTTGGTTTAGGATATGTTTAGCAAGTGGAAATAGATGTTGGTGTTAGGACTAGTTAGAGAATAGTCAATTCGTTAAATCAAATTAATTATTAAATTATTTAATTTCTCCCTTTTAAGCACCAAGAACATAAAACATAAAAGAGCATAAAAATCACATACCTCAATTTTACTTAATCATACAATCATGCCATACAAGTAAGCTTGGGAAGACAATGATTACCTAACCCATCCTTATTCTATGAAGGTGCATAAGCACTTAGTACTTGGAGTTCAACCAGATCATGTGTGAACACTCGTATTCATATGGTTGAGCATTATAACAACAATTCAAGAGGTAAAACAGCTTCAAACCATAAACCAAACTATAATGGATCATACCAATTTCTATGAAATAGCTTGTTCTATATGCCCATGATACATGAATAAGCTACTTATGCTGTTTGTGCTTACTATTGTTGAGCATCTTTTAGAGCAATTTGATGATGGCCTTATTGCTTGCTTCTGCTTGACAATTGGCTTGAGGGTAATATGGTAACAAGAAAGAATGCTTAATGCCTAGGTCATGATAGAAATATTTTGTTTCTTAGCTACTAAATTATGATCCATTATCTGTAACTATGATCATGGGTATGCCAAAATGAGCTACAATGTTATCTAGGATGAAGTTACAAACTTTCTCAGATGTAGTCTTCCTTAGGGGAATAGCCTTAACCCACTTTGTAAAGTACTCGATTGTAGTGATGATGAAGCTATGCCCTATGAAATACTTAGGCATTATGGGTCCAATGATATCCAACCCCCATCATTGAAATGGCCATGTTATTTGAGTGGTATGCAACTTAGTTGATGTTACATGTATAAGGTTGCTATATCATTGGCATGTGTCAAACTAGTGAACCTTCTGCAAGTAGTCATTTTCCATATGGGGCCAATAGTAGCCTAATTGTCTAATATTAGCGACCATAGTTCTTGATCCTATATGTCCCCCACAAACATCCTTGTGAACCTTCTCTAGGACTATTCTAGCATTGGTTTTACCTAAGCACTTTAGGAGTATGTCATCATAGGATCATCAACATAATGTATTATCACCTATGACAACATATTACTTTGATCTCTTGCCTATAGCATCCTTCTAAGTAGTATTCAGGCCTTGTGAGGATTCTTCATGTATAAGGTAAAATTTGATATCATCATACCACTTCTTGGGAGGAGTAGTTTGAATGATGACCACAAAGGTATCCTTAGCATTCTATGTGATGGGAGTAGCACAGTCCATGATTAAGGTGGGTAACTTGCTAAACACATATGGCATCACACTAAGGGATAATTTTATAATTGTGTTGGATATGGCATTCTCATATTAGGGTATGTGTTGGATATTAACATCTATGAATTATTGTAAGAATTGCTTCCCTGGATCACAATAAGGTTGGAAGTGTTGCCTTTACATGCATAGACTTCAGTTACTTGGTTAAGCACAAGTTGTGAATTTCCTTTAATCATTAAGAATCTAATTCCTAGGTCATGAGCTACCATCATCCCTCTAATTAAACA
The DNA here is from genome assembly GCA_015680685.1 of Gnetum montanum. Classification (NCBI taxonomy): domain Eukaryota; kingdom Viridiplantae; phylum Streptophyta; class Gnetopsida; order Gnetales; family Gnetaceae; genus Gnetum; species Gnetum montanum. The sequence continues at coordinate 1,117,745 of MNCI01009519.1, read as the reverse complement.
CTTACACTCCACTATGTTGTTGGTACATGAAAACTTAAAATAATAGGTGAAGGGTCAAATCTCACTAGATGATAATGTTATGATGGCAACGACATTGGCCCCATGGGTAGTTGAAGCTTTGTCAAAGTGCATGACTACCTCATAATCCTTAGGCAGTTGGCTAACTACGTTAACATGCTTATTAGGGAACTCAAGATCTATGGCTACTTGATCATAAACCAATGATACTCTAAGTTGTGCTCCTTTAGCTTGACCTTTCATTGACGATTAAGAGATGTAATGAAGGTCAAACTCTATGGTATTGAGTTGTATGACTACTTTCATAAATGTTGGTTATTATGGCTTCTAAAGAGGTAGCATCTCTACTTCTTCAAGGAGAAGACTAGTACCAAACAATACTTCTTCACTTTAGTGTATCAAGTCTCCTAGGCCACTAATGCATGACTAAGGTAGTATATAGGCATTTCTGCTCCATCATCACATTTCTAACAAAGTAGAGAGACAATGGATGTGTTAGAGATGACAAGGTAAATGTAGAATGGTTTACCTCTTGTAGAGGACAGACCATCAACAGTTGTGCCAACTCTTACTTAAGGTTTTCAAAGGCCTCTTGGCATTGAGACATCCACTCATAGTGAACCCCTTTCTTAAGGAAGTGTTGCATGAGTTGTAACTTATTTGTAAGCCTAGCAATCAACCTACTAATAAATTGTAATCTTTCTTGTAATCCCCAAAGCTCCTTAAGGTTGGTAGGTATTACTAATTTGGATATGACCTTAACCTTATAAGAATCAACATGTCTCCCTACTTTAGATACTACAAAGTGAAGCATCTTATCGATTTTGACACTGAGATGCATTTCTTAGGATTGAGGCACCATTTAAGCACAAGATCTAGGTCATTAGCATGGTCTCTGTCCACGTTCAACTTAATGGCTATATCATCTACATAATCATTAAGCAAGCCTAGCATATAAGCATTGAAGATATAGGTCATGACTCTTTGGTATGTTACTCCTACATTATTAGGGTAAAAGGGCATCATGGTATACCCAAAGGTACCCCAAGGGGTCATGAAGGTCATGCTAAGTTGGTGTTATGGGTTAATCATAATTTGGGTATATCCTGAGAATCCATCCATAAAGGATAAGGAGGCATCCTCGAACTTAGTATCAATAAGTTGATCAATACTAGGCAAAGAGAAATCATCCTTGATAGTTACTTTATTTAGTTCTTGAAAATTGATGCAAATATGGATCCTTCCATTTTTCCTAGGGACTACCATTATGTTGGACACCCATTTTTCATAGTCGATAGTCCTAATGAAACTTTCTTGGTAGAGCTTTGAGATCTCATCATGAACTACCAAGGCCAAATTAGGTCTAATCTTGCATACTTTTTGCTTAATCGATCTAATGCTAGGATCTAGTATGATGTTGTGCTAGAATAAATGTGGGTCTAGCCCTAGCTTATCTTCATATGAATAGGAAAATGCCTTAATGTTGCATTGTAGGACCTTGGTGATGTCTTGAGCATATTTAGCTTCCAGTGAGAAACTTAGTTTAGGGGGTTTCCCTTACTACTATGTTGTGATAGGAACCTCAACTAGAGAGTCGTTAGTTATGTTACTCACCTCTAAGTCCAGGGTTTTGTCTAGGTTTTCAAACCATTCTATAGCTTTCGCTATCAAGGCTATGTGGTATGCAAGACTCTTAGGCTTAAGATCTAGGCAATTAGGGTTGATACATCATTTAACATACCCATGAGATCAATGTATACACAAAGGTAAACTAATTTGCTTCCAGGTAGTCATATTTTGATCTTGCATGTCAACCAAAAGCATATTTAGTGGCACCTAGGTAAAATTAAATAAACAATGCTAAAATGATATAAAATCATGTAAACACATGCAAATCTAATGCAAACAAGATCGTCCAAGGCTACAAAAATGGTGACAACAAGCAAACAAAGTGCAATAAGAACCAAATAAATGTCAAACCAAGGTTAAACAAAGTAAAGTATAAGAGATAGGGATACAAATGACCAACAAAGGTTATAATTTTACCAGTTTTAGGTTTTAGTGGGCCATGATGCTAGTGTAGAGTCTTGGTGGACTATAATGCTTGTTTAAGGCCTTAGTAGGCCATGGTCACATGATGTCAAATAGTGGTTAGGGAAGGTCAAAACCCACATTTGATACTAATAAAAGGCCAAAAAAAGGCAAATAAAGCTAGAAGAAGGAAAATAAAAAGAATATAAGGCTGCATAAAGGTCACAATAAAGTCAACAAGGCTGACAATGCAACACTAGGATAAAACAAGATAAAGCATCATGAAATAAGGAAAAAATCAAGAAAAACATGCTACATATGGTGAAATTTGGTTAATATAGGTAAAAAAGGATTATATTTTACTAGTTTTAGGCCTTATTAGGCCATGATTTAGGGCTACAAAGCTATTAGGTGAGTTTAGTCATTTGTCAAGGCTATTTCTAGGCTGTTTGAGCATGAAAATTGAGAGCTTTGAGGCTTCCACGGTAGGCTCCCCTTCTTTCCATGTTGGTCAATGTGGAAGAAGGGACCTTTAGCATGGAAACTTGGGAACATAGGTTTTATGGAATTCAGAGGTCCAAAACTAAGGTTCTAGGCCTTCCCAATGCAACGTATGTTAAGATCTATCAAAATTGGGCATTCCAGAGATTTGTAAAGGTCAAAAAAGTATGTTTTAAAGCCTTTCCCCCTATTTCCACATTAGCTAGCATGGAATGGAGGGGGTTCAACATGGAGAACCAAAATCCAAGGAAAAATAGGATTAAACATGGTCAAACAGGTAGCCAAAACCTAGATTTGGAAGTTATGCATCCTTTATCTTTATTTTGAGGCCATTAGTGTCAATTTTGAAGGTCAAAACATGGTGAAATGGCTTCCTTCATTTCTTCTACATTGAACACAATATCCCTCACATGGAAGAATGGAGGGACACTTGTTTTATGAATTTAGAATAATCTAGGAGTACATTGACTAGGTTCCTAGGCTCCTAGCATTGTAGGTCATGATTTTGCAAGTTTATGGCTAAGTTTGGGCCCATTTGGAGGTCATGTAAGGGCATCCAAGGTCTTCCCCACATATTTCCACATCAAGGGAGTTTCTCTAGTGTGAAATATTAGGGGATATCGATTTTTAGGTCAAAATAAGGTGAAATAAGAAAAATATTAAGGCTATGAGGCCCTAGGCTTCTCTGACGTAGATATTTAACTTCCAAGATTGTCATCTTAACATAAAATGTGGAAAAGAAGTTTTTTTTTTTCATTTATTTTCATGCTACCTAGCATGGAAGGGACCTTCTCTAGTATGGATGAAATAATAACCCAAGATCTATTCTAGTTCAAATCACAATTGACTATGCATGTTAGCTTTTGGAGTTACTAGGGCCAAAGGTTAGGGTTTCATGTTAAAATTTGGTAACTTTGGATATTTATATGTGTTTTTTGGGTTTTCCCCTTTTTTTCCATCCTAGGAATGGGATGCTTATCATGGAAGACTAGGGAAAACTAATTTTCACCATTTGAAATCATTTTTTTAAGGTTTGAAGACTCAAGAGGATGTTAACAAGTTCCAAAAGTGCATGAAAAGTTAGTTGATTTTGTTTTTAGGTTTTTAGGAGCTTCAAATGAGTCCATCCTCTAGTTTTCATAGTAGGAGGCATGGGGGAAGGGATCCGCAATGTGTAAGAACCATAAATCTAAGATCTAGGCTAGTTTTGGCCTCAATCGATCATGCATGTGTGCCTATAGGATTGTTGGGATTGAGGACTTGTATTTGGGGTTAAAAATAGTTATTTTGGATGTTTCCTAGGTGGTGTTTGAGCTTTCCCCTCATTTTCCATTATGGGTATAGTATGGTCAATGTGGAATAGTATGATCAATGTGGAAGACTAGGGGAAGTATCTTTTTGGCTCTCTATGATTACTTTTGTACGGTTTGAGGGCTCTAGAAGATGTAAAACTAGTCTTAGGCTTCATGTAAGGTTGTAAGTTGTTTACTTAAGGTGTTTAAAGGTAATTTACAACTCCCCAAAAAGTTTCTCCCTTTCTTCCACATTGAGCAATGTGAAATATGGAGTTGTTAGTGTGGAGGAACTAAGGAACCTTACTTTTGTCATTTTTTAACATTTCTGGCCATGCATGTGGGTCTCTGAGGTTGCTAGTATCAATTGTTGATTCTCAATGTTAAAATTTGGTCTTCTTGAAGGCTATTAAGTGATTTCTAGTGTTTTTCCATTTTTTCAATGTTGGGGTTTTTATGCTTAGTGTGGAAGATTGGGGAGAAAGGTGGTTTGGCTATTTGTGAATAATATTGGTGATTTTGAGGGTCTTAGGATGTAAAAATAGGATTCATGGACATGCACACGGCTTTTTGGCTTCTGTTCAAGGTACTTAATGACTATTTTGAAGTTCCCCCAAAGTTCCTCATTTTTCACACTAGCTAGCATGGAGGAGGTAGCTCCTAATGTGGAGGAACCAAGGAATTCTATGTTTTACTATTTTTTGTTAATTTTGACTATGCATGCATGCCCATAGGGTTGCTAGTGTTGAATATCGATGCCTAGGGTTGAGATCTAGTCATTTTGAGGGTTGTGAGAGGGTTTTTATGGTTTCCCCTCCATCTACACTAGGGCTAGGATGCTTAGCATGGATGGGATCCTTCTCAATGTGGAGAACCCAAGGGAAGCAAGTTTTAATCATTTTATATGTCTTCTAGAAGTTTTGTGACTTCTAGAAGGATTGGGTTGCTTCTAGAAGTCAAACTGCATGAAAATTTCAATAGTTTTTACTTCTCCCTTTCCATCCACATTGAGACTAGAATTTTCAGCCTAGAGGAGGTCCTCCCTAGCATGGAAGAATCTTAAAGTATTGATTTTTACTAATTTCAGCCATTCTAGTGGCATTTGGAAAGGCTTTGAAGGTTCTAGTATTAGTCTTAGATAATTTGTTGTTGTTTTCTTGTTTCTAGAACCCAAACTAATCTTCCTAGCTCCATCCTCCTATTTTCCATGCTAAGAAGCATGGATAAGATCTTCCACAGCATGGGAGGACCATGAAAGTTAGATCTAGATTAGTTCAACACCCAATTGACCATTTATGTTAGCCTTTGTGGTTGCTGATGTCAATGGTAAATACTAGGTGTCATGATTTAGCAATTTGGAGGCTCCTAAGTGTATCATGAATTATTCCTTCTTTTTCTTACATTGGGCATGATATGCCCAATGTGGATAAGATTAGGATGATAGTTTTGTACCATATTTGACTATTTTTGAGGCATTTGAAGGCTCTAGAGGGTTCCAGAAATATCTAGGGGTTACTAGGCTTTGATAAATGGTTACTAGATAGTCAATCAAGGTTATTTTGGCTTATCCCCATCCATCCACACTAGGGATGAGATGCTTAGTGTGGATGAAGCCTCCCTCAACATGGGAACATCAAATCCCAAGGTTTTGAGTAGGTTTGATGAGGTTTTAAGGCTACTAGGGGTGTTTGGAGGGGTTCTAGGTCATGTGTGCCCACTTCAAGGGTAAACATTGGGCTAGATGGGTGTTGGGAAATAAGAATGAATGTTAACCATCTTCTTACATACTAGGAATTTCTGCCTTATTATGGAAACCCATGTTGTTTATATTTTTCAATGTCCAACTCCCTTTTAGAATCTTGGGATTGGAAAAGATACGTTTTGACTAAAAATGGTACAATAGCAATGTTGTTATGGTTTTAGGTAGTGCGAGGCATGTGTCCATGCTGGGTATGGCATCACCATCATGGATGCATGAGAGTTTAGATTGAAATATTACTTTAATTATCAAAAGTGGCTAGTGTTGATGTAGGTTTTGGATAAGAGAAAAGCATATGATGGCACCCACAACCCAAAAATTTAAAATTTTGAATTTTGAGCTTAACTCCCATAAATCTTAGTGTGGAAGAGACTTTTCCCCCATTTCACTTCAGTGCACTTGAAGTTATGTGCACTAAATAGGAAATTGGTATTTAGAGGTGGGTGTTTAGGTTTTGATGTAGTTTATATTGTTAAACTTTGTAAGTTTCTGATTACAATTGTCATTCTACACCAACAGATCATTAAAGGAGGGCTCTAGTAGAGATTTTTGTGGTAGAAAAAAACTATCTTTAGCATGGAAGAATCCATTCTTTCCTACACATAACATAGAACTCCTATTTTTCTTAATTTAAATAATCTCTAGCATTGAGTCTGCCATGGCACCTAAGAAACTTGGAGGAAAGAGTTGGAATCATAATATTCACAAGAAAAATGAACAAGAAAGGGATCTATCAGAGCTATCTAGGCCCATCTCAATCCAAGCTTCATCTATTGTGACTCTAAGGTAGGTATTTCTACTCATTTTTGCTTTGGTTTCTAGCTATTTTTATTGTTTTTTTATTGTGTTTCTCTTGCTAGGTGTGGGACCATTTTCTCTAGATCTACAAAATATTGAAAAAATTTAACCTCTTATTTTTTCTATTTTGATGTGGATCTATGATCATTTCATTGTTCTTTGCTTTAGTAGGTTTGATTTTTCAAATTAGGCTTGCTGTTTCACGCTTTTTTCCAAAAATTTGGTGGTAGGGCCATTTTTGTTAGATCTAGGCCAAAATATTTGTCAAAATTAAATTCTAACAAAATCCTACCCCCTTATTTTGGTGTTTTTTCTAATGGGTATTGATTTTTTTGGCTATTTGTTTATGTTTTTATGGCTATGTTAAGTTGGCTTTTAGCTTTTTAGCTTTTTACATGAAAAAAGCAAGCAATGTTGGGTATTTTTCCTCATGAAAATGGCTACATATTTTTCAAATCCAATGTTATGGATTTGTAACCCACATTTAAAATTTCCAATGACTATTGTCTTGTTCAATTTTACTTTTAAATGATTAAGTTATGGTTATTTTTCCTAAGGTCATGTGGTTAGGTTTTTCATGTCATGTTTAAAATTTTATGTAAGTTCATGGAATTATTCTAAGGAAACAATAGGGGATTTGGCTATTTTTTTGGTTATGGCTAGGTGGTTCTTGGCTTCACCTTTCTAATGGAGGTAGAACCACTCCCTTTTAATTAGAAATTAATTTTTAATAAATTTTTTATTAAGCTTGTGTTAAAAAAAGGTTTGTGCCATTTTTAGATTTTGGTCCAAATTGGTAAATATTTTCTAAATAAATAGCAATGGTTTTGAATTTTAATTAAATATGTGAGAATAGTTCTTTATTTAAGCTATCAAATGGTAACAGAATCACTTTGTTTGGAGCTCAAACAAAGATTTTGCAAATTTTTTAACAACCTTGTGTGAAAGGGATTCATGGTAACAACTACGATTTTTGCTTGCAAAATCAATTATGTATTCTTGGTTGTAATGGCTATGGATAGAAGGTTCATGATTTTAGAATTCCTTCCATGTTAGAATCATTGAAATTGAAGCTTAGATGTAGTTTTGATAAATTTTTGGTTATAGCTATATCATGGTTATAGCAGTTTACTCCTTTGGGGATGGATATAGTTGACATCCATAGAGATTACTCTTGTCAACTGTCATGATTTCTAAATACATAAAGATTATGTTTTAAATTTATTATTTTAAGAAAAGTACATAATTTTTCTATTTTTAGTAGGCTTTTTGCTATGGCTATATGCTTTTTTTAATAAGTTGAAATGCTTTTTCTAAGTCTATGCATGGTTTAAACTAAGACTTAATTTTGACTATAAAGTTTTGGCTACAATATTTTGGCTAGGTAGTATAAGGTTATGAAAGATTATAATNAATATTTTGGCTAGGTAGTATAAGGTTATGAAAGATTATAATAATTCTTTTTTGTGAAATTTCTTAAGCTAACTTGAATAAACACCTTAGAGCTTTTTACATGGGCTAATTTCACCCCCAACTAGGATGTTTTTTCAAAACTTGTTAAGAAATTCTAACTGGTCATTATGTTTTTATTTTTCTTTATGCAGGGTCTACTTCAAGCCCATCATCATCATTGTGAAGTTGGTGGACATCCTATGCTATATTAGCCATCCTAGGGCTAATATCGCACGTTTCAATATGCCATTGGGAGGGCTTCACTGTGGTTCTAGCTTGGGATAAGGGAATTCCTTGCCTCCATTCTATAAAAGTTTATTGTGATGCTATGGTCATAGTTGTTTGTGGATGTGGCTAGGGCCATATTGGAGACCTTGTTTCCTTGAGCATCCGGCTTGATGATCAAGTTTATTACTAATAATCCACCCCCTAGGACATCATGGGAATCAATAAATATGATAAGCCCATGTTACCTTATGGAGATATGTATTATGCCATAGTATAGTCAATATAATATTGACAATACTCTAATGGTGACACATACAACCCACACAGTGTTCTAGAATTTACCTAGTACTATGTATCATCTACTAGGGTAGGCATAGTTGTTATAGTTTTTTTATGCATTTATTGGCCTTATTGGCTACTTTTCCTAACTTCGTTGATTTAGGAAGTTCTTGTAGGTATTGAGTTAATGACCAAGGCTTCATCATTAATGATCAAACCTTAGCAATGGCTCAAATTTCCCTAGTTGAGTTGACCAAAGGTCCCTAGATTATAACATTTCTATATCAATAGTTCAAAGGGGACTTTGATGCATACACTACAAGGTTCAACCTTATATACAAGAAGTGTAATAATGATGGGACATACACAATTGGTGGGTAGACTCCACTAACTCCATGGACCAAACCGTTACTACTGGGACCTCCACTCAAATCACATCAAAGAAGATGGGAAAGGAAAAGATAAAGGCTATAGTTTCAAATGTTTTATGATTATAAAAACTCTAAATGTTCTATTACTTTGAATAGTTGTTAAGCTTGCTTATGTTGTTACTAAACTTTGGTTGTTGCTTTGTAGGACCTTCCACCTCTATTGATGTCAACATACCACTTTCAGGAGCACATCATTAGGATACCCTCATCCTATAGTTTGATGAGGTGATACCAGCATAGGAGTGGTTGAGGAGATAGGTGCCCTAGGTACATTCAAGCAAACATCTAGTGTGTAGGTTTGCTTGATGTATTTATGGCACCTATCCCTTCCATCCTTGTTGTGTAGATGTTGCATGTCATCAATTCTTTCAACGAGAAGATTAGTCATTTTAGCACAACCATTTGAGACATGAAGGTCAACATGAATATTGATGGTGGCCTCTTTTACAACTTGTTTAATGTCCCTACTTATAGGGCAAAGGTTTCCACTAGGATAATGAATGAATCTGGTCATCATGAGAAAGTTCTGGAGTAGCTTAGTGTCAACATGGAACAATTTGGAATTTCCATGGATGGATTCATGAACCTTGATGCAAAGGAATTATATCCTTTTTTTACGTCTCATGCATTCCCTAAACTATTTTCACAAAATTAGGTGATTGTCATCACATAGGGATGATCCTTTAAGAAGGTCTTGATGGGTGTCACTAGGTTAGCTGGGCATCAACTTTGGCTATTGGACTTTAGGGGGAGATCCTTAGATGTTGTGTAGATACCTCTATAATAATCCAAATGGATTTTTCATTTTTATAGGTTATTTAAAGAGTTTTGTTGAGTTTTTGATGGTGTATAAAAATGGGAGATGGGTTTCCCAAGACCTAAGCCAACTTTCTAAGCCTTTGATAAAGAACATTTATCTAATGGTGTGAGCCCATAACCCACTAGAGGGGATGGATGATACATTTTTTGTTATCACCAAGGATCTTAATGTTCAGGTAGTGTGAGTCCCTTTATGGCATAGATGATGAGGAGCTTCTCACATTTCTAGCAAGCATCCTAGAGGCCAAATGACAATGTAGGGAGGCTAAAGGAGTAGCTAGAGAGAAACTAAAGAGGTCTATAGAGGAAGCACCACTAACATCAAACCAACATACCCTAAAGAAGCTTAAGTTTAAGCATAATCCATCATAGTAGGTAGTCATAAGTATGATTTATTTAAGTTTGGCTATTTTATGCTTTAAATTTTATGGCTATGTTATGGTTTCATGTGTTAACTGACTTTCTATGTGCTATGGTTGCAAACAAGCATCAAGATATGACAGCCCAAGCTACCATGGTGGAAGAACAAAGGCATGTAGAAGAGATACTCCTAAAGAAACTCAAGGTTGAAGGGATTTCCAACATAGATATAAATGATCTAGATGTCGTTTTTAGTGTGGTGGTGCTAGGTACATCCCCCATTGTCACTCTAGAGGAAGAGGAGAAGGAGCTAGGTATACCCATGCCTTAATGCTTTCATTATATCTTATGATTTAATTTTGGCCTTAATCCTAACCATTCAATGATTATTATGCTTATAGTAGTTCCTGAGCTACCAATGCAACCCTCTATCCCTATGTTTCATGGGAAACCATGGGTGAAGATCCCAAACATAGTGGAGTCCATGCATGGGATGGCTAAGGACATCATTGACTGGTTGCAATAGGTTGCACCCAAGATAGGTAAGAAATTTTTTTTATATGCCTCAGTTATTTGGCTATGTTTTGTGTTATGGCTATCTTAGGTTTTACATTATGTTTATGGTTGTATTTCATGCTTGTGTAGTATCTTTTATAGAGTGGGACCCCAACAAAGACATTGAGATTGATTCCTTGCCTAAGCTTTCCTTTGATGTATCTAGTGTACCCTTGATGTTGTATGAGACTATCACTGTTCTAGAAATTTCATGTACAAAAACTTCATAGGAGATATAGAGGTCCAATGAATCCCTATGTGAGGGAGTTGTGGCTTTAAGGGAGAAGACTCAATGGTAGGAGGATACTATTAGAGATCTTCGAGATCGCAAGGAATTTGTGAAAGCCCAAGTAGTTAACTTAAGGGAATTGTAGACCAAGGAGATCATGTGGTTCTGCTACTAGCATACCATTTGAGAAAAAGTAGCAATTCCACAAGAGATGAACTAGGGAAAAGAGATTATGATGCTAGTTTAGAGTCTTAGCAAATTGCAACACTAGTTTAGAGTGTTAGCAAACTATAATTTTACTAGTTTAGGATCATAGAAGGCCTTGATGCTAGTTTAAGGTCATAGTAGGGCATGTTGTGTGGTTATCTTTGTCAATTTAAGGCTCTGGTGGGCCATGATAAAAAGGAAACTTATATTTTTCTATGATTTTATGTTTTAAGGCTTCTGTGATGTTTATAACATGAGTAAAAGTAAAGAAAAAGAAAGGCTATAATAAGTAAAACTACAACTAAAAGTAGAAACTTAGGTTATATGTATAAAGAGTAAAACAAAGTACATAAAAAGGCATAAAAATTAGGCTACATGGCTATTAGCACATTTGGTTATAAGGGCATGGGATGAAAAGGTTAAGGCGAAATTCATGTATGTAGATTCTTCCTAATCTTTGCAAGATTAGGGAATGAGTAAGTTCTATTTTACAAAAGCTTATATTCATCATCACCTTTACTAAAGATGTTAAAAGGGAGTTCATCCCATAATGCATCTTGATTTTTATTGTTATCATTTTTGGCTTTCTTGGCTTGTTTCTCTCTCTAGGATTGTTGTTGGGAGCTTTTTCTTGAAGCTCCAATTCAGACCCTTGTTGTATGTTTACAATGTTGACAATTAGGGAAACTAANTCTTGAAGCTCCAATTCAGACCCTTGTTGTATGTTTACAATGTTGATAATTAGGGAAACTAAATTATCACCATGAATGATGATTTCACCTCCCTCATAAGGAAGGTGAATTTCTTGATGGATGGATGAGGATACAACTCATAATTAACCCAACCAAGATCTTCCTAGGATAGGGTTGAACCTTGGTGTTTTCTCCATCACTAAGAAATTTGTAGTTGTGGAGAATTGCTCCCCTACCACAAAATCCAAGGAGATGGACCCATTGATGAAAACCATCAATTCATTAAAAGACTTGAGGATGGGCTTTTCCATCAATCCATTGATGAAGCCCAAGTTCACATTTTGCACTTCATTTTCCTCATTCTTCATGGTTTATGGACTATACCCATGAGGATGGGCTTCGGTGGGTCCACTTCATTTTGCACCTTCCTCTGCTTTTCACCCTTTTTGTTGGGATTTTTCTTATGCTTCTTCCTTTACTTGGTTGAAGTTTTTTGGTTGTCCATTTTTGGTTGTAAGGAAGAGGCAGTAGCATTAGCCATTACAAGAGGTTGTTGTGCAGTTGTTTAGGCTATGGCTGGTTGGGTTGTGTTAGGTTGAGGATTCCTAATGAAAAAAGGATCCCTCAAAGGCATTCATGATGGTACCCTTATGATGAAGGAGGATCTCAAGTTGGTGGAAGTTGAATAAGCTCTTTCATCACAAGGGGGTACTTAGATCATGAATGGTTTCTCTTGGGGATTTCTAATCATCATTAATGTTGAACGCTAAAATAATGTAAGGGTTGTCATTAGCATTGAATAGGTCCTTGTAGACATGCATTGACTGATTTTATGGTTGTACTAGGTTGGAAGCATTTAAGACTAGCTCCCTCTTATCTATCATCCTACGTAGGTCATCCTTTAGCATGAGGTAGAAGTCTATGTCATGGATAGGTAGTTGATGATAATGGTAGAAGTGGTCTAACTTGACCTACTTAGGTAGATGTGGGTCATGCTTTGTTGCTCTAGTGGGGTCTTTGGCTATTTCACAAAGCTTATCATGCTTCTTTTGGAAAGCTCCAAAGATCTGTTTATATTGAATATGTCCACTTTTCAAAATTTTCTATAATAGCTCTAATGGTTTTAATGGAAGCATAGTATATTTGGACCTGTCCTTTCTTTCAAAATTGGGTCTGGTTGTTGTTGATGCAATGACACTAGAGGTTGATGGTTGGCTATTGTAGTCATTAGTGGGGAGCTTGGGTGAGTTGGCCCTTGGCCCTTGGTTTGTGGACTTTGCCTCTTTGGTCATATTCTCTATAGTTGTATTGTTTTGTTTGCTCTTTTCTTTGTTCCTTAGTGTATGTTGATTTTTATATGCTACATAGGTTGGATCATGATTAGCCTCCATCCTCTATATTCTTGGTTTGAGAAAATGCTTGCTTGAGTGACTGCAGGTCAAGGTAGTAGAGTTTGAACTTGATAAAATAATTAATTGCTCCATTAAATATGGCTAAAAGTGGGCTTTAGCAATAGGCTCTAGTATTTTTTGCATAGGTTCTAGAGATCCTTGCTTGACCTTCATGAGTTAGTCAAGAATTATGTCAAGATTTAACTTATACTTAAAGTGATAAATGAATTGGGCTATCATGTTCTCAAGAGAGGATATGGATCCTCTGGGTAAGGCATGGTACCAATCATTAAGGACATGGGAAAAATCTTCATGATGGTATGAGGCCATGGTGATAAGAGTAAGCATTCAAATATAAAGGTTATAAGGTGAGCATTGGGATCACCATCTCTATTAAACTTGCTATATTGGGGAATAAGGACATTAGGAGAAAGTGTCAAGGGTGGGACCATAGAATTGATGAAATCATCCTAATAGAAGTCCATAATCTTAAATTTTTGAAAACTAGAGGCTTTAAGCCTCTTCAACTTCTCCATCAAGTCTTGGATCATTTGGAAGGCTTGATCTAGGCCTTGTGGTGGCCATGTTGATTATGGGATTTGTACATATGATTGTGGCATCTATTGTGAGGAATGTGGCCTTGCTATGGATTGTATGATGGAAGAAAGAGGTTATGTCATGGTTGTCTCTTATGGGAAAAACAAGGAAACAGAAGTTTATGCTAGTATCTAAGGCACAAATAGGATAAAGGGGGTGTGTGATCCTTGAGTCACTTGGGGATCCATGGTGGATCCCACATAGGTAGTTAAAGAATTTATAGTGGTGAAAACTACTGTCAATGATTGTATAGATTGAGACTATATGGAAAATGACATAGATGGGTTATAGGTCATAGTTTGTAACATTTATTGAGTTTGATGCATGGCTATGACCAATGTGGGATCAACCATGGTAGGATAGGAAGGAGCAAAAGATGGCATCACCATGCCCATGGAGAAAATAAAAGCATGAGGAGAAGGCTTGGTGGTCTTGGGGATTGATTGTTGGAACAATCCACCTAGGATTTTTTTTGGCTTGGAATCTACCCTAAATTCATCCTTCTCTTCCTATTATTCCTTTGAACTATGTTTGTCCTCTTTCTCCTCCATCTTAATCAATTGGGCTAAGATACCGACATAGATATTGGTTAGAGGTATTTGGTCATAGGTGGAAGGAATGTACTCCTTACCACTAGGGTGGATAAGTTTGAACTCCCTTTTGGCTTCTACTTCCAAATGTGACATCATCATGTTAGTCTATATTTTGGTACAAATGAAGTTATATCAATCTTCATTTATGGTTATAAAATTAGGACTTTTCCCATTGATCCTTAAAAATTGCTTGCATTCAATGATAGCAAGGTCTTTGGGGTCATAGATCCTCATGGCTTGTCAGCTAGGACCTTTGCCAGTGAAGGTGAGGGGCAACTTGGTGGACTACTGGAAAGACAAGATTATTTTATCAAAAATGGCTCAAAATAGGCTATAAAAAGCAAAAAATAGAGGTAAATCCCAATAACTAGTATTAAAAATGATCAAAGAAAGTAAAAATAGCTAAAAATGGAGCACTAGGGGAAATGGGGATTTACCCCTTTACTAAAAATAAAAAGCTAGAAACGTTAGTGTTAAGCCTCACCCATGTTGGTCCCCCAATTGCCTCTACACTAGGTATGGAAGGGAGGAAAGAAAGAGGGTGGGGTGGTGGGGTTATGATGGAACTTCTAAATCTTCAAATCCAATGTCAATGGGGGGAAGGACTAAAACCAAAGTGGAAAATTGGTAACAAGCTGCATCAACACTAGCCTCCTAATTGCCTCTATGCTAGGTCTAGTAGGGAGGGTTGGGGGGGGGGGGGNGTGGGGAAAGGCTAAAACAAAAGTGGAAAGTTGGTGTTTTTCCACTATAATTGGTTTTAGTAAGCTATCAATTTTCTCAACTTGAAAAGATGTGAGGAAGCTAACTTCTAGAAATTCCATGATTTTTGGAAGGGCTACACCATGCACTTCGGAAATTGGAAAAAAATTGGTAGAAAAATGAAAAAGAAGGGGAAAGGTATCAATGCTAGCTTTGGTTGGAAAATTCATAGCAACTATTGTGAAAAGGCATCAATCAAACAACCTACAACTTTCACATTATAGTTTTGGTCATAGGGGAAAAAGGCTAGTGTTGATCTTTTAAAGGTTTCGGTGGGATGCCAATGTTGGTCTTGAAATTCACAGAAACTACTATGAAAATATTGAAAACCCAAAAAGTTGAAACTTCCATGGTGGGCTTTGATTATAGGAGGAATGGATTGAAATGTTGATCTTTTGGGAGTTTTGGCTATAAAAAATTACAAAAAGGCTTTCAACTTGTAATGTTGGCTATGGGGAAGATAGATTTGGTTACAAAAATTAGGTGGAAGTCCTTCTTTTGGCACCAAGAAAGCTATTGAAATTAGAAAAATAAATCACTAGAAAAAATGATGGATCTAGCATATCAACATCAACCTTAAATCCCTAGGGCCTCTGAAAAAATGGGATTCACAGTTCCCTAGCCAATTCGACAAATCAGCCAGGGACTTTGAAGATGGAAATAATAATGAAAAATTAGAAATATGTAAAATACAAAACAAATGCAGGGTGCACACAAAAAATGAAACTTTAAAACTTTATTAAAAAAATAAAGTTCTAGAAATGTGTACAAGAAATGCCCATGAGAGAGTATAGGAGGGTTCACTGAGGTAGGAGTTCAAGATCCATTGAAGCCAATGTGATCTACTCCATGATCCAAATACTAAGCCACTCTTGATGCATTTGAATCTCCTATGCTACAAATTCTAAATTTGTAATTAAGGTTACTACTAGGGATGAGAAAGTGAAAAATTTGATTGTCAAATTACTCCACGTTGGGGGTTGGGAGCCTCAAAAATGCAATGTTGACACCAAAAGTTTACAAGTCTCAAGGCTATAATGCTTCCATGCTGAGGTTCAAGAGAATGCAAACATGGGAGATTGCAAGAGCTCTTGAATTTTTGAGAATTACCACATGTGGAATTATTGCTTGGAAAAATGTATGTATGCTCATTGTATTTAAGTGCCAAAAGAGTGGTACCTTGAGAAAAAGTGCTGAATTGCAAAAGTGTGTGTATGCAAAAAGTTACTGAACCCATAAATGGTATTTGAGGCAAGTTTTTATAGGTTCTAGGCCATGAATGGTGCTACAAAATGGTTGTAAATTGGCTACACAATGACTATAAATTAGTTTGCAAATTTATGCCTTGTGTAGGTGAGATGGGTTCCCAAATTTGGGGGATTACCATATATAGTAAGTGCCTCCCCCATGGCCATTCCATTTACTATAAATAATAATGGGGACATACCTTCTATGTTGAAGATAGGTCTTCCAAGATAACGCTCCCACAATCCTTGTTGAAGTGGTTGTTCAATGTTGGAGTGCATGGAGTCATGAAATTTAGCTCTTGTGGCTTTGATGTTGGGGGCATGTAGTTTCCACACATGGAGAAAAAGTCTCCATGTTGAGGGAAAATCCACCATTTTTCCACACTAGGGTAGGTAAGATTTACCCTCTTGCAAGTGTTTATAGCATAGAAAAATGTATACACCCCTAAAACCCATCAAATTACCATTTTTGGCATTCTAAAAGGTAAATTTGACTCCCCTACCAAGTTTAAATATATACACAAGATGACTTTCTTCACTTGGAAAATGAGGCTTTGACCACTTATGAGGCATTTTTCAGCTCCCAAAAGTATGGAATATGTGAGATTTCCCCTATGGATTACAATAATCACATTTAGAATGAAGTTTTTCCTCCAGTTTCATTGGATGAAAGCTACATAATGGAAATTGACTATAACATACAAAATTTTGTGGTGTTTCACTCATAAGCATTATCTTTTACTTTATTTTTGATTTGAAATGGACTAATCTTCTTAGACTTGATCTTGAAATATATATTCTTCAATCTCTCCTTACCCAAATGGAACCATGCATAATCACCAACATTGAATATCACCTTCTTCTTTTCCAAGATCTTGGTGGTGGAAACTTGTTTTTGTTTGCCGTCAAGTTTTGTGTTCACTTATTAATGCAAGTCTTGAATGCTTTTGAAAAAATATAAACTAACATGGGCACAATCATTAAATTTCCTCAAATCATTTTCCATCATAGGAGTATAATAATAGTTTTCCTTAAATGAACCTTTTCCAGCTAGAATGACAAGAACTATTATGACTAAACATAGCATGTGATAAAATATTTTCTCATATATTGTGTTAATCATTACAAAGACACCTTAATATTTTGAGCCATGATTTATTTACAACTTCAATTTAGCCATTAGCTTGTGGATGATAAGCATTAGAAAAGGATAAGTTTTGATGAGCAACGAGTAGTCCCTATGCCCAACCATATGAATCACTAACGTTCACTAAGAAATCTAGTTGAATTCCATAGAATTTAGCTCTCTAAATACACTAGGTCTAGTTAGTGAATCTAATGGACATGATTGTTGTCTTCTTAGTTTCACTTGTGAAGTGTAAAGGTATGATTTTGTGTAACTGAGGCACATGATTTTTATCATTTTTTTATTAATTTCCCTAATTGTTAAAAATACAATAATTAAATGTTTAATTTATATAATAACTAAATAATGTTTACCTAATCCTAACATAAGTATTCATTCCAACTTTTCTTACACATCTTGAAAACATTGCAATGCTACTAGGTTACCAAGCATAAATGCTTTTGGGATTACTAAGTGTTAATATATGTTGGAAGTGGTCATAGTTATGTGCAGTAATTAATCATATGAAATAATTACTTAAAAGATTTAAAGTAAATTTCACAAATAATAGATGCATAAAGTAAACATTAAGTTGAGTCCAAGTGCTACAAGGTTTATTAAGAAAGCTCATCTTTTTTTCCATTCACACTAAGATGCTTAAGTACATCAATGCTTGCATAGGATCTGTACACTTCTCAACTCCTACTGTAGGCATATAGAAAATATTCTAACTCCAGGAAGATAAAAATAGAAGAGTTTGACTAGCAACTAATGTTCAAATATCATAAATGTAGCAAATGCACGAACATTTATAAGTGAGACTGGACATTGTGTCAATGCATGCATGTCAACATAGCAAACAATGCATTGATGGATACATGTCGATGGGATCATGTTGATGTGGTACTTCAACCACAACTCATCATACCTTTATGACTAAATGAAACTTATTCATGAGTGAACAAAAGGAGGAACAAGTTCTTTACAAAATTTTGGAAATGTATGGGATTATTGATTGATACACTAACTTAAACAAATGGGTGCTAAGTGCTCAACTATATGAATTTATAACTTTTATAAAAATTGGCATTCATTATAATAAAATTGAACGCCATTACAAAAATTGATAGCCAAATCACTCTACTAGCTTGATGACAAGGAAGAAAATCAAATGGTCCTAGGTAGTGAAGGCTCTTGAGGTGCTGAAAGACCTTCTCCTACTTCAAGTGCATGCGATGGTTGTTACTAAGATTATGGTTGTTGAGGCTATTCTATTATAGTTGTGGCTTCTAGCAAAAGATGAAAAGCATTCAAGAATGCTTTCATCTTCTCCTCCTTATGTTGGGGATCATGCATGGTCCATGCAATGTCATCAATATGGGCTAGCATGGGAACATTCCATGGACAGGGCATTACTAGAAATAGCTAATTCACATTGATAAACTAGGTTGTAAATTGTTGTTTCAATATCAAATGTCTTGATAGCATTTTACAATTCTTGGTAGTCATTAATTCTATAGGCCAGGTTCTCAGCAATTGATCTTTAATCAATGAAACATGCTCTAAGAACTTTGAGTTCAACATTTATCATTTTTAGCTTTTTCTTGGTCTCCTTGTGATGCTTATACTTAGCCTCATACAATAAGTATGAGCTAGTGACTTGCTTCTCTAGTTCTAACTATGGCATTTTGGTAGTCATTATTACTAGGCTTGCATATTGGAGGTTGGCAAGCTTCATGTCTTTGGTCATCTCCTCAATCTACAGCTCCTTGAGGTAGATTTATGCTTTGTTATACACATTCATCCCATTAAAGATGGACTACCATACGTCACCTCCTTGTTGAACCTAGTGGATGATCTCATTGACCCTCACCTTTACTAGTTGAATCTCTTTTTCATTGACTTCTTTTTGTAAGATGAACTGGTCCCTCTAATGATTTTTGATCTTTTCAAACTTAAGAATCCCATCTTTCTAGGCAGTGATTTCTATTACATATTTCAAGCATAAGGCATGGACCTTATCTATCAAGAGATTATGGTTTTCTATAGCCAACCTCCTCAATTCAGTGTTTATCCTAGCAAGTTGCTTTTTCTATTGTTGGATGAATGTCATCATTTGATCTTTTTGAGTCTTAATAATCCATAAGTGATAATTATCTTGGGTCAAAACCACATTCTTCTAGAAAACCTTTAACAAGTTCTTTTGAATATTGTAGATGGTGGCATTAACTAAGAACTATGCAAAGATTACTAACTCCTTTGCATACTTAGCCTCTTGAAGTTTATGCTAAAGCTATTGAGAATCTTCATCTCCTGTGACTACTTGGCTAAGTAAAGTGGGATCAATGAGACAAGCTCTAGGTTTTACAACTTTCGTAGCCAAACACCAGTTTTCAGCTCTGGCTATTTCAAGTTGGGCATTGACAATGAGGTATTTTCTCCAAGATTGAATAAACTCTGATTGGGTTGTAGTGATTTTTTCCAAAAGGTCAAAGACCTCTAGAATCGATTGCCTGATTTCCACCAATTGGTCCAATAATTCCTCATGTTGGGCTATGAAGAATCTTCCACTTGTTGCTCCTATGAACATCTACATATCCCTAAGTGTAACAACATCTAGAACTAACACTATAAGAGCATTGAGTGCTTTGTCCACTCGATCAGCTATCACATTTGTTGTTGTTATCTATCCTTGGTGCTGCATCACCAAGATGGTAGCCTTCTTATTCTTCTTTATGCATATAGAAATAAAAGTAAGATTCCCAAAGATTTTTTGAAATTATGATTATCCTAAAAGGGACACCATTACTTTCTAGGTGCTAGGATTTGATCTTATAGGCACCTACATTTAGTCGATAGAAAATATTGGCATCACACCCTTCATTTGACTAATGTCTTGAGCCACCTCATTAATATGGCTTATTGCTAGTCTATACATGGATGCTCACCACCACTCAGTCATGCTTGCTGCTACTACAAGAGTAGCTCATGGAGTTCATGCATGTTGTCAATGGAAGTGTAGGACTTTAGTGTTATTTCATGAGTGGGTGATGGTGATGGACCTTGCTCCTATTCTTGGATTACCTTCGTATGCACCTTATCTTTCATCATATCTATCCAAGAAGTGGTAGGAGTATGATGAAAGACATTGTTAGAGTAGTAGGATATCCCTTTCCTCTTGCATAGTTTTCTAATTAAGCCTAGGAAGGTAAGTGCCTTCCTCCCATTCTCATTCCCCTTGAATCACTTCTCTATCTAAAGATAGATTAGCTGTGGGAGGTTGATAGGAAATTTCCTTCTTAGAGTAGCACACACATGGTAAGAAAATGTTGTCACCTTACTTGGCCTAATCACTGGATTGAGTTGAAAGGCTACAATCTTGAAGTATGCTTGTTCTCCCATTGTGAATGCATCATATTCTTTGTGGTCAACTTTGTAGCATCACTGGATCCATTCTTTTTTCACCCGTGGATCCTACTGCATTGAAATTTCTTGCAAGGTTCCCCCAACTTTAGGAAACCTAAGGGCCTGAGAGACATCCTCCCTTCAATAGAACATAGTAATGTCCTTGATCTTCAAAGTGGCATTAGCCTACCTATTATTCCAAAAGAGATAATTTTCTCCCATATACCATTCTCCACTAGATGTAAGAATGGACCACATCGAAGATTTTTGTAGTTAAGTTTTGACATCTATTGGAGCAAATTCCAAAAAGGTTTTAATGTTTACTTCCTGAAGGATAGATTTCTAAACCTCCTTGGTCTTGATTTACCTTCGGTAGGCCTCCATAAAATTAACCTCAGGATTTGGCCTTGGTCCTAGTTTCTCATCTTGGTGGGATTGCTATTGTAGCTTTGAGAATCTATTAGATAGATTCCACTTCAAGCTCCTTCGTCAGAGGTCTGGTTACATGGGTGTTGGCTGCCTACTCTTGGGACTATTGGTTCCTTTCACTTCTAGGTTACTTGTCCCTTGTTTAGGGTGATCCCACATTTAATCAATGCTTTACTTTAGGTGCCAATTATGATAACAACATTATCAAGAAGTAGCAATTTATGTGTAGCTTATAACATTTAGGTTCCTTGTCTCTTTGGGTAGTTACACTTGGCTAAGTTGTGATTATAGTAGATAGATTATTTTAATATTATTTGATTTATATGACTACTAGAGTACATTGGAAAGGTTTAACTCCTATAAATTTGTGATTTTAATCTTATTTTATTAGTTAAACCTTTATGGAAGTTAGAAAAATTTCAAAAACTTTTCATCGAAGACCTAAGGTTTGTGGCCCCCATGACAAAGAGCTCACCTCCAATAGCTATAGGACTAAAAAATATGGAAAATTGGATAAGTGGTTGGCAGGATATGGGCTTTGGGCTCTCAAAACAGCAAAAAATCCTTTCTTATTTGAAGAAAAATGGAAAAATTTCATGAAGTGTTATGGCTATATATACTATTTTTGAGCTATGTTGATGGGGTCCCATCAATGTAGTAGACCGTGTCCATAGGATCCTGTCGATGCAATTGAAAACCAATAATTTCTCCCTAAAATTCACAATAAAACAAGGAATTTCCTCATATAATTAGCATCCAAAGGAAGCCAACAAAGCCAAGAACATGATGAAATGCATGAAGAAGGCCAAATATTTCACAAAAAGGAGATTTTAGCTAGAGAATGCCAATGAAGGAGTGCATAATTAGATGCAACCAATCGGGTGCACAAAAGGTTTGATCACAAATATGCCAAAGGGATAAGGAACTTAATGCTCTTAATTCCCTTGCATGCCATCAAACCAAGAATTTTGTGGGCCCTAAGGCTGATTAATGGCTATAGTAGTTGAATATCAAATCATCAAAGAAACTACTAATGAACTTTGACCATGTCAATCTAAGACACTAGAACAATCAAGAGAAAAGGCAGTGACGTGAATTATGAAAAGAATTAGTGAATGAAAGAGAGAGTGTAATGGAGTCTCATAGCATGGTCACATGAAGTCTCTATGGATTTCATGGTGAAAATGACCTTATAATATCCATCCTCAGTTCAAATTAAAACCATCAAGTTTTAGTGATTTCATATTAACACTCTTAGACCTACACACTCCCCAAGGCATACAAATACCCCCATAGATTAATCACTATTCCAAAAAGAGAAGAAAAAAGTAGGAAGTGAGAATGACCTTAGTTATAATGGATCTTTAGGCATGGGTAACATGTCTTTCTAGTACCATAACTAGTGCTTGTAGCCTATTATTTATTTTAAGGGATGTGCTTTGAAATAAAATAAAGTAAAATATAAAAGAAATTGTAAAATATTCAAGAAAAATAAAACATATTAAAGATGATGTAAAACAAATGTAGTGAAAAATGGAAAAAATAAAAAACTAAGGAGCCATTTTAATTACTTAGTATAGATGGCCATCTCCCCTACAATTGAGTTGAAAGGAAAAGATTTGAAAGATTGAGTGTGCTTGTGCATCCTTTGAGGTGTTATTGTTACTAGCTCTCTTGGATTCATGGAAAGGCTTTATTTGTTAAATGTTAACTAACAACTTTTAATTTAGGCTATCTGGTTTGTGAATTAACATGGCCCTAGAAGAAAAGGTTTCATAGATAATATGAGGTCCCTCCCACAATGTTTACAACTTATCTTGTTGTGGCAAGTAGGTAGGATTCTAGTAGGACCTTATCTCTTGGTTGAAGTTTTAGTTTCCTGATTCTAAGCTTATGAAATTATTTATTGAATGCCTTGTGTACTTTTTTAGATGATAGGATCACCAATAAATTTTCATGTAGTAGGTTAAGATTCATTAATCTTTTTTTCATTGTAGACTTAGGTTAAGGCTAAGGTCACAAGTTGTTGAAAGTGCATAATGCTCTACTTGGATGGGAAGAGTTTGGAGTTTTCTATACACTAGCTCATAAAGAGAAAAGAGAACAAGAAGTTTTCAAGTGGAGCAGTAGGCCCAAAGGGCATTGTTGGATTTTTTACTCTAATCCTTCATATATTTGCTAATTATTCTAGTAGGTATTTTGTTATCATCCTATTAGTAACTTCTGCTTGATTGTTAGCTTGGGGGTGGTACGGTGTTGCTAATTTAATTTCTACCCCCAAGAGTTCCATGAGCTTTTGAAAGGTGGTGTCTATAAAATGAGTTCCATTGTCAAAAATAAGTGCACATGGAATTCCAAACCTATTTACAACATTTTTTTGTACAAAATGAGTAGCTATAGAATATGTGTAATCGGTGATGGCTATAGCTTTCACCTATTTGGTGTAGTAGTTAACAACTATGATAATATACATATTTTCATTGGACATGGGTGCAATGGAACCCATGAAGTCAATGCCCTAAATATCAAATGGCTTTAGTAATTAAATCCACTATTATTTTCCCTCCATATGAGTGGTCATTCCACCATCACATTGGGAGTGATTATAGAAGCAAAAAAAGTGATGGATATCCCTAAAATGTATTGGCCAATAATATTATGCCATCAAGATCTTAATGGAAATGAATCTCCTAGCATAATGGCCCCACAAGGATCCTCATGAGCATGTTGAAAAATGTGTAGTTGATTAGCATCAGGTATGCACCATCTAACCATACCATCAATGCACACTTTGTAAAGGTGTTCGTTGATTTCCATGAACTATTTCACTTAGTGAAGAATCTATTATTTCTCCTTATTATCCCACTCATATGGCATATTCTGAGTGAGAAGATAGATAAGAATTCCATTTTACTAGTTATATTTCTTGGGCACTTATTCTATTATAGCTCCAAAAAAGAGGAGTTCATTAAGAAACTAATTTGAAAGTGGGGTCTCCTCCTTATTACTATCCCATCTTAACTAAGACAAGTGATTAATGACCACATTCTTGGTTCCCTTTCAATATACCATTGTTAGATTAATTTCCTATAGGATCAGTAGCCATCATATCACATGAGGGCTCACCGTTGACTTATTCATTAGGAACCAAATTGCACTATGGTCTATGTGTACAAATACCTTGTACCCTAGAAGATAGTGCCTAAATATTTCCAAGACCTACACCACTATCATTAATTGCTTCTCTATGATTGTGTAGTTTAACTAAGCACCCACAATGCTTTTACTCATATAGTTGATGTAGTATGGATATTCTTGATAATATCACTTCATGGGCATAACTTCCAAAGCATAATTCAATGCATCTATCATGATTTGAAAGGGTTTAGACAAGTCAAGTGCTTTTAGGATTGATGTTTCTATGAGATTTTTCTTAAGTTAACAGAATGCACATTTGCATTTCTCAATCTAGACAAATAGAGTACTCTTTTTTGTCAGCTCCACCAATGATTTGGTAATCTTAGAGAAATTCTTGATGAAGCATTGGTAGTAGCTAGTGTGGCCAAGGAATGACCTTACAATTTTGATGGTTTCTGGTTATTGGATAATTTCTTGGATGACCCTTATTTTTTCAAGGTCTACCTCAATCCATTTTTGTGATATTTTATGTCCCAAAATAATGCCCTCATAGATCATTAGATGGAATTTTTTGCCAATTGAGCCTAAGATTCATCTCCATGTACCTTTTTAGCACTTTCTCTAAATGGTTCAAAGCTTGCTCAAATGTAGCCCCATAGGTGGAGAAGTCATATATGAAGAATTCCATCCCATTACTAATCTACTGTTGAAAGATTCTTAAGACAAAGCATTGCATAGACCAAAAAACATCTTTCTATATTCAAAAGTCCCCTAGAAACTTGCGAACATGGTTTTGACCGGATCTTTAGGTGTAATTTGGATTTGGTTATAGCCATTATAACCATATAGAAAGCTCTAAGAGTAATGCCTAAAAATGGTATCCAACAACTGGTCCATAAATGGTAATAGAAAATGTTCTAAAATGCCACTAAAATTTTCATGTTATAAAAAATTTACATCATGTAGCCTTCAACCCATGAAAATCAAGGTAAAACTTTGTTGTAAATGTGAAGATTATAACCCACAAGAGGAAATCTCACATGTTTCATACTTTTTTGTTTGAAAAATAACTCAT
>MNCI01009519.1:1031701-1092175 GCA_015680685.1 Gnetum montanum | reverse complement strand
AAGGGGTGTTAAAAATGCCTTTTGGGATGTCAAAAATGGGAATTTGATGGGTTTTTGTGGGAGGGGGTGGATACATTTTTCTAGGCTCAGAACACCTAAAGGGGGTAAAAATCATCTATCCTTAGCATGAAGGAATGGAAACTTTCCCCACTAGTATGGAGAGTACATACACAGTGTGAGGAACTTTTTCCCCTCAATCTGGAAGTTTCCCTTCATCATGGAGGCTCCATCCCCTATGTGGAAATTACATGCCCCTATTGTGGAAGCAACATGAGCAAGTCTTTTTCACTCTAATGACCTCAAAGTTGACTAACTACTTTAGCAAGGATGTTAGAAGGATTAGCGTGGAAGATCTACCTCTAGCATAAAAGGTGTGCCTCTATTACTATTTATAGTAAATGGAATGGCCATAGGGCTTTAGCACTTAGTATACATAGCAACCCTCCATATTTGGACATGCATATCACCTATATGAAGCAAAAATTTGTAGCAATTTGTAGCCAATCTATTAGCCAAATTGCAGCAAAAATCATGGTCCAAAACCTATAAAATCAAAGCCCCAACATCCTTTTTACATTCACACACTTGGGCATTTTTAGTAAGAATTTTTCATTCAAGAGCTTTGAACACACAAAAAGCTTCTTGAATTCCTAGTGTGGAACCCCCTTCTTGCACAATTTCTACCCTCATAGTAATTGTTAACCTCCCAAAGCCATTGTTACATCCCCCTATAACACCCACTTGTAGATCTAGTGTAAGGAGCACCACAAGTTCAAAAGCACTGGGAGTTATGGAGCATCCGAGTCATGGAGCAATGGATTCCAAGCCTTCATTGAAGTGAACCCACCCTACTACCCCAAGCATACTTTTGTATATATTCTTGAAACTTATTATTTATTTTTCTAAATAAAGTTTAAGATATCTAGTTTTGTGTGTAATCTACATTTACTTTCAGTTTTCTAAAAATATAATCTTTTGAATTTTAATTTTTACAATATTTTTTGCCCTCCTCTAAGTCCTTGGATGATTTATCAGATCATCTAGGGTACCTTGAATTTCATTTTTCAAAGGCCCTAGGGATTCAGAACTGAAGTTGTTGTGCTAGGATTTTTGGTTTTCCAATAGCCAATTTTTTCAGTCACTATAATTTTTTGGTGCTAGAATGAGGGCCTCCATCCAAGTTTTCCATCTAAACCTTTATTTCCAATTTTTCCACCATGAAAAAAATTCTACAAACCATTCCTCCCTATAACCAAAGCCTAACATTGAGGTTGTAGGTGATTTGGATTTTAGAAAAATTCATAGTAGTTGCTGGGAATTTTTGAAAGCCAGTTAGGAAGGGTGCATCCCCCTTAAGCTAGGGCATTACCCCCTAGACCGTCCAATTCCCTTACTATAACTTTTTTCTAGCAAGGTCAACATTGCCAATTCCTTAAAAACCTCACCTTTGTAAAAATTAAAGTTTCCACTTTTGTTTTTTTAACTAAAACAATAATTACATCCCCCCACCCCTCTTCACCAACATTGGAATAGGAAAGTGTGAGATCCCTTCATCTCACCCCCTTCTTTCCCCTTACTACACCCAACATAGAAGGCAACTAGAAAGCTAGCATGGGTGAAGTTTGTTACAACTTTTTCATCTTTCCATTTTTGGTAAAATGGTATACCCCCTTTACTCCCTATCTCTCAATTATCATTTATAGTAAGTTACTTGGTTTAGCCATTTTTATCATTTTTGACCTTTCATGTATCTAGAAAGCCTAGTGTGGGTGGGATTGATACCACAGTTTACCATGGGGGGTATATCCCTTTTGGCAACCACTTACTATTTATAGCAAGTAATTTATTTTTAGCCATTTTTGCTTCTTTCAACCATTTTTAAATTTCACTTGTTGGAATTTTCACTTTATTTAACCTTTCACAAGCTTGTTTAGTGATTTTAGCACTTTTTTACCATGTCTTTAAGCTTATCAATTATACTGTCCCTTAACTTAACAAACATGGTATCCAAACAAGATGTAGTTTGTGTTTATTATCTAAAAGACCTTGTGGTTATAGAATGAAGGGAATCTCTTAGGGAAAGGGGAAAGAGGTCAAATTTTGTAGTTATCAATGAAGAATTCTACAACTTCCTCTATGGTAAGATGCAAGCTAGTTTATTAGTACCATGCTTTTAATCTAATGCTAAGTGTTAGTTCAAAGTTATATGTTGGGATGGGAAAGAATGCATCCCATCCCCCTATAACCAAATCCCTCTCATTGACTTCTATGAGTAAATGCTCACAAAACTCATAGAGGTTGATGATTTTAGTCAAGAAATTAGCTTATAGAATTGTTAAGAGAAGGAAGAGGAGTTTGAGGTTGAGCAAGAGCTAGACACCTTCATTAGAAGTGTTTTCCAATCTTTGACTTCCCAAACAACCACATCCAACTCCATGTCTCTTATCTCATTGATGGAACAAGTCTTATGACCCAACTCTCCTCCTATCCATCCTACCATGTTTATGTCTATATCCATCATCACCACACACTAGATACAACTCATTTCTCAATCCATCTTATTATTTTCATTGATATTCCTTGATACATAGCCTCAATTCATTCACCTAGCCATGGTGATGTCTACTTCACCATCACCCTTTGTCATACTAGCGGGATGCTCATTGGAACCCCAAGTAATGCATGTATCTCATACTTCATTTGTCCTTTTTTTTTCCTTAAGTTCTAACATAAACATCTTTCTCCTTGTTTATTCCACCTATTATGACTATAACCCAACCTCTCCCTTCAATACCATAACCTATCATGAGGCCAGAAGCCTCTTAATTCCCTCCTCAACCATCAACACAATCACCGTAGCTCATGGGGATGCCCCAAGGCTTGGATCAAGCTTTCCAAATGATCTAAGACCTTAAAAAAGAGCTTAAAAAACTTATGGCCAACAAAAATTAGATAGTCAAGGTTCTAGACTTCTACCAAGATGATCCTATAAGTCCTATGATACCTCAAATAACCTTTCCCATAGGCCTACCTATTCCAAACTTCATGAAATATAATGGAGAAGGAGATTCAAATGCACATCTAGTAACCTATTAATTTATGTATCTCTTTTTGTCAGCCTAGCCTCACATAATACTGAGAATGTTCTTCATGTATCTCAATGGAAAGGCTCTAGATTGGTATTAAACATTGCCTAGAGATTCTCTTTGAGGACTTGATTAACCAATTTGTCAAACACTTCATATACAACTTGAAGTTGGATGCTACATTGGATCAATTGATGAAAGTGAGGTAGGGGCCACTTGAATTGCTCAAAAGATTCATTCAAATGTGGAACTTAACACTTATTGAGATCCTAGATCCTATTGCTGAAACCCACCTCTTGGCCATCTACAAGGAATTAGTAAATGACTTCATCAAGTCAAAGTTGTACTACCTAGAGCCCTAGTAACTAATTCAAGCCTTCTCACAAACTAAGAACATTGAGGAGGTAGCTAAGGCTAGAAATTATCCAACCTATGCTACCTATAAAAATCAACATGCAAGAAGGCATAGGGATAAAACTAGGTAAGAACATAAAACTATGGCTGTAGTGGCAAAAGAGACAAAACAAGGAGAGAGAAGGAAATCACCACCACATAACACATCTTCTAACTCATCAAAACCAGTCACTTCCTATGTTCCAAATTAACCAATATCAAACTTTGAACATAAGGATAGGTCTCAATACACTAGGTTGCTTATGAAGCCCTCTAAGCTTCTAGAATAGTTTCTTAAAGAGAACCATATACAACATAAGAAACTATTTGAAGAGGCTTGTAAGAGGTACAATTATATTTGTGACATAGCTAAATACCCAACGATAGCTACCAAAGGTGATCCTAAGTTACCATGGTACTTTAGAATGGATAGGTATTTCCATTATCATCAAATGGTTGGTGATGACACCAATTTTTTCCTAGCATTAAATGATGACTTCTAGAAGATGATAAATTGTAGTGAGTTGGTAGTGAATGAGCCCTGAGTTCCAAGTGCTAAAAAAAACTCCAATATCATAGCCTCATTCATGGAAACCAAATGGTCTAATCTTCCTAAGGAAAAATTTTTCATTAGAGTGCCATCCAAATACCAAAACACAAAGCTAAAACAACCCTTCATCATATAGGTACCACCTCCTCCTGGCCCTAGGGAACCTTTCATCATATATGTCCTTCTTTTAGTGGCTTCAACATCACAACAAAACCACCATGTTACTAATCCTTCAAAGCCTAAGGAACCCTTTCTTATTCAAGTTCCTCCATCTTCAACAAGTAAGATCACAATGACACATGATCAAAGCCCACGTATAGTGGCTCACAACTTAGAGGTTAGCAAGGAACCATCATCACAATGATGGTGAAATAAACCTATCACCAAACCAAAAATTAAGCCCACTAAAAATAATCAATAAATACCCATTCTTGGATCAACTACATTCATGGACAAGGGTCCTGACACGCATACATCACAACCCAAGCCACAAACCATAGAGAGAATGAAGGATGTTAGAACTACTAAGGCAAAAAAATTACAAGTCAAGGAAAAGAATTTCCACATAATCATGGAGTAAGCCAAATGGGTACTTAAGAAAAATAATATGTCATCGAGCCTTTACAACCTAGTCATGACCTCTCCTATGCATAGGGAGGCACTAGCTCAAGTGTCGAAATCTATCCATGTGAATAGAGACATGTCTACCAATATAGAGTTGATTCACCCTATCATTGAACAAGCTTCACTTAGAGAAAATAGACATCAACCCATGCTCAACTTTAATGATAATGAGGTGAAGATTAACTCTCAAAATGGAGAATGGTATCCATTCCTCTCTTTATCATCATATGCATTAGTAGATAAAAAGTCCACTATGTTCACGTGAATGATGGAGTTGCCATAAACATGATACCATATTCCATTGTTGACTAGCTAGGCTTAGATGAGAATATTCAAGTGACCACTACCTAAACACTCAAGTCATTTGGTAGCTCATGAGTAGTAGTGTGAGGTTCTATCTTCCTGGATTTCATAGCCAATGAGCAATTTCCCACATTGTTAACTTCCTAGTGGTTGAGGAGACACCTGGTTTCAACTTTATCCTAGGGAGACCATGGTTGATGAAGCTTTAGGCAGTCTCATCTCCTATACATTAGGAGATTTACTTTTCATACAAAGGTAGGGAGATTATGATTTATGGGAACAATGTATCGTTGTCCTTAGTTAACTATGCCAAAATTATCCCTATATTTCTCAAAGATCAAGTAACATGTTCATAATAAAACATCTTATCCATTCTTTTATGAACTATTTATTTACCTTTATAACATTATATCATGTTTCAATGTTGGCTTTAGCCTTATGTGATCTTTCAAGAGAATCCCATACTTACCATACAATGTATGGATGAAGACCCACTAAGGTCTAAAACTAGTAATATTATGGCTTGCCAAGGCCTTAAGCTAGCATCTAAATAAGCCTTGGAATGGATTCTAAGCACCAACCATGAACAAGTCACACTTCCTACCATCCACAACTATAAAACCTAACCCCCTTTATACTCTTAGC
Source organism: Gnetum montanum (assembly GCA_015680685.1). NCBI lineage: Eukaryota > Viridiplantae > Streptophyta > Gnetopsida > Gnetales > Gnetaceae > Gnetum > Gnetum montanum. The sequence continues at coordinate 1,086,574 of MNCI01009519.1, read as the reverse complement.
AACTATTATTAACATGCATGAACCCTAGACCCTGGAAAGGGGTAAAACCTTAACAAAGCTTTCCACTTTGGGGCATCCACACTATGGAAACCTTGCCTAGTGTGGATCCAGCATTGAAGAATGGGGGTCACATCTATAGGTATTGTCTAGTGCTCATTAAGCCCCAATTCAACCTCAATGTGGGTCCACATAGCCCTAAACCTCTCTAATGATCCCTAATTTCCTAAAAACCTTACCCAACCTAGATAGAAGTGTCTAAAACCTTTAAATCTAGTTGTTCCACACCAGGGGTAGGTCCATACACATTTCCTAGCATGGAGCCAATGTGGATGGATGAGGGAAAACCATAAATTATCAAAATTAACCATCTAGTTATCATTTTTACACTCTAAGACACTTTGGTAGCTTCCAAAAGCCAAAATTGAAAAAAAATAATTCAAGTTTTTTGTTTGAAACCTTGTCCATAGTAGTGAACCCATCCTTCACACTACCTAGTGTGTGGATAGCGTGGAAGCCTAGGTGGTATGCAATAAAACCTAGTTTATGACCAAAAATAGAATAATAGACTAATTTCAAGCTCTTGTGACTTAACAACAAAATTTTCTAATTGTCAAGACTTGGGAAAAATATTTCTAATTCTGGCATTATGCTATGTAGCATAGATAGTGTAGCAGGCCAAAACTGCAAAACGTTTCTAAGTGTTTACGTTATGCTATGTAGCATAGACAGTGTAATGCTTGGAAAATGCCACCAAATGCCTCTAGAAGCTCCAAAAACTTGTCATTGATCATCTTCCTAGCTTCAACATCCTTCTAGTGGTCAAGAGCAACAATTTACTTCCTTTTGCACCTCTTATTGATTCCCAAACTTGTTCCTATGCTTAACCCTACTCGAAAGAGCGGGAAGACATAGTCCCAGAGCATAGGCTCCAAATTGCATTTTGTATTAACATTATTTATAGGTACATGGTAGTAATTTAGAATTTGGCACATGTAGTTTGGGAAATATGGTCACATTTTGATGGATTTTTAGCTCCCATTCCTATTCTATAGAGCATAGCACCATTGAGCTTAACACTTAGAACTTGACACTTTGAGCATAGCATGCCAACGTGACTTGTTCACACCCATGCTACATGGACTTGGGACACGTGGCATCCAATCCACATCTCACGACAAACATAGCCCTATAAATACCGTAGAAATTAGCATTTTTAGGGTTGGTTAGTAGAAAGGTTTATAAACAAATCACTTTGATCATCAAGCATTATAGCACTCTTCACACCTTGAGCACTCTCACACTTGAGCATCCAAGCTTGACGCCTGAAGTATCATGACCCAGTCTTCCTAGCATCCACATAGCATGAAAATTGCCACCTAGTAGGTTTTGCCTCCTTTGTAAATGCCAGAAATACATCCACAACATCCTAGGAACTATGACCATATTGCCTTATTTCTCTAGTGTGCTTGTCTAACAATATGTGCTGACTCTACACACCATTTAATCAAAAGTCACATTCCCCAATCTTGGGGCAATGCATTTCTTCATTTCATTTTCCTACACTATGTGTTTCAAATTGTTAGCATAATTGCATAATTCTATTATCAATATGAATTGATACACTCATGTTTGTACACTCCCACTGTTATGCATGTCATGCTCTTACTTGCTGCAACTCTTGCATGTGACACTCTGAAAACTCTATTCAAAAATGATTATGTACATCACATAAGTCCCTGTCTAATTGACCAGACCATTTATGGAATCCCATTTTCATTTTCTCTAGCATGGTACTCTCATGGACTTGGGGTTAGGTTGCATGCTCGACAACCTTTTAGTGTTCTAGCCACTGATGTTTTTGGATGCTACAATGTTTGACACTAGAAGGAGGGCCTTCCTCTTCCTTCTATATGCCATAGGTAGTCCCACATACTTTCTGTACCCCCATCACTAGAAATAGGCTAGCATAGATGTAATACCCTTGTGGACCTACTACAACAATAGCTGGATCATAGGCCAACATAGGAGTTTTCTATGTTTCAATTGATGTAGATTGGTCCTAGTTGACAATTCCCCTGGAACCCTGTGGGATAAAAAGCCAAAAACTATGTACTGTGTCAAGCTCTTTGTGTTGTGTATAGCATGACAACCCTATTAGCATAATAGTCCCCCTTAGCATAACAAGTGGTACAGTAAAGATAACTATTTTTTTAGCATTTTCATACTAGCCATTTTTGGCTTGTTTTCCTTACAGTTTTCATATTTAACTATTTAGCTTAAAAAATACTACATTTAAATATTTCTTATAAGCATCTCTCCTTCTCACGTCTCTTATGACATAGTGAAGATGAACCCTGTTAGTACTTTGGCCTCAGCCTCAGCCTCATAGTCTACATCTATGTTCCTTTCACACCAGTCATAGTCTGCCGCCTCCTTTGTGATGGCTACAACATTTCCATAGTCCAAACCTTCGCTGGTGATAGGTAGCCACCAAATGCTATCAATGCAATAGCATGTAGGGCCTTTAGCCTCCTTTCCCTCTATTATTCCTTTGTAGTTTGTTCAATTTTTGTAGCCAGTGTCTATGATGCCTATATTGCCATACGTGCACACTATGCCCACATCATAGCCACAAATAATCCCTATTTCCATTATCCCTCCTATGTTAGTCCCACCACTGACATCAAATCCAACCTCAACCATGTGGTGGGTGGCAACATCCTTCCCTACTGTTCAATTATCCTAAATGCCACCCTATTCGTAGCCACAAATGTATCAAGCATCACATATGGTACAATCAACTACAAGGTTGTGGATTGCTCCGCTAGCACTACCAATGGAGTTGGGAGCTGCTCCGATAGTCCCCCCAATGGGGATGGTAGCTGCTTTAGCAGCACCACCTATGGGGCTGGTAGCACTCTGTTGGCACCACCTATGGGGTTGTGGGCCATCCCAATGGCACCTCCAATGGGAGCTGCTTCGATAGAACCCCCAACAGGATTGGTAGCTACATCGACAGCACCACCTATGGTAGTTGCTCCAATAACACTACTAACGGTACAATTAATCCAACCCTCTACAACATCCCCAAGTCTAGATCAAGAATTCTAGCTCATCCAAACCCTCACTGATGAGGTTAAGTGGCTTAAAGTTGCTAGCTCTAAAATAATCCATGTAGTGGACTTCTATCAGGATGACCCTATTAGCCTCATTGTTCCTCCACTCACATTGCCTCCTAGGGTAAAACTTCCTTAATTCATGAAATATAATGAAGAGGGTGATCTAAATGCCCACCTAGTTACTTTCTATTCTAAGTCCTTATTACTACAACCATGGTTGCACTTAATTATTCATGTCTTCGCCATGTCCTACTAGCCATTTTTAATGGCACCGTAAAAAATTTCATTAAATCTAAGCTATATTATTTAGCCCCACACTCCCTTAGCCAAGTTTTTATAGGATTCATAGGGTGCATTTTAATGATGGAGCTACAACCAATGTTATCGCATTCCCTGTCATCGACAAGTTGGGCCTGGTGGCCCAAATCAGGCCCACAACAACCTCGTGTTTAAAATCCTATAATGGAGCATGCGTTGTGGTCAACAAAATAGTCAGTATTGATTTTGTTGTAGGGGATTGATTCCTCACTAATGGAGAATTCATCGTGGTAGAGGAGCTTCCTTGGTTCAATTTAATCCTAGGAAGATCTTGGTTAGCCTAATTAAGGGTCGTCTCTTCACCAATCCACCAAGAGATCCACCTACCCTATGCGGGTGGAGATGTGGTGATCTTTGGTGATGACATAGCCCCTTGGGCTATCAACAATATAGACACTAAGGAAAGGTTAGAAATATAAGTCTCTAAAGATATACCACCTATTAACAATGAAACCCAATGTTTTTTAGCAAGTGAACTAAGCAAAACTAACAATTCGCACAAAGAAAATATATGGGAAGAATTACATTTTATAGTGGTAGATGACACCCTGGAAGAGTATCACCTCAAATCTTCTAGGCCTTACACATCACCTAACCCAAACTCAAGTTAGTAAACATCTACACTATTAGGGCATATCCCTAATTTACTTTAGTTTTTTAGTACTTTTGTTTGTATAGTTTCGATTTTGTGTTATGTTTACTTGTGTTAGTTATGCTTTGTTTAACAATCACATGGCCTAGAATGGCCTTAAACTGTCACATGACCTGCTAAGGCCTAAAACTAGCAACCCTCTCCCTCTTACAACTACCCATAGCTTCAAATGATGTTAAACTATAGCATGGCCCGAAATGGCCTTAAACTATTGCTTGGGGCTCACAAGGGGCCTAATTACATCAATAAAAATACCAAGAAAAATAAATAAAATAATAATAATTATTTTTTATTAAATTATAAATGAAACACATAGTCTAGGACGACATCCACTTTCAAAGTTACAAAATTACCCAACAATTGGGTTACATTTCAAACATTTTAAAACATCAATGTGTAGACTATGACTCCTCTCTTCTATCCTTATCTTTCACTTTGCTAGGTCCTGCATCTTCGTCTAGATCCTGTACAAATCGAAGATAAAACAATAAACCAATTAGTGGATAACATATGAAGCTATCATGAAATAAATCGTAATAAAGTAAACTTAACCAACCTGAGATGGGCCCACATCCATTTCTATTGGAATTTTATTAAGGTCAGACTCCAAGAGATGAAGGATTTCCTCCTCTATCATATTTGCACAGTCTTCCTCTCCTAAGTGAATGCCTATTAGGATCTTTCCTTTCTTCATGGCTATCCATAGGGTTGGCCTCGGAGAAAATGTAGTAGATGTGGCTTCCCTAGAAGGCATGGTCATTTCCCTCTCTGGGGACTCATTGACCACCAGGTGCTTTGTAAATATATTATAAGATTGGAAGGCACTAATTGCATCAAGGCATAGTTCACAACCTTGATGTTCTATAGATTCATCTCTATATTTTTTGTGGTAGGTAGCATGTTCCATTTTGTACTGATAGTTGTGATTCTTTTATGCTTGCTCCCATTCATACACCTTAGCATTGTAATCTTGCCAATCTTGGTTCTTTTGGGCTAAGAGATCCATCTGTAGGTGTTTCTCAATTACCTCATGTGTAGCTTCATTTTTGCCACTCACGGTCGACCAATATCTACCATAATCAATTACATCCATGTGCCAGCTACCATCTAATTTATTGCAGGCCATCAAAAAGTCATACCGCAATTGTAAGTCCTCTAGTTGAGCTTCTTGGCTCACTTTCTCTTTTTTGAGTTTTTGAACTCACTTCCAGAGGTCCTCATTTACACACCTACACTCCTACAATAATTGTGCTAAGTGTAGTGTACATTTTCTTACCTCATCATATATATGACAAGGCACCTCTACTACCTCAAGAGGGAGCTCAAGCGTAGCTTCAACTTTGACTACCCTTCTTGGGTCCCATTTAAGTCACGAGGCTATTACATCAAAGACAAGAAATGTTAGTTATAAGACAAAGGCAAAAACAAAACAACATAAAAAAATTCAATGGCCCAAATATACCTATCTTAGGATCTATTTGCTTTAGATGATTAATCATATCATCCACTATGCCCTGCATAAAAGTAAACTTGTCTAGGGTTTTCACCCATGGTTGTAAGCAGAAAATGGATGAAGATTTAGGGCATCTAGCATAAGTATCATCTCCAACACAATAAATCATGTTAGAATTATGAAAAAAAAGAAGATGAAAACAAAAGGAGAAAAGAAAAGAGAAGATCATGAGAGGAAAGATGGAAAGTAAGAGCATAATGTAAATGGTGGTGCAAAGCTCCTACCCAACAAACCCTTAGGGGTGAGAGAAAGGGGATCGTCCATATGCACATTGTCAAACAAACCATCAAGCTCACCATCCTCGAAACATAGCCTCTCTTCTTCAAGTTACCTTAGGAGTGTAGTGGCATCTTCAGTTGTCATATGTTCCTCAGACTGTGGGACATTTTTTGCAAAAGGCTCCTCTTCTACAATAGGGGCCTCCTCTTCTATGATAGGGGCCTCTTCTTCAACGACAAAGGCCTCCTCACCTATGATGCATAAGCTAGGGTTAGAGCACCTATCTAACACATATATGTAAAAAAAAAAAGAAAAAGAAAAAGTAGCAGTGAATATGCTAACTAAGGCATACTCACCAGCAAACTCAAATCACACATTGCAGACTTTGATGTGTAACCTCTTGTCCCTTTCTTTGATTGCGTGTGAGGGTACTTCTATGAGATGAGCCTACTTGATTTGCAATTTTGATTTCACCATCTCTACCATGAGATGCACCCCCCTCAGTACGTTGTCCACGTTGATAAGAGGAGCCTCTCTAAGATTGTCGTGGATGCAGTAGGACAATCCCACCTAGCCATTTGTGGTCATTGAAAAGGACTTTCCAATAGCCTCCATAGGGTCTTGTGACTGAGTTGTGCAAAATATATGGAAGATTCATGGTTTGGATATTTGGGTGTAATCTTGCACCATCCATATCCCATTTTCAGGAACCACCAGAAATTCAGTGAACTTACACAAGCACGCTATAAAAAATGCAAAGTGAACATGAGAACGTGCCTTAAGTTTGCTACACAATTTGATCATCTTAGCCTACAAGCCATCTGCAAGGTATCTAGCATAGTTGTATTGAGTCTCTTCCTCCATCACATCCCTCATGATCCAAGCTTGCTCTATCCCAAGAACTTTTCCTTAGGAAAGTAGCTTGGGAAAAGTGCAAGCTTGAAAGATGCATAAATATGTTGGGCCACCAATAATTTTATTTTCTTCATAAAAATGCCATTGCAATCTTTATTAGTGCTTAGCCATTCTTCGATGTCCCCTCTATGATTTAGGTCCTTGCTAGTTTTTCACCCATTGGTAAACCCTCAAAGGGGATGCCAAAGAGGTCTAAAAAGAATTCCTCTAGGATCTCAAAGACCACCCACATGTTGTGAACTCGTGTGAAAAAGTGATTGGTGCTCTCCATAAAAGAGTCAACAAGGGTAATCATTTTTGCTATTGGGATGTTTGGGATCACCTCAAAAAAAAGGTCCATGTCCAATAGCTTAAACATTTTGGAAAATCATTGCTAGGACCTCATGGAATCACCAGTGCTATGAGTTGTCAACCTCGCTATATTTAAAAGGAAGATTAGCCCCAGTGCACCCTGAGACAATCACTATGACCTCCTTGGACTTGGCAGTTGCTATAGTAAAAAATAAAATTAGCAATGTGATGGAAACATCTAGAAAAATATTTAAAAACAAAAAGAAATAAAATCCATGCAAAAACATAAACTAAACGGGTAACAAATTACCTGGCACAAATGGTGTGGGGAATGGTGGTACTTGGATTAACACTTCTTCCATAGTGGGTATCCAACAGGATGCCCACTCGCCATCTAACCACTTGAGATCCTGACACTTCACAATGGAATTGGAATACTTGGTTGGGTAAGTTCTCATATCTGCCCCAAGTTTCTCTATGATGCCAACACATATGTTCTAAGCATATGAGAACTCTCATATTATTGTTTGGACTAAGGCCAACACCCCTTCTCTATTGTGAAGGCCATCTTTATCAATCAAGAATCTGGCAATACATAAAATGAAAATAAGCACTCCAATTCATACAAAACAACCAAAATGAAATTTCTATCATTCCAACAGGACTCACCCTCTAGCATAGTAGATGGTTCTAGGTGGGTTTTGGAAGGCTACCCATGTGACGAGCAACAAACAAAGTATTGTATTTATGGTAGCATCTAAACTCTGCCATTTTCCAGATCCAAGACAAGGGTCTTAGGCCTTTCAGGCACTGACTTGAGTTTCCTACCCCTTCACCCTCAGCAGGTTCATCCGTCATGAATTTTAAAATGCCTTGGTTTATCCTAGGCAATAATGTCTCAACGAAGATGCCTGCTACTTTAGTAGACAAGTGTGACCACATCATCACATTGATGTGGTGAAGTAGAAATTTCAAGAACTCCTATGCACCCTCTCAAAACTAGACTGCTTGGTCTCCTACATGTGCATGTGGTGTAGGGAAATTTGGCACAAGGATGCTTATATAGCACAATTTTCCCACAAGGTAAACCACAATGAGGATCGATTTTAGCATTACCCTACATTGTCATAATGAGAACATTAGTGCGTACTAAGAGAAATAAAACAAAAAAAAATAGTGGACAAACTATACAAAAAAAAATTTAAAATTTTTTCTAAGTGTTAGTTATGCTTCTATAGAGCATAACAATTTTCCATGTGAAATTTTTCTAAGTGTTCTTCATGCTCCCATGGAGCATAACAATTGTAGAATAATTAGCTGAATGAAATTTTGTCTAAGTGATCATCACACCCAATGGAGCATGAAATTTTTGGAACAAATAGTAAAATGAAATTTTTTTTAAGTGTCACCCATGCTTCCAGTGAGCATAACAACTGCAGAGACATCAAAAAAGTTGCACGAATTCCTTTTAGGTACTGGTTACGCTCCCATGGAGCATGAAAACACTAGAACATGAGAGAATAGTAGTATCAAAATTTTTCAAAACATCTTCAACTTGTTGGTTATGCTCTCGCGGATGTCCTAGAGCTTGATATCCAATGTAGGATGCCCATGAAACCCTTGCCTCATCCCACCATGTGGGATGCATAGGAAGCCCCTATTACATGACATGGGACACAAAATGACAAAACCCTTTCCCAATGCATTACACTAAGTAGAACACATGAAATCCCCTTCATGTCCTACTGTGCGGGACACAGCCAAAACTCTGCCCCATCTCACGACTTGTGACACTCAAAAATCCATGACAAAATCCTTTTCCACTACCATAGTGTAGAACATCATCAAACCATTTCTTGAAAAAAAAAGGGAAAGAGAAGATGATGCACATGTCGTTCCCAGCCACAACGGTGGTGGTGGCCCTAGCGTAACGGCCACAATAAGAATGACAACCATGGCACGGTGGCCATGGTAGCAACAATGGCCATAGTGCACTAGCCATGGTGAAGGCAGTGGCAATAACGATCCTTGCTGAGGGTAGGTTCTCCCCAAAACCCCAAGACACAAATGCGTAATAGGAAAAAATAGAATGAAAAAAATGATGAAGGTTGCATGATGACCTACCTGGTAGATGGTGCCTCCTGACACTCTTCAATGTGTACCCTAGGGAGAAACCATAGGGTGTGCTTACCTTCATCAACATTGGCAAGGTTGATGTGTTTATGCTCCTACATGCCATTGTCTCACTATCAATCTCTAGTTTGTTAGTTGTCATGCTTTGTAGGTGCTATGCTCTACTCTGGATCATGATACGCTCTAGATTGTTCGCTTTGATAGTGAAAACGAAAAATTTATCATGGATAAATCCCTATTTATACCCTCTAGGGTCACACGACATGTCACACTTTCGGGACATCCTATGTCCTACACATAACATAGGATGCTCTATGTCTCATGCATAACGCAGAATGTCCTGTGTCCCGCACGTAATGTGGAACATCTTATGTCCCATGCAATGTAACACCTAGAGTTAGAAAAAATTTTCTAACCTTTTTTAGCTTTTCATATTTTGAATTTTTTTACATTTTTCTACTTATCTGATGGACATTTAGTTTAGCACCACACTTCAAGCCTTTCAAGTTTTGCTTAGCTTTACACCTTACACATAGCACAGTCCACTAAGACCTTAAACTGGCATTTTGAAATACTACATAATTACTTTTTATATCATTATTTTTCTCATTTTATGCATTTTTATTTATCACATAAGTACCACTTGATTTTTTTTTGGTTATTTTGCAAGATTTCTTGGTAAAATGAGCACACATTAAAATCTTCATTCACCTTTACTCTTGACTAGACCCTATGGCAGACTCATGAGATGCATGAACATAGAGCTTTTGGACTTTGAATGGCCTCCTTGTGACACCAATGTAGAATCCTTAGAAATGTCACTAGACTAGCCAGAACATATGGTCCAAGCTTTAGACTTAGAAGTAGATGACATGACTAAGGATCCACTCATAGAAATCCCTATAACAACATGTAAAAGTGAGGAAAAAACATTAAAGCTTAGCTCTTTACTGGAGCCTCAAATCATGCCAAGGTGTTTACATGGTCTTATGAGGACATGCTAGGCCTAGAACCATGCATAATACAACAAAACATTATCTTAAATCCACATGTCAAGCCAGTCAAACAAAAAGCTCGTAAAATCAAGCCAGAAATCGCATTAGCTATCCATGACAAAATCACTCAACTTTACAAAGCTAGGTTCATCTGGGCAGTCAATTATGTAGATTGGGTGTCAAACATTATGGTTTTCCTCAAGAAAACTGGGGTTATAAGAATTTTGATAGATGTTCGAGACTTAAATAAGGCAACCATCAAAGACTATTTCCCATTGCCTAGTATTGACCAACTTGTCGATACTATGGCTAGTCATGCCTTGTTATCCTTCATGGATGGGTTCTCAGGGTACAACCAAATTTGCATAAACCTAGAAGACCAACTTACTATTACTTTCATGACTCCTTAGGGGATGTTTTATTATACAATAATGCCCTTTGAACTAAAAAATGCTAGAGAAACATACCAACATGTGATGGCCTACATCTTTAGTGACTATTGAAACACCACAAAATTCTGAGCTTAGTACCTCTCCAACAAGAATCAAGCTAAGTCATGATGCTCCCCAACATAGTTGAAGCTTGAGGGCCCCATAGACAGCTTCAAGCAGAGTTGAACCCAAAAAGAAGCAGTTCCTTGGGACCCGCAGACAACCACGGCCACATCTGGTATCAAACATGGCAACTTCGGAGTTCAAGATACTTAGTTCTCACTAAGTATGTAGTATCCAACGTATATGCCTAGTATGCAATCCCCAGCGTATACGCCCAGTGTACATCTTTAGCATATACACCCAGCACGCATCCCCAGCGTATACGCCCAGCATACAACCCTCGAAGACGACATGGAAACAACACCTCAGAGTAAGATTTTGTATAAAACATCAACTCACATGAACAAAGAAATCACTAGGTGTCATCATGCATTTTGGAGTTCATACACTGAGCAGATATAGCGTGTACGCCCAGCATACATGCCCAGCAAATACAGCGTATATGCCAAGCATGCATTCGCAGAGTATACGCCTAGCGTATACACTCGACATGAATCGGGTGTACGCTTGGTGTATATGCCCAACATGTACAATGTGTACGCTTGGTGTATATGCCCAACATGCATAATGTATAATCAAAGTTCTCTAGCATCATGTCAGATCAAGGTCAACTAACTGAACACCCACATGTAGCATTCTCATGATGTCCGAACTCAACTCCGAAGGACGAACGACTGCACCAGTTTCAATCAACTCTGCACACCGAGGTCATACACCTAGTGTGTATACGCTAACATACAACGGTATACGCTGGCATATAGCAGTGTATGCTGGCGTGCAGCACGCTGTACACTTGTAAAAATTTCATTCTTTTGCACTCGGTCAACGTGCGACATGTCACCCGACCCGAGAGCCCAACACTCCACAGCCAATCATCCCCTCTCAGACCCGAGTCTAATGTTTAAACCTATACAAAAACCCAAATTTTTCATTAGATCGGGGTTGGCAATTTTGAGCAAACCAGAGACGGTGAGAAACGAGAGCAAAAACCCTGCACGCTGGACTTCCATCCTGCACGCTGAGCATACAGCCTTCACACTCTGCCTGCAATTAAACCAGTATGCAATCATCCCTGTGCATCCACCGGGGCTCTTTATCCACCTTGTGTCAGATCCACAACTGCATTAGACCGGTGCATTGTACCTTCCATTCTCACAATAACATTGTCACATCTGTTTTCGGTAAGATTAGTTCCATTTTTCTTTGGTAATTATTGCATGCTTATTACTTATTTCTCCATACATTTACTCTCCTATACATCTACTCTCTTGTATGTTTATGCTCCGTATTACATTAGTTACGCCATTTATGTATAACCCAACGTACAGTATATCGGTGTACGTTTGGGGAAATCCTTGCCTGATCCGCGTGCGGATCACTCAAGGTACTCTACCTTCGTTAATTCCAGCTTGCCCTCAAGCGAAGGTAGGGTCTTCTGTACATGTCCAGGGATCTCCAGGTTTCTCTTTCATTCCAACCAGAGACCGATGATTTCAGACAGTACAGAAAAATGGCGCTAGAAAGAGGGCCTGAAACTGCTGAAAACTTATTGTGCTCTCATACCCAGATCTTCCTAGGCTCACACAACATTGACACTAAACCCAGTTCTAAAATCCCTGGATCAACATCCCATTCTACAGAATTCCCGACATCTACGCTACTGAGTGGATGCTGTACACTGATAATACCCCGTTTACGTTGTACCTTATACGCTGTAGACTTCGTTTATGCTGCTGAGTATACGCTGTACGCTGTACGCTATAGACTTCATCTACGCTGCCCCATTTATGCTGTACCCTGTATGCTGTAGACTTCGTCTACGCTACTAAGTATACGTTGTACGCTATACGCTGTAGAATTCGTCTACGCTACCATGTTTATGTTGTACCCTGTACACTATAGACTTCCTCTACACTACTGAGTATATGCTGTACGCTATACGCTTTAGACTTTGTCTACGCTACCTTGTTTACGTTGTACCCTATACGCTATAGACTTCGTCTATGCTGCCCCATTTATGCTGTACCCTGTACGATGTAGACTTTGTCTACGCTGCCCCGTTTACGCTGTACCCTGTATGCTGTAGACTTCGTCTACGTTGATCACTATACGCTAGTCATTGAGTCCTATACCCTGGGATCCAGTCTATACATTGTATGCAGCGAATGTAGGTTTAAGCCGTACTAAGTATACCAGTTTCATATCCCTTCCATCGTGTCATATTCACAACCGTTCAACATGAATGCTGCGAACTCCAACGCTACAACCAAGACAGTCACAGACATCATGGGCACCATGGTCGTTTAACAACCCATAGTACAACCCACAGTGGGGCCTCACTGGTCTCTCAGACTCCAAGGGAGGAACCCATCGTTCAACATTATAACTCAGGAGCAATACAATTTCATATGCATGAAAATACTAGCCGACCTAACCGTAGATCAAACCAAAATGGAGGTTAAGAGACAATATGAACTCTTCCATAGGGGAGGACATGAGTTTATCCCTTCCCCGTATGATATCATCCCTCTCCCAGAGCATTACTTTGAGCTCATCTCACAACTCCTCCTACAAAGGAGTTAGTCTCTAGACCAGCCTGCGGTAAATCCTCAATTGGAAGAAGAGGATGACTTCGAGACTCAGTCCGAGCATGAATATTCATACCATACACTTAACCCACAAACCTATGCAAACCCATTATTTCATCTAGCCACATGGAAGGCTATGTCCCTCCAATCATTTAAATTCACCCAGGTACAAATACCTCAACAGGAATCATCCACCCTTATCCATATTCCTCCTATAACCGATGTGCAACTCAACACGCTTCCCCTTGCTGTTCCCCCTGCTACAACAATATCTCCACTCTCGCAAATACAACCTCCTCAAAATGATGTAGGAGCGACATTCCTGCTCCGATTGATTGGGATGCCGCATCTAATACTAGCTTCTACATCCGCTCATTACATACCGTGAATCCCAACCCAAGGAGCACCCTTTACAACTGTAACCCAATAGGCTTAGGGGATTCCTACACAAAGCATGACCGGGCAATGGACATCGATTGGTGCTCAACTGCATCAACCTCCCCCCTATAACATACCGCCCCACACAATCTTACTAGCTAACATCCCTCATGTACAACCGCAATGAAAACAACAACCCGTTACATACAACATGCTGCCCTTCGTACCACCCACTACAAATATTCCGTAAGTGCAGACTCCAACTACACAACTTTCTTCCTTCCAACCCACTATCCAACAATCTAATCTGTATACTTCACAATATTCCCAACTTGCTATATCACCTGGTGCTCAAGATTAGGCTAATGCTAAAAAGTTAATGCAAGAGCTAACTGATGAGGTTAAATGCCTCAAAATAGCCTCCGACGGAGAGCTGAAGGTAGTGGACTTCTATCATGATGACCCTATCAGCTCTTCGGTTCCACCTCTAACATTACCCAAGGGTGTATCTCTACCCATGCTAACTAAATACAATAGGGACACAGACCCCAACGCTCACCTCATAATGTTTGGGCTAGAATGTGCACTACTTCAGGTGTGGCCACATACCATTCTACGAGTGTTTCCCATGTCCCTCGCAGGGAGAGCACTTTATTAGTATCGGGCCTTGCCACGAAACTCAATATTTTCTCTAGAAGATTTGTTACACCAATTCGTAACGAGGTTCAAGTACAACTTGAAACCTAAAGCAACACTTGACAGTCTCATACAGGTCAAACAAGCACCTCTTGAACCTATCCAAAAATTCATCGAACGGTGGAGTGCTGCCCTCAATGAACTCCACGAGCCAATCCTAGAAACGTATCTTCTCACCATCCTAAAAGGGGCTGTCAACGATTTCGTCAAATCCAAACTATATTATCTCAATGCACGTAACCTCAGTCAAGTGTTTGTATAGATCAAGAACATAGAGGAGGCAACACAAAACAACCACGATCCTGCATATTCAGCCTTTAAGAATCAACATAGTAAGAAAGATAAAGAAAAGGTCAAATCAACTATAGCAGCAGTAGCAGAAGCACAACAAGCGAATGTGAGACAATAAAACAAACTACCTGCTGCCCCTACTAATTACACTAAACCTGCTCCTGCGATGGCACCTGAATCATCTGCATCACAAAACCCAACACCGGGTCGTACGAGAAACTTCAAGAGGAAGGACCCCTCCCAATACACGCCATTGCCCATGAAGCTATCGCAACTATTCAACCAACTCTTGAAAGCCATACTGATGAAACATAAACAGTTGTCCCATGCAGCGATCCAAAGGCATGATCGGTTTTGTCAATTGGTTTAGAATGCAAGCTTGGCAATGCTAGATGAGCCCCCGGTTCCAAAAGGCTTTAGAATGGATCGTTTTTGCGATTATCATCAACGTAATGGGCATGGCACTGATTATTGTTTCACCCTAAAAAAAGATATCAAATGGATGATCGACGGAGGTCAAATCACTTTTAATGAAACCAACCCGGTCCAACCACAAAACCAATCCATGGATGTATACAAAGATCCTATAAACACTAAAGAAGCACCATACATAATTAACACCATCTATTTCGATAATGAACCAGAAATACCTAGCATTAACACCGTACATTCCAATCATGAACAAAAAATACCTAAGAAACCATTTGTAGTACATGTTCCTCCCACTATACTGACATCTGTGCCTCAACCATCATACTCCTCACAGAAACCTTACGTCATCCGAATATCCCCTACAGTAGCAAGTTCTATCACACCACCAAGGGAAAGACCATACGTGGTGTGCGTGCCTCCCGCCACCACTATCGCAAACACACAACCACCTCCGACTCAGCCTGCTCCCTACGTAGTTCGAGTACCATCGGCGGTCGCAACTGTAGAGGTACCACCTCCAGCAAGGCCAACTCCATACGTCGTTAGGACACCTGAACGTCTTGATGACCACCAATCCTCCACGTCGCAAACAGAGAATAAACCGATTCCCTATGTCATCAAGGTGCCTAGCCAGCCTGACACTCACCAGCATGCAAGCATCCAACCACAATCCCTTCCTACTTCATACGTAGTACAAGTTCCAAAGCAACCTAAGATTCCAAAACCAACTATGCCTCCATGCCACACATGCAAGCACTTAGCAGACAAGCTTACACGCGAATGCTTGGAAAAGGAGCGTCAACGGCTAGTTGTAGGACCTTCCAAGCCTACCTTGCTAAATGCAATGTCCATGACATCTCCTAACAATAAACCGAACATAGGCTATGAGGGTGAATCATCTAAAAAACATGATATGCCTAAATCAACGATTCCATGTAAAAATGACGAACCAACCATGCATGAAATAAAACTATTGGGCCCGATGGACCAAATCACTGTCGACAAACATACGCCCAATAGTAAGGATCTAGCGATAACTCTAACACAAGTCACACAGGAACTTAACCAAGAAAACACTTCATTGAGCTTATACGACCTGGTGCTAACATCTCAAACCCATCGTGAAGCCCTAGTGCACATGTTGACTTCCATTCCAGTAAGCGAAGACTTACCTCCAAATGAACCTACAATTCATGCGGTAATGTATTCACCTCAGGGGTCAACTCCTAAATCATTAGGTTTCCACAATGAAAACATCAAAGTGGATGAGAAAATGGGAGAGGTAACAACTGCACCTATGTTCATAATGATACGAATAAATCAATTCAAGATACAGAGGGTGCATGTAGATGATGGAGCCGCTACAAACGTAGTGCCATATCCCATCATCGAACAATTGGGGCTCACGGACCTAATAAGACCAACTACCACCACGTGTTTAAAATCGTTCAATGGATCACGCGTAGTAGTCAAAGGCACCGTAACTTTGGACTTTATAGCAGGGGATTAATTCCCCACATCTGCTGATTTTGTGGTCATCGACAAAATGCTAGGGTTCAATCTAATATTGGGAAGGCCCTGGTTAGCTCAACTAAAAGTAGTCTCTTCCCCCATACACCAAGAGATTCACCTGCCTTATGAAGGAGGTGAAATCATTATACACAGGGAGGCTATTACACCTACCATCTCATTGTATACAGATACAGACCAAGGCTCAGAGGTTAAGCTTGAAGAGCCTAAATAAGATGATACAGATGAACAACAAAGATGTACGCAACTAGTAGGTGATAATCTCTTAAACACAAATGAAAATTTACCTAACATAGAAATACTCAGGCCTGAAATCGTACATGTACAACCTCACTTAGAAACTACAACTAACACAGAAACCACAACACATGCAAAAATGGCAAAAAGCACCAATGCGGAAATTGTTCCATCAGATGTCCCTTGAGCTGAATTACCATTCAACGTGATCAGTGAAGGAAATGCTGAACATAGAATCATACTCGTTAATGCTACTGCTAACATTAAAATGAGAAAAATCAAAAAATTACTATACCAATAAACTCCCTCCCAAGTCTGGAACGACGTTAAACTATCATGTCCGTAATGACATAAAACTAGCCACGATCAGAAATGGTCGGTCTACCAGGCAATTAGCCCTTGTCACTTGAAACTTCCCTTGTTTATGCATGGCCCGAAATGGCCTTAAACTAGTGCATCTGGCATAAAATGCCTTAAACTAGTGCATGGCCCAAAATGGCCTTAAACTAGTGCATCTGGCCTAAAATTCCTTAAACTAGTGCATGGCCCGAAATGGCCTTAAACTAGTGCACGGCCCGAAATGGCCTTAAACTAGTGCGTACGGCCCGAAATGGCCTTAAACTAGTGCGTACAGCCCGAAATGGCCTTAAACTAGTGCGTATGGCCCAAAATGGCCTTAAACTAGTGCATAGCCCAAAATGGCCTTAAACTAGATCATCTACCTACACTTTGTTTTTCTCCCAAGTTCCAGTTCATTATTCGAATTTACGCTTGCATTGTCGTGTTCTCAATGATAGTCTTTGCAATTATCCTTTGCTTATAATTACATTCCTACTTACATTCCTACTTCGTGCATTACACTAAACTTTAAAACAAACCAAAACATTTTACATTACCGCGTTGTGTTTACATTTAAACTCAAAATCCACAACAAAAATTATGTAGAAATATATATACACTTAGACAAGTACAACAGTTAATTGGTTCCATTTACTAGTTCAATACAACTCCAGACAAAATATGAGCCAGGATAGTTTCAAAATTAAAATCAAACATCAGGGATGGGAGGGTCGCCCCCTTCAGCTTTGTCAGCACCGTGGGTCCCCGCTCCGCTGGGGCTAGCTTCTTGAACATCATCGCCACCTTGACCCTATAAGATACAAAAGAGACAATCAACACAAGAAAAAAGGAGAAAACTCCCAAAAATCATTCAACGAACAAATTTCATGTAAAAAAATGCTTACCGAAGGGTACCCCCCTAAACCGAATTCTAGTCTACGGAGAATTTCCTCTTCTGAGACACAGGCCCAATCAGTCCCATCAAGACCCAGATTGACATCAGCCAAGGCCTTCCCCTTGTCAACCACTAACCATGTGGGATGCTTCAAAGGGAATTCACCCACAGAGACCTCCTTAGAAGCAGTCATAATTACCCTTGTGGGCGATTCCATCTCAACAGTTGTATTCTTGGCAAAGGTATCAAACGCAGAACGTAGACCCAGACCCTCCACAAACATTTCAAGCTGACGCTTTTCTATGGATACTTCCTTCAATGATTTCTTGTAATGATGCTTGTGGTTCTTCTCATCCTGACCCCACTTATGCACCTTGGAAGCGAAAGCCTTCCAATCCTGACACTTGAGGTTCAGTAGATCTATCTGGGCCTTACATTCTGCTAGTTTCCGAGTCAGAGATGCATGGCGATTTAGCAGGTTCCAATAGCTAGTATAAGTGATCTCAGAAGTTCGCCAAGAATGATCACCTGATAGTCTGGCTGAGGCAAACTCATACCGAGCCTTGAGATCATCGTGTTCAGTTGATAACTTGAAAAATTCTTTTTCCTTTGCTTGGATTTGCAGCCATAACTATTCAATGGAACACCTACAGGTCCAAAGCGATTTGGCGTTATGCACGAGACCTTCCGCCACCTCATCATAGACTGGCCTTGGTATCTGTTCAACTTCTAGGGGTAGTGCAGGAAAACTTTCAATACTAACGGTCTTAGAAGGATCCCACTTTAGCTTGGCTCCTACGCACATGAAAAGAACAGGCATTAAAAATTAGATGACAAAAAAGGGGTGTGAAACTCGAATGCTGCAGAAGGCGCGAAACATTTGTACCTATCTCAGGGTGGACTTCCTGAATATGTTCAACCACCTCATCGACGATATTGGTCATGAAATCCATTTTACTTGGCATCTCCGTCCAAGAAAATGGTCTACGAGTATGAGGAAGACTAGCCATAGGCGGCATTTTAAGGGGAGCCACCTTCATAGGCACTTCCAAACGCATCGTAGGAATTATCCTACCTTCGTCTGAAAGGGATAGAAACATAAAAGTAAAACACCATAGAAACAATGATTCACAAAGCAATGCAATAAAACAAAAGGAAATATACCATGTTCTCTATCCCCTTCCAGGTTTGGAGGGTCACCGAGATCCAATCTTCCCTTAAGGAAGCTATTGAACATTTCATCAACACCACCCTGGTCTTTGACTAGTTTCGTCTCCATGGTTTCTTCCCTCAGCTCTTCTGTCCCTTCCACCTGATCTTTGTCCACCTCATCCTCCTCAATTATTAAGTTCATCATAGCTTCCTCCTCCTTAATAGTCATCTCTAACTCCTGTCTCCTCACTTCCCGAGTCAAGTCTGAAGGCATTAGTTTCATGTAAGCGGTCAAAACGAAAAATATGAATAAGATGAAAAGGAAAATGCAATAAGTGCACCAGACTTACTCACCTTGAACAGGCATTTTGAACCATATTCGCTTCACCCTTGGCTCCTCCATAGTTGAGGCCACCTCTTTAGGGCATTCACGCTTCAGGAGCTTTGATTTGGCTTTCCCGATAGTCTCCTTGATAACCCGTTCAGCTCTCTTTGTAGTTTAGGGCACATTGTCTGGTTCCAACCCTACACTATCATGTGTATGGATTGAAGTACAAGATGACCCTTCTATGGTGATGGATACGGATTCATCAATCCCCTCTGGTGCATCTTGGGATTCCGCTATCTTGAACAAATGGTTAATCCACGGGTGAGATAACTGAGTATGATCTCGCAAAACATACTTATTATCTACATGAACCACTAAAAACTCGGCCAAGTGACACAGATAGCCTGCAAAGAATGTGAATGTAAAATGGGACTATGCCTCAACATTTGAATGCAATCGCACTATCTCCTTATGAAGGCTCGATAACAAAAATTAAGCCCAATTATAACACATCCTAGTTTCTAAAGTGGTTCGCATGATGCGCACAGCTTCCACCCCAAGACTCCTCACTTAGGACAGGGATTTAGGAAATACCCGTGCCTGAAATAGGGAATAAAATTCATTAACTTCCACAACCTTTGACGTCCCCTGCATAGGGAATCCCTTGGAACCCTTGACAATGCCCAACCAGTCTTCCAGCTCACGCACCATATGAAGCTCTTTCTGCGCCCTGTCCAAAATGACATTCACACCATCTTCCGGTACACCGAATAGGTCTGAAAAGAACTCAGATGACAGATGGAAAACTATTTTGACACCCTTAATATTGGTGCTGTAGTAAGAGACGGACTTGTCAAATGAATCCACAATCCTGATCATTTCAGCTATGGACACATCAGGGCTCGAGATTGTAAATAACTGCATGAGGCCAGCATCATCCAAACAATGGACAATAGATGGTGGGACATTGATGTGCAACCATCACTGTGCCTTGCTGATCTTCCCAAACTTCATCGACAAGGTACTCTCAGTTCGTCCTGTCGTAACAGGGTCTCTGCCAGGAGGGACATTCACTATAAATACAATTTGAAACCATCACATCGGTATGACCACCAGTAGCCGAACAAACACACTAAGGTGTCTAGAAAATATCATCACTTACCTTCAGTTGTGGACTTCAAGGTGCTAGAACCCAAGTCAGCATCATGAGGGAAAACTGGTCCATTGCATAACTAATCTCTATGCAACCACCCACGAGCTATGCATTGTGCAAACGCCTTGGAAAACCGTTTATGGAAATAAACAATGTCATCCTTGGTTTAAGCTAATATGGCTCTGTGGAGGGTGGGACCTGCCATGAATGTCTCTAAAGCAGTATGAGCCAGTGCCAACCCATCATCATTGATGCATGTCCCATCTTGGTTAACTTGGGGCCTGAAAAAGAATAGTCTTCAGAACAGGAGAAAATACTAAATGACAAAAAAGAAAAAAAATAGAAACAACAAACAAAACAATCTTACCTCTCTACTCGGTACACCATGCCAGGAGGGTTCTAAAATAACGTGCATGCACACGCAGCCAGAAACAAGGTGTTATTGAGATAATCAGGCCCTTGTGGCAATAAGTCCCACACACATGCTAAAGGGCGAGTAGATCTGGGCCGGCTAGAGGGACCATCCTCAATCACAAGCGGTCCCTCGTCAATGTCCACCATGAAAACCACGACGCCATCCGAAGATCTCGGCAACATAGCTTCAAGCATGCTCCGTGCCACTTGTTCACTTAGGTGTGACCAGACGACCGCCTTAAATTTATCTAGGATGAAGATGAGAAATTCATAGGCCCCTTCCTTGAACCATACCCCATTGTTGTTAATAGTCAAATCAGGGGTAGGTTCATCGGTCTCAAGTGGCCCAAACCATGCCAGTACTCCAACCAGCTCAACTACCAAGAGGAAAGACTCAAGATCCCTGCAAGTAACCAAAATGCCATGATAAATCAGCTATACATGAAAATGAGATAAAAAAATGAAATTCCATGTTGTAGGCCAATACTTCGAAAAATTAAACCATTTACACTCAGTGTATATGCTATGAAAACACTCGGTGTATACGCTGCTTGAAAGAAAAAGAACCGTTTATGCTCAGCGTATATGCTATGAAAAAAATCTACGCTATACGCTGCCTAAAAAGAAAAAATCATTTACACTTAGCATATACACTATAGAAACCTTCTACGCTATACGCTATGAAAACCTTCTACGCTATACGCTGTGAAAACCATCTACGCTATATGTTGTGAAAACTGTCAACGTATACGCTGTAGAAACCTTCTATTCTATACGCTGTGAAAACTGTCTACGCTATACACTGTAGAAACCTTCTACGCTCAGCGTATAGACCCTGTACACTGTACAAACCCTCTACACTGCAGATGTACACTCAGCGTACAGGCCCTTTACGCTACCAAAACTATCTACGTTGCCAAGACTATCTATGCCAGATAACAAGTACAGATGAAAAACAGTTAACAGAGGTAGGATTAGAGCCTACCTGTGTGCCGATCCAGGCCACGATGGAACCCTTAGCCTAGGCAAACATTGCAACATGGCCTCACTTTCCTCTGTGAAACTCAAGTCAGGCCACTTCCTCCCCTGGCCTTCTGCCTCCTTGCCCTTGCCCATTTCGGCATCCTGCACGCTGAAATTGATAGGTTTACAATGGGGTTTGAGTCTGCACGCCGAGCTGAACCCTCTACGCTAGAGTTTGAGCCTCTACGCTCATGCTTACGCTGGAGTTTGAGCTTCTACGCTTATGCTAGGATTTGAGCTTCTACGCTTACGTTGAGGTTTGAGCTTCTACGCTTACGTTGAGGTTTGAGCTTCTACGCTTACGCTGAGGTTTACGCTCACGCTCCGGTTTGCTTCAAGTTCACGGTGCCTTTAATAACTGACAGCCTTACGCTATATATAGCATTGCATCGACCCTACCGCTGCCTTTGATTTCAATTAATATTTTATTAATTTTATTTAAAAATTGTTCAAAATACAAAATAAAAAAATATATATAAAACAAAATGAACACTATCACGTGCTAATTCCCTCGTAAACCAACTTCAGATGCCCACGCTGAACGTTTTGACGCAAACTCTTCGATGCAAATTATATGGCAACTAAGCATCCTCAAATCACATTCGGCCCGGTAGGGCCTTAAATTGCCACATTTGGCCCGGTAAGGCCTTAAATTGTCACATTCAACCCGGTAAGGCCTTAAACTGCCATATTCAGCCCAGTAAGGTCTTAAACTGCCACATTCGGCCTGGTAAGGCCTTAAACTACCACATTCGGCCCAGTGAGGCCTTAAACTACCACATTTCGCCCGATAAGGCCTTAAACTGCCACATTCGGCCCGATAAGGCCTTAAACTGCCACATTCAGCCCGGTAAGGCCTTAAATTGCCACCTATGGCCCAGTAAGGCCTTAAAATGCCATGTGTCCCATTGCGACGATACAACTACCGCACATGTACATATGATTTACGTTGCCAAAGAACATGGAATGACACCTACTAGCTCACTCTGCCATTTTTTTATTGGCAAGAGCAAGCCCGATGAATTGTTAGCATTTATCTACACCATTGATCATCGATGGACCACATGGGAAGATCACAAGAGAAATCGACCTAAATTCCATCAACTTAGGTACATCAACGAACGATACAATCATAGCCTCAACGCAACAAATGCTAGACAACTACAAAGGTATGACAAAATCCCTTGACATAGAAGCCGATAGCATCACTGAGGACCCGTTGACTGAAACCCCCATCACTATGCCTGATGGTGAAATCAAAATATTAAAATTGAGTACACTATTTCAACCTCAACTGGCCAAAGACATAGAAGATGTGCTTCGAGACAACATAAAAGCATTCGCCTGGTCTTACATTAACATGCCTGGGTTAGATCCTCGAATCATCCAGCACAATATTAACCTTGATCCAAAATTAAGGCCAGTAAAACAAAAGGCACAGAAGGTCAAGCTTGAAGTAGCGTTGGCAGTTTGCAATGAGATCACCAAACTTTATAAGGCAGGTTTCATTCGGGCTGTCGACTATACAGATTGGGTATCCAACATGGTTATTGTCCCGAAAAAGAACAGAAGCATTCGCCTATGCATTGACTTCCAGGATCTTAATGTTGCAACTATAAAAGATGATTTCCCCTTACCCAACATCGATCAACTTCTTGATTCAATCACAGGGCACGCCTTGTTATCTTTTATGGATGGCTTCTCAGGATATAACTAGATACGCATTAACCTAGAGCATCAGCTCCGGACAACTTTTATGATACTATGGGATACCTTCTATTACACAATGATGCCCTTCGGTCTCAAGAATGTTGGGGCCACATATCAAAGGGCAATGACATTTATTTTTAGTGATTACATACTACACTCACTCAACGACTATGTGGATGATATCGTGGTTAAATCAAAGACATCAGAACAACACGTACAAGATCTTAACTTGGTACTAAAGCGTTGTTTAAAATATGAGTTGAGACTTAACCCAAAGAAGTGTGTCTTCGGAGTTAAAACAGGTAAAATGCTTGGATTCATAGCCTCAGAAGTAGGAATACGAGTAGAGCCCGATAAAGTTAAGGCCATAACAAACTTAAAACCACCCAGCAACCTTACCGAACTTCGAGGTCTACAAGGTAGATTACAGTTCATTAGGCATTTCGTAGAAAAACTAACGGACAAGTTGAAACCTATGAACCACTTGCTACGCAAGAACGTCCATTTTGAATGGACTCCATAGTGCCAGGAAGCATTTGACAATATTAAAACAACACTTTTTCAACTACCCACAGTTTGTCCACCCCAAAATGATAAACCATTTTACATCTACCTTGCCACTTCAGATTCATCAATCGCATCCATGCTTTGCCAAAAACAAGATGATGGAATCGAAGTCCTTGTCTACTACTTAAGCCATGCATTAGTAGCCCACGAGAAGAAGTATAACAAGGTGGAGAGGTCATGTCTAGCTCTTACCTTTTCCTTAAAGAAATGGCGACATTACCTCTTCCATAACCAAGTTAACATAATCTGCAAAGGTAATGTGCTCAGAGCCATCATAGGAAACATTTACGAGTCAAGTAGAATAGCCCATTGGAAAGCCATGATAGCTGAGTTTGACCAACACTACATAGCGTAATCATCAGTTAAGGGTCAAGCCATAGCAAATCAAATGACTGCATCACCAACGCATGATCAAGCAATGATAGAGTCAAAGTTCCCTGATGAAAATGTGAGTGCAATAGACATAGTACCCGATGACTACGGTGCCATTTTGAATTTTGATGGAGCCTCCACCTCTCAAGGGGGAAGTGTTGCAGCCGTCATCACCTATGCCTCCGGGGAGATCCGACCCTTTGCATGTCATTTCAACTTTCACTGTACCAACAATATAGTAGAGTACGAAGGTCTCCTTAGAGGTCTCATGGCAGAATTAGCTTCAGACATCACATGACTTGTGGTCAGGGAAGAGTCACAACTGGTTCTAAACCAAGTCACAGACATTTCTACATGCAAAGCGCAACATTTACAACCATATTGTGACTTGGCCAAACACTTAATGAAGCAATTCAAAAACAAAGATTTGCAACATGTCTCTAGAAATGATAACACCATTGCAGACGCATTTTCCATGGTAGCTCTAAACATATCACCTGACATGTTCCACATGTTTCCAAGCTCTATAACCAATTGTGCTAAACCCATAACTGATACTCTCGATGAATTACCAATTGCATACGTTAGTACAATACACACAATAGAATGGTATGACGACATAAAAGAGTACCTTCTACGCAGTGAAACACTGCAACATTTAACGCATGCACAAAAGGATGCAGCACAAAAACGTTCTCGACAATATGCACTGGTAGGGGACACATTGTGTCATCAATCCTACAAAGGTGTATTGCTAACATGAATTAGTAGCGCTGATGCTCAAAACATCATCGAGCAAGTATATGAAGGACTATGCGGAGGACACATAGCACCTAAAGCGATGGTGACAAAAATAAGACATTTAGGCTATTATTGGCCACACATGGAGTATGACTATCTCTCCAAGGCTAAAATGTGTAGTGTTTGTCAAAAACACAATAATCCGATACATGTTCCACCAAACGAGTTGCATACAGTGCAAATCACCTAGCCCTTTCAAAAGTGGGGGTTGGACCTTATCGGACTAATAACACCCTCATCTTCTGCAGGGCATAGCTTCATCATAACCGCTACAGAGTATTTCATGAAATGGGTGGAAGCCATTCCCCTTAGAGAAACAACATTCAAACACATATGAAACTTCATCCTTGAAAACATTGTGACCTGTTTTGGCATCCCCATGACCATCATCATTGATAATGGGCTATAATTTAGCAGTGCCGAAACCAGAACTTTTTGTGAGAGCCTAGGGATCAAACACTCATTTTCATCCCCTTATTACCCTCAAAGCAATGGGCAAGCTGAGGCCACAAATAAAACCATCATTACAGTACTTAAAAATATGCTTACCCAAAGTAAGAAAAGATGGCATAAGCAGCTGGTATATGCAATGTGGGCTTATCGTACTACGCATCGGACTTCAACAGGTAAAATACCATATAGTCTTGTTTATGGTTCAGAAGCTATTTTACCCTTTAAAGATCACACTTTCTGGACTCCTCGACGAAAGGTAAAACAATGACCTACGCATCATTGACTTGGACTCGGTGGAGGAGGAACGTATACGTGCCCTCAATCAAATTGAATGGTATCAAAAATGACAAAGACAACACCATCGGTATGATGTTCATAAGTGTCCTATCAAGGAAGGTAACCTTGTGCTCAAAGCCATTCGGGAACACCTGGATAAATTCTCAGCCAACTAGGAAGGGCCCTACTTGGTAACTAAAGCGTACAACAACGGAGCATTCAAATTAGCTAACATGGAAGGGAATGACCTTGCAAATCTGATCAATCACTTGTTCTTAAAACCATTCCATGTTTAAGCATGGACTCAGGTATGTACTCGTCCTGGCATCACAATAGTAAACTGATACCATAGCTCATCCTGGCATCACGACGGTAAACTGATATCACAGCTCATCCTCGCATCACGACGGTAAACTGATACAACAGCTCGTCCTGGCATCACGACTGTAAAATGATACCGTAGCTCATCCTGACATCATGACGTAAAATGATACCACAGAATGTCTGCGATAACAATAAACTAGCACCCATCTAGTACGATAGTAAACTACCACAGTCACATCCACCAGAGTTTGCTAAGACTTTAAATTGGTTTACCTCTTCATAGTCTGCCACGACTATAAACTAGCATCGTACCGTCCGCTACGACGATAAACTGGCAACGTCCAATGGGTTATGACGTAAAACTAACTCACTACAGTCTGCTAAGACTATAAACTGGCAATCTCATTCATTTGCAGCTATAATTCATGACATTTTCTCATTAATGGCTGCTACATCATTCATCACACCAGCTCTGAAAACACTACTGTTGCTCATTTTTTTACCTTAATTTTCACATGGTGCCTCCATTCGCATTAGTCACATTCACCTCTGCAATGTTTGCTAACTTGTTCACTTGTGGTTTTCTTATCTTCTTGGAGTTGCGTTTGCAGGATGACACCTAGCGGTGTTCGTACATGGATACACTTCATCACAGTGACAAGGTGACACATTGTTTCTAATGCATGCAACTAGGTTAATCAATCTGTTCAAAAGTACATTCTCCATTCCCAATACATTCTCTATTTCCCCAACACTCTTATTCCATTTCCTACCCAGTTACAGCTCCCAGATACACCCAGTACACCCCAAAACTTTGAACAAACTGTTACACGCTGCAACACTCTTGAATAATTGTAACAAAAAATACGACATATTTCTTCTATTCAAAAAGAAAAATAACACTTCCCATAAGCCCCAAGCGGGAAGGCAGTTGTCTTGGAAACAAACACTCATGTCTCAAACGTCTGAGTAACACTTCGTTGCATGGCTTTGGCTCTCCGCCAATAGGTTCCCTTTAAGCACTAAACAAAGGCCATGTTCCTCCAAAGAACGCAACACATCATCACGTGGCTTTGGTTGTGCCAACAAGTCCTCTCAAACACTAAACAAGGATCTTGTTCTACCAAAGGATGCACATCTCATGTCTCGATGCCGAGTTTGCCAACCAATGGTTGTTGACAATGATCGGCATGACCCATATATACACCAGAACATTCCCTTACCCATGCACAATCCCTTAATCAGTTACCAATCCCCACAATTTCCATTTCCCTATCCAGCAACACACTTCATTTCACCAATCCCATGTACCACTAAACATAGTGTGATGATGCCTGGCCAAGTGTTGAAGAGCAATGCTACTAAGTTGCTTCTGGTGTTTTGTACTTCTTTGTCGATGCTTCTCAGGTCGATTCCTCCATGCGTCAACAAAGAGGGGCCAATGAAACACCACAAAATTCTGAGCTTAGTACTTCTCCAACAAGAATCAAGCCAAGTCATGATGCTCCCCAACATGATTAAAGCTTGAGAGCCCCACAGATAGCTTCAAGCAGAGTCGAACCCAATAAGAAGTAGTTCCTTGGGATCCCCAGACAACCACGGCCACATCTGGTATCAAACATAGCAACTTCGGAGTTCAAGATACTTAGTTCTCACTAAGTATGCAGTATCCAACATATACGCCCAGCGTATACACCCAGTATGCAGTCTCCAGCATATACGCCCAGCGTATACACCTAGCGTACATCTTCAACATATACGCTCAGCGTATACGCCCAGCACGCATCTCCAGTGTATACGCCCGGCATACAACCCTCAAAAATAGCATGGAAACAACACTTCAGAGCAATATTTTGTATAAAACATCAACTCACACAAACAAAGCAATCACTAGGTGTCATCATGCATTTTGGAGTTCATACGCTGAGCAAATACAGCGTGTATGCCCAACATACACGCCCAGCAGATATAGCGTATACGCCCAGCATGCATTTGCAGCATATACACCCAATGTATACGCCTAGCATATACGCCCAACATGAATGGCGTGTACGCCCAGCGTATATGCCGAGCATGTACAATGTGTACGCTCAACGTATATGCCCAACATGCATAATGTATAATCAAATTTCTCCAACATTGTGTCAGATCAAGGTCAACTAGCTGAACACCCACAAGCAGCATTCTCATGATGTCCGAACTCAACTCCGAAGGCCGAATGACTGCATTAGTTTCAATCAAGTCTGTACGTCGAGGTCATACACCTAGCGTGTATATGCTAGCATACAACGGTATACACTGGCATACAGTAGTGTACGCTGGCGTGCAGCACGTTGTACACTTGTAAAAATTTCATTCTTTCGCACTTGGTCAACATGCCACATGTCACCCGACCCGAGAGTCTAGCACTCCACAGCCAATTATCCCCTCTCAGACCCGACTCTAACATTCAAACTTGTATAAAAATCCCAATTTTTCATTAGATCGAGGTTGGCAATTTTGAGCAAACCAGAGATAAAAGAGAACCAGAGACGCTGAGAAATGAGAGAAAAAACCCTGCACACTGAACTTCCACCCTGCACGCTGAGCATATAGCCTTCATGTTGTGCCTGCAGTTAGACTAGTATGTAATCATCCCTGCGCATCCACTGGGGCTCTTTGTCCACCTTGTGTCAGATCCACAACTGCGTTAGACCGGTGCATTGTAACTTCCATTCTCACAATAACATTGTCACATCTGTTTTTGCTAAGATTAGTTACAGTTTTCTTTGGTAATTATTGCATGCTTATTACTTATTTCTCTGTACGTTTACTCTCCTGTACATCTAAGCTCTTGTACGTTTACGCTCTTGTACGTTTACGCTCCATATTACATTAGTTACGCCATTTACGTATAACCCAGCATACAGTATATCGGTGTACGTTCAGGGAAATCCTTGCCTGATCTGCATGCGGACCACTCAAGGTACTCTGCCTTCGTTAATTCTAGCTTGCCCTCAAGTAAAGGTAGGGTCTTCTGTGCGTGTCCAGGGATCTCCACGTTTCTGTTTCATTCCAGCTGGAGATCGGTGATTTCGGACAGTACAACTATCTTCTAGAACAGCTAAATGACTATGTTGATGATATAGTGATTAAGTCCAAGAAGGCTCATGATCATGCAAATGACTTGAACCTTGTCCTTGAATGTTACCATAGGCATGACCTTTTCCTTAATCCCAAAAAGTGTGTCTTCAACATTAAAATAGATTGCATGTTATGCTTTGTAGTATCAAAAATAGGAATACATGTAGACCCCAATAAGATCAAGGCTATTATCAACTTAGCACCACCAATAAACCTTAAGGAGCTATGTGGATTACAAGGTAGAATACAACTTATACATAGATTTATTACCATTTTGATTGATAAGTTACACCCAATGAAACACCTACTCAAAAAAGGAGTCAACTTTGAGTGGACAAATCAATGCCAAGAAGCATTTGACAACCTAAAAAAGAAGCTGGTTCATCTTCCAACCATCTATTCTCCAAAAAGAGATAAGCCTTTCTACATCTACCTTGCAACCTCGGATACATCCATTACTTCCCTGCTTTTTCAAAAGAGAGATAATGGTTTTGAGATTCCTGTTTACTACTTAAGTCATGCACTAATAGCGCATGAGGCAAAATACAACAATGTGGAGAAAAACTATCTTGTCTTGGTTTTTGTGCTTTAAAAATGGAGACACTACCTCTTCTGTAGTCAACTCAACATCATTTGCAAGAGTAACATACTTAGGGACATTACAACCAATATATATGAAAGTAGTAGAATAGCCATATGGAAAGCAATAACTGTAGAGTTTAACCTACATTACATAGCACAATCATCCACAAAGTGTCAAGAAATAGCCACGCAACTCATGGCTTCACCCATAGAAGATTAGGCAACAGTAGATCTAGAATTTCTAGACAAGCATGTTAGTAGTATAAGCTCGGTACCTATAGACTTCGAGGCCATTTTACACTTTGATAGTGCTTTGACAACACAAGGTGGTAGTGCTGCTACCATTATGACATTTCCCTCTGGAGAGATCTGACCTTCTGCATACCACTTTGCGTTTCTTTGTATAAACAATGTAGCAGAATATGAAGGTCTCCTTATAGGCATTCTAGAAGCTTAGAAGTTAGGCATTTGAAATATAGTAATTCAAGGGGATTCATAGTTGGTTATTAACCAAGTCACAGAAGTTTACACCTATAAAGCACAACACCTATAACGTTACTGTGATTTGGCAAAGTGGTTACTGAAATAATTTGCAACCATAGATGTCCAACATATCCCCTATAACAAAAATGCCATAGCTGATGCATTGGCTACCTTAGCCTTAAGTGTGTCAAAAAATATGTTTTCTAATTTTCCCGCTTCCATAATGGATTACACTAAACCTATATTCCACACAACAAGTATTACATCCATAAGTACATCTCATGCCCAAGAATGGTATGATGACATCAAAGCATACCTCCAATAAGAAGAGCCTCCACAAAACATAACATCTACCCAAAAGGACAGAGTGTAAAAACGATCATGGTAGTACATCCTTGTAGGTGATAGTGCCTTATGTCATAGATCTTATGACAGGATATTGTTAACTTACATTAGTGGTAGTGAGGCACAAAGGATTGTTGATGAAGTCCATGAGGGACTATGTGGGGAGCATATCGCTCCTAGGGAAATGGTGGAAAAAATTACATGTCTATGCTACTCCTGGCCTTATAAGGAATCTGAGTGTGTCTCCAAGGTCAGGACATGTGACGTGTGTCAGTGGCATGGGAATCTAATGCATGTGTCACTGGCTAAACTGCATACTACACAAATCACATGGCAATTTCAACTTTGGGGGTTGGACATCATAGGGTCCATAATACCTAAGTCTTCCAATGGACATAGCTTCATTATTACCACAACTAAGTATTTCACAAAGTGGGTATAAGTTGTCCCCCTTAGGCAGATAACATCTCAACAAGTTTGCAAATTTATTCTTGACAATATAGTGACCTGATTTGGTCTTCCCATGACTATAGTCACAAACAACGAGCCAAAATTTAGTATGATAGAAACCAAATCCTTCTATGAAAACCTTAACATTAAACACTCATTTTTGTCATTGTACTACCCTCAGGAAAATAGCCAAGTAGAGGCTACAAATAAGGTCATCATCAACCTCTTGAAGAAGATGCTTAACAATAGCAAGCGGTGATTGCATGAACAACTCGTCTACACACTTTGGGCCTACTGCACAACATGAAAAACTACAACAAGTAAAATACCATATAGTCTTATGTATGGATATGAAGTAGTGTTACCTCTCAAATTGCATGATCCTCTCAAACTTCATGGATGAGGCTCAAAACAACGAGTCAAGAATCATTGATCTCGACTCTACAAAGGAAGAGCACATCTAAATGCTTAATCGTATTAAGTAGTACTAAGAGAAGAAACAGCAGAAGCATCACCACAATCTAAACCAATACCCAATCAAGAAAGGGAACCTAGTCCTCAAGGCCATTCATGAGCCCATGAACAAGTTCTTAGCTAACTGGAAAGGGCCTTTCTTGGTCACTAAGACATATGAACATGGAGCCTTATAGCTTGCTAATTTAGATGATAACGAGTTCACCAATCTTATCAACCACTTGTACTTGAAGCTATATTACACTTAACATGCAGTATTGCATCAATAATGAAAGTAATGTAAGCAGATTATTTTCTATGATGTTAAATTGGCATAGATGTCCACTATGATGTCAATCTAGCACAAACATCCGCTATGATGTTAAACTGACACAGACATCTACTATGATGTTAAACTGGCATAGAACATCCTCTATTATGTTAAGCTAGAACAAAACATATGCTATGATGTTAAATTGGCACAGAATGTCCTTGGGCTATGACATGAAACTGGCACCCATAGCATGGTCTGCTATGATCTTAAACTAGCCATCCATCATCTGCTATGATGTTAAACTAGCATAGTGGTCTACTAGGATCTTAAACTAGCATAGCATGGTTTACCTAGACCTTAAACTAGATCATGGTCTACTAATACCTTAAACTAGCATAGCCAATGATATACCAAGATCTAAAATTAGGTTCGTGATTCAACATCTATAGTTCAACATATGTGATCCTGCGAACAAGCAAGTGAGAATACTTTCAATCTTCCATCACCTGCCCATCTATCTCAGGTAGGATGGGGTGGGGTGTTGTAGTCCTAGAATGAAGTTCACATTGTTAAGGAAAAATCCTCTAGGAAATTTACAACGTCACCATCCCTAACATCTTGCTGATCTTCCAAAAATGCCATTTGGCATCTTACTGACCTTCTGGTGCTACCACCACCATCTCCAATCATCCTAGTCATAGCTCTCATCATCAACACCTCCCACTAGAGTCCTACTAGTACTATGGACCAACCACAGTGCTACCATCCTCTAGCCCTTGCCATTGTCAATGTTTGGGAGAGCATTCAATAGCATGGCTCTTCACCCTCTAGCTAAATTTCCAGGCTCCTTCCTTTGTTGAGAACACCTAAGCACCTACATCACCATTTCTTTTAGCCTCTTGAGTGCTCACTTCTAATGTGGCTATTGGAGTTTTCTAGCCTACCACCGCTAATGATTGTATTGGCCTTCTTGCTTTGGACATTGCACACACCTGACGTAGCTCTCATAGCCCTTGTAATGTGCCAGGTAGACAAGAATTCACCATCATCTCACATGGTGGTTATTTTTCTTATTTTCTCTATGTTGCATTTTTAGGATGAAGCTTAGGTGGCATCACTCAAGGGTGCATTTCACTGCAATGGGAAGACATTACTGTTGGCACATTTGGCCATTACATGGAACATTTGGAATATTTTATTCAAAATTAGCACAATCCCTGGTTGTAAATTTGTAGTTTAGTATTGTGAGTTGATGGGTATTCTTGGAGAAGCAAGCCAATGGTAAATAATCTTGATGTTGAAGCCTTCTTGGAAAGTAAAATTAAAATGCCAAGTTATTTTCTTAAGTGAAGATTGGAATAAAAAAAAGGAGGTGATTATTTATGACAAGAAAGCATACTCCCTGTTAATATTGGCAAAATAGACAACATTGTGGGTAATGGATTATCAAAAATCAGCTAAGAGTTGGAAGCAAGTGAAGGACCTAACGGACTACCAACAAGTTTTGAATCCCATAAATTTAAAATTACCAAAGGATGTAAAGATTTCTATATTGCAGACGAACCCAAATTCCTGTAAGTCCAAAGGCCCATTGTTAACGCTGCCGGAGAAAAAATCGAAAATCAAAAAAATAGAACTGAATGCCGTGCTTTTTGGGCAAATCCATTGGCTTGCCGTTCAGGATTGTGACCACGCATCAGCTGGATTTATGTTGCCGACTCGCCAGATGCTGAACTTGAGTTCGTGGAGCACGTGGGAGGCCCTTCTTTCACCACTAAGCCAAGTTAAAGGGGGTTTCGGGCAGCAATCGTGTGCAGGCTGTGCAAATAGAATTGAGGCCAGTTTAGGGTAGAACGCAGCGGGCATATCATCGATTTCAGCAGAGACACTTGTGGATTTTAGAAGAATGGACGCCTATTTCACACGATGAACAAATCTGGGTTTTCATCTGCAAAAATGGCAAATGCCTTTAAAACCCTGGTGGACGTTGCTTGAAGAATCTGCACCAAATGTTGGAAGAAAACTTTGAAAGCCAGACAGTTTATCAGTTATCATAGACAGAAGGCAGCGAAAATCTATGAAGCAAGGATTAAATCATATAATCATCAAAACCTGCAGGGCATTTTTGAGAGGCAGAGGTTACAATAGTTGCAGATCCTTACGGAACACACGGCGACGTTTCCTAACGTGGTGGCTGAGTCTTCTTCTGTGATGGCAATTGTTGGTAACGATTTTTGGCCGAAGAAGATATTTTGAATTAGTTGTGGGCAATTGCAGGATTGGTTCCTTCACCTTCAGGCTCATATTTCGGGCCATCCCGAATTTTAATTTCAATTATCGGGGATGCAGAAAGGATAAACTAACTACCGCTACCACCAATAAGGTGGATATTATATTATATTTTTTATGAAAAAATCAAGAGCTTAATGACACTTAGCATTTAAAATTTTAATTAAATTAAACTAGATTAGGGATTTTAGATTTATTTAAATAAATTACTTACAAAGAAAATATTTATAATATGTACAAATATTAATTCCTCCTAACTATTATGAATAACTTCCTAACTATATAACTCCCTCCTAATTAAATGGGCAAGTAACCTCCTAACTTTTTGGGCAAGTAATCTCCTAATTGGTTGGCTAAGTTACTTGGGAGAGAAGTTAGGTTAGATATTTTTGAATATGTAACTTCCCTACCTACCTTGTAAACCTTATAAAAAGGCTTCATGAGGACTTGGAAGAGAGGAGGGTAATTTTTTGGGGAGGATAATTTTTTTGGGGGAAAAAAATTTTGGAGAAGAGACTTTTGGGAAGTCTCATACATCACACTTTGGAAGGCTACTAGTTAGCACTTAGGCTCTCACTTGAAGACACTTTGGGGTCTCGAGAAGAGCATTTGCAAAGAAGATTTGTAAAGACGATTGCTTGTGAGATGGCTTGCTAAAGGAAAGATTTCAGCCTCTTTGTCATGGTCCTGTGAGTTATGCATTTTATTTTTTATTTTGTTTAAATTGTTTAGCTAGTGGTTTAGATAGTATCATCCTTGGCAAGTAATTTTGGGATTTTTAGATTGCTCTTACTGTTCTTGTTGCCCGATAGAAATTTCTATTAAAATTTTGCCATAGAAGCGCTTGTGTTTAAAAGCCTTAAGAGCATTTTAGTAGTAAATTTCGTTATTGTGCAACGTGTGGGAACTGCTATTGGGATTGTTGTAAGAGAGCCTCTGTTTGTAGTCACGCCGTTGAACAATTCAGTAGTCGAGAGGGTTCAGAAAATCTTTGGTATTTTGATGGGACCAGAATAGCTTCTTTTTATCTTTAAAGTGAATTCCCGTGGTATTTCAATCAGAAATTGTCAAGTCTTTTAAAGGTTCTGTTTGAATGCAATCGTTGACATCTATTATCTAGTCAAAATGGAGTCTCGTACGTGGTAGTTTACGCAGCAATTTTTGGTAGCATAGTAGGATTGTCTTGAAGATATTGCTTGTTTGAGCCTTGGAAGTTTGAACAATTCGTAGATATTGAATTTGGGATAGCTTTATTGCGAAGTGTTTACTCGTGTCATTTTACCTTGTTTAAATATTTGAGGTCTACACAAATCTGCTTTCTTTTCTTTTCTGCTTATTTCCATCGAATCTTGCTCTATTTCTAGTTTTCTTGTGGAACTATCTCTTTCTCTGGGGAAAATTAGGAGTAGATTGAGAAGTTGTGCTCAAATGTTTTATTTGTTACAAGTAGGTATTATAAGGACCATGTAGACTAGGTAGTTGAACAAAATAGGAAATTTTCAACAACTCACAGTACTTAGCAAAGTTGGTTGAATCTCTTTAAAGTAAGTCATTTGTAGTTTACACACAACGCAATCATTACATTTCTCACAACCGCACGCCGCAACAGCACACACACATACTCACATTAACTACTGAGTTTATTTGGAGGTATCTGGGCCTTGGTGTTGCCAGAGACCAGTAGGCACCTAAATCCTGTTCGAGGACACTCGTTGGAGGTCGCGTCCCAAATGGTCGCCAACAATTACATTATTCCAATGTATCTTCTTTGGCTCAACTAGCTACTTAAGAGTTCACACACCTCCTATCCTCTCAACCAACCTAACCTCTACCTCTTGATATTGCAACTTTCCACATCCCTTGCAAGCTTATCCAAGGCATATGAAACCATTTCTTGCACTTAACCACTAAACCCATGATGGACGTAATGCAACTCATCCCATGGGAAGCCTTTATAGGCTAGTCAAAGCTCCACATGGATGTAACAAAACTCATCTTGGGGAGGAAACACTTGTCCTACAGCTATGATGCAGTTTCCTTTAACCAGATATGGGCATAGAATTCACCTGAAGAAAAGAGAAAAGAAAAAATAAGAGAAGAAGAAAAAATAAATAAATATGTATAAAATAAAAAAAATTAAAAAAGGAGAGAGAAGAGATAGAAGAAAATAAAATTGGACTAGCTAAACACCCAAGTCAAATGGCATAGTTGTCATCTTCCAACTGGTCCAACCTTGGATTGATCATCTCATAAGCATGCTAACAAGAGGTTGCAATCCAAAGGGAAGGACACCTCTGTATGCTAACTCCCTCACAAGCACTTTGACAAGGAATCATACTATGGTAATAGGCTATCATGGCATTACATCCCATAATTATCCTTTCCATCCATTTTCACCTAACCAATCTCCTTAAACCTATCCCCTATCCCCTACCATACTTTATTTCCTTGGCACTCTCAAACATAGCAAAGCATCATCTAAGCAAGCATTGATGAATAGTGTTGGTGTTATGTTCATCATGGTGTTTTATATTCTTTTTCAATGTCTCTCAGGTCAAGCCTCTAGACATTGACAAAGAGGGGCCAGTGAAACACCACTAATTTCAAGCTCTTGTGACTCAACAGCAGAATTATCTAAGTGTCAAAACTTAGACAAAATTTTTCTAAGTATAGCATTACGTTGCATAGCGTAGATAGCGTAGCAGGCCAAAACTGCAAAAATTTTCTTAGTGTTTATGCTACACTCCATTACACTATGTAGCGTAGATAGCTTAATGCTTGGAAAATGCTACCAAATGCCTCTAGAAGCTCCTAAAACTTGGCATGAACCTTCTTCTTAGCTTTGACATCCTTTCAGTGGTTAAGATAAATAGTTTACTTTCCATTTGCACCCCTTACTGATTCCCAAACTTGTTCCTATTCTTAACCCTACTCAAAAGAGGGGTAAGACATAGTCCCACAGCATAGGCTCCAAATTGCATTTTGTTTTATCATTTTTGATAGATAAATGGTAGTAATTTAGACTTTGGCACATGTATTTTGGGCATTATGATCATAGTTTGGTGGATTCTCAGTTCCTGTTCCTATTCTGTAGAGCATAGCAACATTGAGCTTGACACTTAGAACTTGATACTTTGAGCATAACATGCCAACGTGACGTGTTCACACCCATGCTATGTGGACCCAAGCCACATGGCATCTAGTTCACATCTCAAAAAAACCCTAGCCCTATAAATACCCCAAAAATAATCATTTTAAGAATTGGTTAGTAGAAAGGTTTGTTGAAAAATCACTTTGAGCATCAAGCATTAGAGCACTCTTCACACATTGAGCACTATCACACTTAAGCATCCGAGCTTGATGACTAGAGAAGTACCATAACCCAATCTTCCTAGCACTTGCATAGCATTACAACTATCACCCAATAGGTTCTACCTCCTTCATAGCTACTAGCACTACATCTAGAATGTCCCAAGGACTGTGACCATACTACCTCACTATCCTACTATGCTTGTTTAACACATTGTGTCAACTCTACATACCATTTAATCAAAAGTCATGTTCCTCAATCTTGGGGTGGTGCATTTCTTCACTTAAACTCTCATTTCATTTTCTTGCACTATGTGTTTCAAATTTTTGGCGTAGTTGCTTAATTCTATTGTCAAAATGCATTGATACACTCACATTGGCACACTCCGATTGTTATGCATTTTACGCTCCAACTTGTTTTAAATCCCACATGTGATGCTCTAAAAAATATATTCACAAATGGTTATGTACACCACATAAGTCCCTGTCTGATCAACCAAACCATTCAGGGCACCTTGTTTCCATTTTCTTTACCACGGCCCTCACGGACTTCGGGTTAGGCTATACACCTGACAACCTCTTGGTGTTCCAGCCACTAACATTTTTGGATGCTACACACCACACTATCTAATGTGGAGAAAAGCATGTATGACTTCATGGACATCTAGAAGCCTCCAAAAAGGTGGATTTTGACACTAAATATTGACCATGAATGTTGGTAACCCCTAAGGTTAACAAGCATGGTTGATTTGCTGTCAAAGAGCATAAATTTAACATTTCCTTCTCTTCAATGCTAAGCCCATCCTACATAGTATGGAAAAAATGGTAAATGATTGCATGAACATCTAGGAGCCTCTAAACTAATGGACTTTAACATCAAACATCAATCATTAATGTTGGTAACCCTGGAGGCTAACATGCATGCTTGATTTAGTATCAAAAAAGCCTAGATCTGGTATTTATCTCTCTTACACACTAGCATCATCCTACCTAGCATGAAGAAAATGGAAACTAATTGCATAGACACCTAGGAGCCTCCAAACTAGTGGATTTTGACATCAAACCTTGACCATTTATGCTAGCAACCCTAAAGGTTGAGATGCATGCTCACTTTGCTATCAAAAGATTCTAGATCTAACATTTTTCTCTCTTCCATACTAGTGCCACCATACCTATCATGAAGAAAGGGGGATAACTACATGAATATCTAGAAACCTCAAAACTAGTGAATCTTAACACCAGGCATCGACCATCAACACTAGTGACCTTGAAGGCTAACATGTATGGTTGATTATCTATCAGACTAGCCTAGATCTAAAATTCTTAGTTTTTCCATGGTAGGGCAAACCTCTTCCATGCTATGTAGCATCGAAACAAGGCGGATGTAGCTAGGAAAGTTAGTTGGAATCCCAGATGCAAGAAAGCAACATCAAATTATCTTATTCTAACACAAAAACCTTGGTATCCTATCCAGAAGCTACTAGAATACCAAAAATCAATAAAAATCAACCTCCTAATGTTTTTCCACATTGAGAAGAATCTCATCCATGTTGATCATCTTATTCTTAGCATGGATGGAAGGGGAAAAGACAAAACTATTGAATTTTGCATGAAGTTTAACTTCTGGAAGTAGCTTAACCCTTCTAAAAGCCACCATATTTGTGGAAGTAGTCTATAACAATTCAAAATTACCTCCCTTGGATCATCTAGGATGAGAAGGATCCCATTCATGTTTAGAATCCTAACCCTCTCATAACCCTCAAAATGATTAAATTTTAATCCTAGGCATTGATAGTCGACATCAAAAACCTTCAAGATATGCATGCATGACCAAAATTACAAAAAAATAGTAAAAAGTAAAGTCCCTTGGTTCCTCCATACTAGGAACCATCTCTTCCATGTTGGCTAGCATGGAAGTAACAAAAGGGGAACTCCAAAATAGCCATTAGATACCAAAAACAGGCACTAGAAAGCCTTATGTATGTCCTAGAACCTTGATTATACATCATAGAACCCTCAAATGCTTCAAAATTGGCCATGGATAGTCAAAAATACATTCTTCTCAATATTCCACATTAAGCATGGGAACCATAGCATCCAAGAAAGGAGGAACATCAAAAACCACTTAACAACCATTAAAATGATCAATTTTTGATCCTAGGTGTCAACTATTAATACTAGTAACTATAGACCCACATGCATGGCCAAAAGCAACAAAAAATAGTAAAGAATAGAGTCCCTTCGTTCCTCCATGCTAGGAGCCATCTCTTCCATGCAAGCTAGTGTGGAAGTAGGGGGAACTTTCAAACAACTCAAAAATGGCCCTTGGACACATCAAGTAGACACTTTATAGCCTTGCATGTACCCTAAGTTCAAGATTATACCTTCCAAAACCTTGAAAATCCCAATTGGTTAAAAAGCTATCCTTCTAACTAGATCTACACTAAACACTCCACACCCATCATGGAAAGAAAAGGAGGAAGGCCAAAAAACCACCAAGAAAGCCTCCAAATTGACTAGTATTTACATCAGACCCTACCTCTTAGCCCTAGAAACCCTAAGGACATAAATGCATAGTTAATTGAGGTTAAAATTAGTCAAAATCCAAGATTTATGATTCTTTCAAGTTGGCTAGCATGAAAACTAAGGGGGGACTTATTTAGAGCTCATAAACACTGCAGAATAACATCAAATGATCTTGTATGCATCTTAGAATTATGTCAACACCCACTAAAGCCTTCAAACCTTAGGAAGCTAACCTCAAATGGTCAAAAAGCTATCTCCCCTAGACGTCCACACTAGGAATCCCATCCCTAGTATGGTAAAATGGGAAAGCCAAAAAAAATAGTTAGGAACACCCAAAATTACAAAAATTTAACCTAGGACCATAGCTCTTGACAAATCTAGAAGCTAACATGAATAGTCAATTATGATTCAAATTGGCCTAGATCTACAATTATTATTTCATCCATGGTAGAGAA
The DNA here is from genome assembly GCA_015680685.1 of Gnetum montanum. Taxonomy (NCBI): domain Eukaryota; kingdom Viridiplantae; phylum Streptophyta; class Gnetopsida; order Gnetales; family Gnetaceae; genus Gnetum; species Gnetum montanum. The sequence continues at coordinate 1,045,617 of MNCI01009519.1, read as the reverse complement.
TCTTCCTTCGACACTAGGCAACATTGAAATTAAGGGGAAAATCTACTTTTCCAATTTTGATGGTAAGATGACACTCTAGGAGATCAAAATCTATGCCAAAGAAGACTAGGACCTCATAGGCTTGAGATTATGCTCGTTTGACCTCATTTTGTCCTTAAAAATTATTCTTCCCAATCATCCATGTTGGAGCAACTCTCCTAGAATGGAAGTAGCGGGTGCAACCCTAGATACCCTTAAATGACCTCCAAATGTGACCAAAATTAGCTAGAAACTTGGAAAATCATGATCTATAGCCCAGGGGCCTAGAAACTTGGTTGATGTGCTTCCAAACCATTCGAAAACCATACAAAAAGTGTTCGCCCATTCTTTCATTATGGGGATGCTATGATGCTCAATGTGAAGGAAAGGGGGATAAGTAATTTCAACTTATTTTAGCACTCAAAACTGACTCAAATGGCCTTAAAATGAAGCTAGGGAATCCACAACCCCTATATCTAGATTCCAACTAATAGTTTGACCTTGTTTAAACCTGTTTGAGCTTATTTTGGTTTGGATTTTGGTTACCTAGGCTAAGCCTCCCTCCTTCCATGTTGGCCACCATGGAAATAGGAGGGGAAGTCTCAAAACATACTTTTCTAATTTTATCAACCTCAAAAGTACCCAATTTTAACAAATCTAGTCCTATGCTACCTTAGGAAGGCCCTAGAACCTTGATTTTGGACCTCTAGATGCCCCAAAACATACTTTCCTTCATTTCCATGTTGAAGGTAAATCCTTCCTCACTGGCTAGTGTGGAAACAAAGGAGGCCCAGTGTGTAAGCTTCAAAACTCTTGATTTTTAGGTTCAAACAGCCCAAAAACAACCTTGGTTAATGTCCAAACTCATCCACAATTCTTGTAACCCTAAACCATGATCCACTAAGATCTAAAACTAGTAAAATCTAACCCTTTTTTACCTATATTAGCCAACTTCTACCATATGCAACATGTTTTTCTTCATTTGGCCTTATAACATGATGGTTCAACTTGTTTTTGGTATTATGTTGCATTTTTTGACCTTCTTGACCTTCTTGTGGCCTTTATGTAGCCTTATATTTTCTTTATTTGCCTTATTATAGCCTTATTTACCTTCTTTTAGCATTCGATTGATATTAGATGGTGGGGTTTGACCTTCCTTGACCACCATTTGACACCATGTGACCATGGTCTACTAAGGCCTAAAACTGACACTACGGCTTTCCATGGCCTTAAATTGGAAAAAATGTAACCTTATTTAACCGCATTCATCCATCATTTGGTACTGCTCAAACCTTAGTTAACTTGATTGGACATCAATTCATGTACTTTGACATCAGCATGATCTTTTTTAGCCTTATTTAACACAATGTTATGTACTTTTGACCATCATTTGGACCTTGATTTACTTAATTTGACATCATCTACTATCATTTGACATTAGTAAGGCCTTATTTGACCTAGTTTTACACCATTTTATGTGTTTTTAACTATCATTTAGCCTTTATTAGACTCCATTATGCATCATTTGATCCATGTTTTACCTTTTTTACTTTAACTTACTCGTTACGACCTTTATTGATCATGTTTAACATTTCTTTAGCCTTTGGTTGATGTTAGATAATGGAGTTTGACCATCTTTGATAATTATTTAGCACCATGTAACCATGGCCTCCTAAGGCCTTAAATTGGCAACATGGCCTACCAGGGCCTTAAACTAGTAAAGTATAACCATAGTTGACCATATTTCACCTTATATTAATCATTAGATAACTTAGCTAACCATGTTTTAACCTATTTTGACATCAATTTGAGTTCTTTAAACACAGTTTTTCTTTATTATTTATGTACTTTTACATTATTTGCTCATTTTATTAGATAGGTGCCACTTGATGTGGTCATGTTGTTCTGCAGGATGAAGCTAGGGGAATGAGGAAGAAAGCTTGACCAATATAAAAGCCTAAATAAATCCATCTTGTGATGTGGTCAAACCAAGTTGACATTAAATATCCAAATCTTAAGCCTTGAAACCACTACACTATATAACCATAAGACCTCAATGTAGCCTAATGACCATTGACTTGAAACTAAAAACATCACGGAGGATCCCTTAGTTGAAATTCCCATCTAACACCATGATGGTGAGGAGAAAACACATGAAACAAAGTTTCTTACTAGAACTTAAACCTACTCAAGAATACATCAAGCCCTTATTATGCAACATTAAAGCCATCATATAGCCCTGATTATATTTAATACTCACATGTTTGCTTGTGTTGTTTATCATTATTAACAGGTTATAAAAAATCATTAATGTTGATAACTTTGATGATCTAAAATACGGGAGCCTACATAAAAACTTTTGAATAATAGAGAAACATCTCTCCATGGTCCACTATGACCTTAAGCTAACACCATGGCCTACGAAGGCCTTAAACTAGTACCATGACCTACTAAGTCCTAAAAAATAGCATCATGGCCTGCTATGGCCTTAAATTGGAAAAACTATGACTGTTGTTGATTATTTGTAGCCTTATTTCTCATACTTTGCTTTGTTTGACCTTTATTTGACCCTTATTTACTTTGTTTGCTTGTTGTCACTCTATTTATAGCCTTGGATGACCTGTTTTACATTAGACTAACATGTATTTACATAATTTAATAGCATTTTAGCATTGTTTATTCACTTTTACCCTAGTGCCACTTAATATTATTTTAGTTGGCATGTAGGATTAAAAGTATGAGTACCTAGAAGTAGATTAGTTTTCCATAAATCCTTAATAAACCCCTATCATGATGTTGGCCAGGTTAACCTTATGTACTAAAACATTGAGCCTTGAAACATTGCACTATATAACCATAACACGCTAATGTAGCCTAATGATCATTGACCTTGAAACTAGAAACATCATAGAGGGTTCCTTAGTCAAAATTTCCATGATGGTGAGGAGAAAATACATGAAACCAAGTTTCTTACTAGAACTTAAGCTTGCTCATGACCTCATCAAACCCTTTCTATGCTACATTAAAGCCATCAAATAGCCTAGATTATATCTAATGCTCACATGTTTGCTTGTAGTGTTTTCTATCTTTATTCACAAGTTTCAACAAATGATCAAAGCTAATAACTCTAATGATCTATAATAAGTGAGCCTACATGACATCTTTTCATGATAGAGGAACATCTTTCTATGGCCTATCGAGGCCTTAAAATAATACCATTATCCACTATGACCTTAAACTATCACCATGCCTTGCCAGGGCCTTAAACTTGTACCATGGCCCGTCACAACCTTAAACTAGCAATATTGGTGACATGGGTAGTTTTGTTTTATCATTTCATGTGGCTTTTATGCATTATAACATGTTGTGTTTTTTTGGTATTCTTGTCCTCTTGAAGTTGTGTTTGTAGGGTGATGATCGAATCCATCGCAAGGGTGCAACTCATTATGGTAATAAGTTATCACATGACTTCAATGTGCAATATTTGGTAAGTTTATCCTACTATGTCAAGAGTTCTTGTACCATTTCCTTCCGTCTAGCACCACTCCTTAATCCCAACCTCGTAGCATAAATATAACCTTCCTTACCCTAAGCAATAATGTTAACCCATGTTAACCACTCATCCACTATAGTCATATGATATCTCTTCATCTTGCTACATCCGCAAGTTCACTTGAATGTAACATAACTCATTCATTGGAAAAAACCTTAAGTCCATTGAGCATAATACATCTCATTCAATGGGATAACCACCAATTTTGTTGAGTGTAACACAACTCACTTAATGAGAAAACAGGATCTAACCAACCTTGACAAAGAAACCCAATGAAGGTTTCACCCCACAAAAAAAGAGGGGAGAAGTAGATTACCAAGAGGCCAAATGGCCAATGAAGCCTCAAATACCAATAGCCATACTAACCTTGGATTTAAGTGATTGGATTCTCAAATGCATTTACCAAGTGAACAACATTTCAAAACATGTCAATACCATGCTATATCCATGATGTCAACACTTGGAACACATTGTTAGCCCTCATAATCATTTCATTGTGACCTTAACATTGTTATCTCATTATCATAAACTTATCCCATCATCACAAGCACTCTTTGACATGGTTTGACATGAAAAGATCAAGAATAGAGAGGGAATGTCAATGATGGACCTACAATGGTATTTTGTATTTTTTGTTGGTGCCTCTTAAGTTAATCCCTGAGATACCAACAAAGAGGGGCCATTGAAACAACATGAAAATTTTCATGTTATAATCAGTTTTCATCATGTAGCCTTCATCCCATGAAATTCAAGGTAAAACTTTGTTGTAAATGTGAAGATTATAATCCATGAGGGAAAATCTCACATGTTTCATATTTATAGGGCTGCAAAATGTATCATAAGTGGTAAAATCCTCATTTTCCAAGTGAAAAAAGTTACCTAGTATCTATATTTGGGCTTGGGAGGGTCAAAATGCCTTTTGGGATGCCAAAAATGGTAATTTGATGGGTTTTATGAGGGGTATACATTTTTCTATGCTAGAAACAACTACAGGGGGCAAATCTATCCCTAATGTGGAGGCATGAAAGCTCCCCCTCCCCCAGCATGGATACTTCATACATAGTATGGAAACCTTTCCCCGTTAAGATGGAAGTTTTTTCCAATGTGGAGAATCCATCCGTTGCATGAAAACTGCATGACCCTAGCATGGAAGTAACATGAGAAAATTTGTGCACTCCAATGACTTCAAGGTTGACCAACCACTTCAGCAAGGATGGCAGAAGGCTTAGCATGGAAGCTCTACCTCCAATGTAGAAGGTACACCCTTATTACTATTTATAGTCAATAGAATGGCCATGGGGATTTAGCACTTACTATACATAGTAACCTCCCAAATTTGGGCATCTATATTAATTATATGAGGTAGAAATTTGTACTAATTTACAGCCAATTTGCATCAAAAATCATGGTCCAAAACCTATAAAGCCAAAACCCCAACACCTCTATTACACTCACCCACTTGGGCATTTTTTGAAAGCATTTTTACATTCAAGAGATTTGAACACATGCAAAGCCTCTTGAATCCCCAACGTGCAAAGCCATTTTTGGGCAATCACTAACCCCCATAGCAATTGTTACTCCCCCACCTCCCCCCACCATGGTAGTTGTTACTCCTCCATAACAACTGTTACATCCCCTATAATAACCCCCACCATGGTAGTTGTTACTCCTCCATAAAAACTGTTACATCCCTTGTAATACCCCCCACCATGGTAGTTGTTACTCCTCCATAACAACTGTTACATCCCCTATAATAACACCCCCCCTCTCTACCATGATGTAAGGAGTAGCAAAGGTTTGAAAGAATTGGAAGTTGTGAAGCATCTAGATCATGAAGTAACAAATTTCAAGCCCCCATTAAAGTGAACCCCTTGCTACACTAGGTACAATTTTGTATACATTCTTGAAACTTATTCTTTATTCTTTTTTTAATAATGTTTAAGATTTTTGGTTTTGTGTGCAATTTGCATTTACTTTCAATTTTCTAGATGTATAATATTTTGTATTTTTATTTTTACAATCTCATTTTCCCTCCTCTAAGTCCCTGGGTGATCTATTAAACCATCCAAGACATCCTAAATCTCATTTTCCAGAGGCCCTAAAGATTTGGGGTTAAAGCTATTATGCTAGAATATTTTGTTTTCTAGCAACCACATTTTTCAGTCACTTTTCCTTGTATGTTGCCATGTTCAATACCATGAAATTGATACAAATCCTCCATTTTCCATCTTTTTTCGACACTATAATATGATATAGATGATATAGTGAGCGATATAACCCACTCACTATCCATAATAGGATAGATGAACCCCATCTTAAGGAGTTGTTCAATCTTCTCTTTGATGATTTGCTTTAATTTTGGGTTAAACCATCATTGGAGCTACCTCTTTATCTTGATGGAGGCATTTGTATAGATGTGGTGCTAACATATCCATTAATCAATTCTAGTCAACTTTTCATATGACCAAGAAAAGATTGTTGGCCATCTATTGACCATCTCCAAAAATTTATATTTTTGCACAAGAGCAAGGTTGGCATTGATGACGACTGACTTTTCATTCTTTTGAAAAGCATATTCCATTCAATCACTTTTCCTTGTATTTTTCCATGTTCAGTAGCATGCAATTGATATAAATCCTACACTTTCCATCCTTTTTCGACACTATCATGAGTGATATAATGCACTTACTATCCATAATAGATAGATGAACACCATCTTGAGGATTTGTTCAATATTCTCTTTGATGATTTGCTTTAATTTAGGGTTCAACCATCATTGGAGCTGCCTCTTTATCTCGATGGAGGCATTTGTGTAGATGTGGTGCTAGCATATCCATTAATCAATTCTAGTCAACTTGTCATATGATCAAGCAAAGGTTGTTGGCCATCTATTGACCATCTCCAACAATTTATATTTTTGCATAAGATCAAGGTTGGCATTGATGATGACTAATGTTTCATTCTTTAGAAAAGCATATTCAATTATAGTTGGTAGATTTTTCAACTCTAGGGGCTCTTGTTTGAAGCTATTAGGGATTTCCAACTCTCCCCAACTAGTGTCATCAGATTCATTGGAGAGTTGGTAATAAATATGCTTCATTTTGTTCATGCCTTCAATCTAGGCACTTGTTGGGCTCTCAATGTATTCCATGAGCAAAGATGATGTGCTTTTAGTTTCAGCTACTAGCCACTAGGTGCCCTTCTATTTTATGACTACTGCATATAGATACCTTTGAATTTTAGACACATCTACACACTATTTACATGCTATGATTGTTGTACTTTTTATAGACCATAATTTCTACATGCAATGATACCTTGTGTCACAGTACATGATGCATGGAATGTGCTTCCTCTAAAATTTTCCAAAATCATTTTCCTTGGAAATTTCTAGGTAGAGGTCTTTAATGCCCAGCCACACATCAACTGTACTTAGTTAAGCCCTTCCCATGATGATTGGGAAATCACCCTTATAGTTGTTAACTTTGATAATTATGAGATTAGTATGATATGATCACCCATAGATAGTGGTTACAATGTCCTCCATCAATCCCAATAGAATAGTAATGGAATGATCTACCAACTCAAGATGAATGTTACTCTTCTTAAGAGGAGGAAGGTTTTAGACATTATGCATTTCATTGAAAATCAAATTTGCACCAGTACTTGATTTCAAAAGAACCTTGCATGGCTCATTCCTAGCTTGTAAGTAGATTAGATAACTTCTAGGATTAGATCTCTTCCTAGGAAGGTGGCCAACCTTTCTCCAATTTGTGACTAGATGGGTCAACATTATAGTATGAACCTTAGGAGGTGTTTGGTTTGAAGGGATCTCAAACAATGTTGTAGGGGATGAAAAAGTAGAACTATTAGTTGCACGTGTCTATGAGGGCTTGGTAGAACTATTATTTTAGAAGAAAGGTATTTTTTAGGTTTATTATTTGAACAACTTAACTAGAAAGCTAACTATAAGTTAACAACCTTGGTGGCATTTCTTTACTGTAGGTAGGCTAGAACTTTCATCCTACATGGATGGAGTTGGTGGAAATTGAGTTGAGGGAGGAGGTACAGGTGGGGAAGGATGAAGAGGGTAATGTGAAAATGAGGATTCCCCTCTTGAACATTATGCTTGATAATATTTAGAAGGGTAGTAGTGGTGTTGGAATGAAGCATAATTGGAAGTGTCATGTTGAGAAATGGACTACTAAACATAGTATCCATATGCATCTGGTTTCCTCTAAGGGTATTTCTATCTTGGTGGTGGCATTCCCTATGGCTATCAATGCTACCACTACTGATATAGATCATGAGGTTGAGGATGAGGATGATTAAGGCAAAGAGGAAGGAGATCCATGACCAGAGTGGTGTCAACTACCTTCCCTCCATTGGTCAAAACAACGTTTACCATGTTTTTCATGGTCATGATGCTTGTCATTGTTCTTACTTTGACTCCCTCCTTTGGAGCCTCTTTGGTCATGGATGTACCGCCTGAAATCGTCGGTCCCCGGCTGGAAGGAAACGGAGACCGTGGGATCACAGGGCATGCACAAAAGACCCTACCTTCGCCTGAGGGCGAGCTGGAATGCACAAAGGTAGGGTACCTTGGGTGGTCCGCATGCGGATTAGACAAGGATTTACCCGCATGTATGCCGAAGTGCTATATGGTGGGTTATGCGTAAACGACGTAAACGGGCATAAACGAGAGCATAAACAGTGTGACAAATGTGAACAGGGCGTAAATGTAAATGAGCGTAAATAGAAAAACATGCAAGAAATTAGCGTAAACTGTAAACAATGGTATTACAGAGTCAAAGTACAGTGCACCGGTCTAACACAGTTGTGATGAAACAAAAGGAGGATGAAAAGCCCTGGTTGATGCAAGGATGACTCGGCTGGTTCACGCGGTAGGCGGAGTGCAGAGACTGTGTACACGGTGTACAGGGCTTTCCAGCGTAAGAGGGTTTTAGCTCTGGTGCGCAGTGTAAATGTCTCTGGTATGCTCTGGGATGTTTGCCGACCGACCTAGATGAAGTGGAAAAGTGGGGTTTTTATACAGGGTTTTGACGGCGGACTCGGGTTGGGAGACAAGTGGCGCGTTGACCGGGTGCAAGATATGTTACAACTAGATAGTATATAGCACGCCAGCGTACAGGATGCCAGCGTAAGCGTATAGCATGCCAGCGTAAGCCAAAAATGTACCCAGCGTATACACATGAAAATGCTTTATTTTAAGGTCAAAAATTGATTTTTGGAAGCCTGAGAGCTACTGGGAACCCTGGGGAAGGTCCTAGGGGGTCCAGACACTCAGTTCTAGCATGTTCTGACTTATTTCTAGGGCCTGAAAGTCTCACTCCGCTGGCTGCACCCTGGGCGTACAGGAATGAAAGACCATAATTTGGAGCCAAAAATTTGATTTTCAAGTGCCTGAGACTTGCTGGGGACCCTGGGAAAGGTTTTGGGGGGTCCAGTTACTTAGTTCTGGCATGTTCTGACTCATTTCTGGGGCCCGAAAGTCTCTCTACACTGGCTGCACCCTGGGCGTATACGCTGGGCGTACAGGAATGAAAGACAATCATTTGGAGCCCAAAATTCGATTTTCAAGAGCCTGAGACCTGCTGGGGACCCTAGGGAAGGTCCTAGGGGGTCTAGACACTACACTTTAGCATGTTTTGATGAGTTTTTGAGCCCCGAAAGTCTCTCTACGCTGGTTGCACCCTGGGCGTATACGTTGGGCGTACAGGAATGAAAGACCATAATTTGGAGCCCAAAATTTGATTTTCAAGAGCCTGAGACCTATTGGGGACACTGGGGAAGGTCTTAGGGGGTCTAGAAACTCCAATTTAGCATGTTTTGATGAGTTTTTAAGCCCCGAAATTTTCTGTACGCTGGGCCTTACGCTGAGCATGTGTAGGCCAACGTACAGGATGCATACTTAGTGAAAACCAAGTATTTTGAGCTCAAGATTTACCAAGTTTAATGCTAGATGTCATTTTAGTCTTCTGTGGGTCCCAAGTAACTTTTACTTACTTGCTTTGACTTTGTTTGATGCTATTTTTGAGGCTTTCAAGCTTGGTCATGCTAAGGACCAACATGACTTAGCTTAATTTCTGTCTACAAGTGTTAGCCAAAATTTTTTTGTGGTGTTTCATTGGCCCCTCTTTGTTGATGTCTAGAGGAATTGACCCAAGAGGCATCAACAAAGAAGTACAAAACACCACAAGCAAACTTAGTACNTGTGGGAGAGGAATCTTCATCTTGTGCAAACAACTCATGTCATTCTTGTGCAAGGCTAAAATCGTCCTTTGGAGGAACGAGACTCTTGTATCATGTTTAAGAGAATTGGTTGTCACAGCCAGAGGCATGCAATGAGGTGGTGTGTTTTTTTTGGAGAAACAGGACCTTTGTGTCAAGTTTTAAGGGAACACATTGTCCAACAGCCAAAGCCACACATGAAGGTGTAACATGATAGTGTGAGACACGAGTACTTCTTTCCAAGATAATTGCCTTCCCGTCTGTGGTTTGTATGGGAAGTGCCAAGAGTTTTGTGGTTCATTTTGCTCTTTGCTCTTTGCTCATTTCTTTTTCTTTGCTTTTTTTTTTCTTTTTGTTTTGTCTCTTTATTTTTTGGAAAGATCTTTCTTTCAATTTTGCACTCATGCTCATGTGCCATATTGTGTGTTGCAATTGCTTGAGAGTACCACAACATGTAATAGTGTGCTCCAAGTTTTGGGGTGTACTGGTGTATCTGGAAACTGTAACTGAGTAGGAAAGGGAGTAAGAGTGTTGGGGAAATGGAGAATGTATTGGGAACTGGGAATGTACTTTTGACAAGATTTATTAACTTGGTTGCGTGCGTCAGAAACAATGTGGCACCTTGTCACCATGATGAAGTGTATCGATGTACGAGCACCACTGGGTGTCATCCTGCAAACACAACTCGAAGAAGACAAGAAAACCACAAGTGAATGAGTTAGCGAATACTTCAGACATGAATGTGACTGATGCAAATGAAGGCACCATGTGAAACTTAAGGTAAACAAAATGAGCAGCAATAGTGTTATCAGAGCCGGTGCGATGAATGATGCAGCAAGCATTGATGAAGAAATGTCATGAATTACAGCAGCAGATGAATGTTCCAAAAATGATATGGCTAGTTTATAGTCTTAGCGGACTGTCGTGGGTTAGTTTTACATCATAACCCGTTGGACGTTGCTAGTTTATCGTCGTAGCGGATGGTACGATGCTAGTTTATAGTCGTGGCGGACTATGAAGAGGAAAGCTAGTTTATAGTCTTAGCAGACTCTGGTGAATGAGTGTGATAGTTTAGTGTCATGTCAGATGAAGCTCTGTGGTGTCAGTTTACCGTCATGACGCTAGGACATTCTGTCGTATCAGTTTTAAGTCATGATGCCAGGACTGTCAGGATGGATGCATGCATGTGCGTCCGTATGATCCTATAAACAAAAGCAACTAGAGAAAACAATGTTAAATAGCCACTGCAGGAAACATAAATTGAAATTCACAAGTGAATAGAAAATAGTGTGAAAAGGTGGTAGTTTAAGGCCTTTTTGGGCCACGTGTTCTAGTTTAAGGCCTTTTCGAGCCACATGCAAGCGTGTAAGCTAGTACAATGCAAACTAAGGTGACGTATGCACAACGAACAAAGGTGAAGAGTGGGCGGGGATTAGACATGTCTTTGGCCGTAGGGGAGTCTTGATTATGCGGTTGTTTCTTAGTTGGACATGGTCTAAGAGGTGTGCTAGTTTTCTCTAGGAGACTTTCAGTTTTTACCCCTCGTTCGGGCGTTTTAGCTCTAGGTTTTGTGTTTGTTGTTGTGGGTGTTGCTTCAAGAGGCTCCTCTTTCAAGACCTGTGACATGTCTATGTTGTGGTCAGCTTGAAAAGGAGTGTTGTCGCCATGTATAATGACTTGTCCACCTTCGTATGGAAGGTGGATTTCTTGATGTATCGGTGAGGAAACGGCTCGTTGTTGTGCTAGCCATGCTCTACCAAGAATCATGTTGAAACTGGGCATCTCTTCTATGACAGTGAACTCCGTGCTGGTGGGGAATTGTTCACCTACCACAAAGGCTAATTTGATTGTGCCCTTGACTGTGACACATGATCCGTTGAAGGATTTTAGACACGTGGTTTCTGTTGGCATGATCTCATCTGCCATGCCTAGTTTTTCGATGATGGAGTATAGAACTACGTTTGTTGCCACACCATCATCAACATGCACTCTGCGAATGGTACATTGCCCAACACGTACACTAATCGATAATGGAGCTGTTGTGACTTCCCCTCGTTCGGGGTTGACTTTAACTACATCATCACAAAAGGCTAAGGTGTTTGAACCCAATCCTTATGGTGTGTGTTGTGAAATCGTTGCACGGATGGATTCCATGTTAGCAGAGATGTCCTCTGTAATAGGAATGGATGCTAACATTTGTGCTAAGGCTTTGTGATGAGCCAATGATGTCATGACCAAATCGTACAAGCTCTTGGTTGTGTTCTTTTGTTTGAGCATTTGTTTCACCTAGGCCAGTGTAGCTACAAAGTCTGTGTTGTCTGCCGTTGTGTTGGTTGCCTCTGTATGGTTTAAGGGCTTGGGCATGTTTTGTTTGAGATTAGGGGCAGGGCCCCCAACGTTCAGTTGTTGTGTATTAGGTGTGTCCTTTGTTTCAGTTGTGGGTATTGTTCGTTGTTCGTTTGTCCTCTTCTACTACCATTTGGTAGGCTTATCCATGTTGTTGGCAAGGTTGACTCTTGAGGGAGGAGAGGTTGAGACGTTTCCTACGGTTGGGCTCAAGGTAAGTGAGGGGCCATCGCGTGGTGGCACTTTTATGAAAAATGGAAGTTTAGGAGGTGTTGTTGTTATTTGACTAGCCTGTTGTGGCACCTTGATAATGAAAGGTTTCTTTGCTATTATTGTTGGTGCAACATGCCAGTTTAACATCTTAGCGGACGACTGTGGTGGTACTTTGACCACAAAGGGTGTCTTTGGTGCTTGGGATTGCGTTGTATCTTGCCAGTTTAACATCTTAGCAGATGTGTGAGGTGGTGGTACTTTGACCATGAAAGGTGTCGTCGGTGCTCTAGGTGGCACCTTGATGACGATGGGAGGCTCCTTGCTCGTGGAGGCGGAGAGGATTGTTGCGTTGCTGGGAGGCACATGGATCACAAAAGGTTTCCGCACAGGTTTAGGCTTACTATCTATGCCAATGGAGTTTATGACATAGGAGGCATCATCTGTGCTCAGTTGATTCAAGGTGTTGATGTTTAGTTGGCCCCGTTCTATCATTGCTTGTAGATCATCCTTTAACGCGTGACAAGTGTCGGTATTGTGACCGGACATTTGGTGGTAGTGACAGAATTGGTCTAACTTGAAATGTCGTGGAACTGGGGGCTCATTTGGTGCTGCTAAGGTGGGATTCCTTAGTAGCTCGCAGTACCTATCGTGTCGGCGGCGAGCGTTCTCCGCTACGTGTTTGTATTGGATTTGCCCGGCTTTAAGGAGGTGCTCTAGTAGTTCCGAAGGNTGTGAATGCTTGGCTCAATGTTTGAGCACTTAGGTAGTACATTTTTGACTTAATGAAGTCATTCACAGCTCCCTTCAAAATCATAAGCAAATACTTTTCAGGGATGGGCTCATGAAGTTCGTTAAGGGCTGCATTCCATCGTTGGATGAACTTTTGTACAGGCTCAAGTGGTGCTTGTTTCACCTATATCAGACTATCTAGTGTGGCTTCAGGCTTGAGCTTGTACTTAAACCGAGTAACGAACTGATGTAACAGATCCTCGAGAGAGGATATGGAGTTACAAGGCAAGGCTCGGTACCAGTCTAAGGCTACGCTCATTAAGGACATAGCAAACACGGGCAAGATTGCGTTGGGCCAAGCTTGAAGTAATAGAGTTTCTAATCGAAACATGACTAAGTGAGCATTTGGATCTTCCTTCCCATTGTACTTGCTTAACTGGGGCAGTGTGATTCCCTTGGGTAAAGCTAACGATGGCATTGAAGAGCTAATCGGATCATTGTGGTAGAAATCCAGTACTTTAACTTGTTCAGTGTTATCAGCTTTGAGTTGCTTTATCTCATTCGCTAACGCTTGTATTATCTATTTTGCTTCTGCCCACTCTTGAGCGGTAGGTAGATTAGTTGGTTGGGGAGGTTGTTGGGTTGTCATTTGTTGCTGTGGAGTGATGTTCAGAGTTGCGGTTTTGGGGTGTGGCATGTTGAAGTGAGTGGGTTGTTGAACAAGGGGTATGGCCCCTTGCCTAGCCAGAAACTGTGAAGTGACACCCTGGATGTGCAGGGCCGATGTAGTGAAAGTGGCCCCATG